>JASAUF010000665.1:2697500-3297500 GCA_030180095.1 Magnolia changhungtana
TATGTGTTAAGAGTCGAGGTTGTTATGTTTTAATGGTCTAGGCCGTGGTTGTCATGTGTTAAGCATCAAGGTTGTCGTATGTTAAGTGGGTCTGGGTTACATTTATCATGTGTTAAGGGATTGAATTATGGTTGTCATGTGTTAAGGGTCTAGATTGTCATGTGTTAAGGGTTGTGAGGCCCACTGCGGGATATGTGTTGAATCCACTCTGTCCATTGGATACAAAATTTAATTTAATATCATGGTACAAAAAATGAGTTACATTAAAAAATTATATGCCCCCCAAGAAGTTTTCAATGGTATGTTTTCGATCTCATTGCTTTCTGTGGGGTGGTCGACATGAGCCTTTGATATGCCTTATTTTTGGGCTCATGCTTTGAAATAATATTTCAAAATAAATGGACAACATGAATAAAATACATACATCACAATAGGCCCTACAGGACCATCTATCTTTAGCTAGGTCCTCCTACCCAATCCGCATAAGTTGCATCACGTTGACATAGATTTCGAGTAAAAGTATTTTGCAGTAATTTCCTACCATTGAAAGCTATGTTGGGCCCACCAATTTTATTTTATTTTTTTGGGTAACTTATTAGCACACACCCCACTGTCAGTCAACACTCCACTGTTCTCCGTCCATCATTTTTAGAAGATCGTGTCAAGACATGGGAATGATGGGCCACACGATTGGAAATAGTGGAAAGGAGTTGCCTAAAGTTTAAACCTTCCGGGGCTCCACCATGATGTTTATATGCAATCCAAATTGTTCATAAAATAGCCCAAATGCTGAAGAAGTCCTTACCACAGAGATGAATTAAAAGAATAAAAATATTAGCCTGATCCAAAGCTTCTGCGACCCATAAATCTTTTAACCGTGGGCATATTATCTCCACTTTTTCTGTTATGTTGCCCACTAGAGCTTTGGATCTACCTCGTTTTGGGTTCATGTCATAAGATTATTTGACAAAACATGTGAACAGTGTAGATTTGTCACAAGCACCAAAGTAGGCCTCACAATGTTTACCCCATCTGAATCCCACTCGCTATTATGTCCTAATGGGCGGTGCGGCTCAACACAAAGGACACTTTAGTCCCTTTAAAAATTTCAAAAGGTTCTTAGAGCCAAATCAAGTTTTTTTTTTTTTTTTTGGGAATGATGTTTTTTTTTATGAGCTTGGCAAACCATAAGGTCATTTTAGTCAAAATCCCTCCATGCCTTAGATGCGCGCTGAATTTGGACCATTGGCAAGTTTTTAGTCCATTTTCGTACATTTTGCCCCACGAGTGGACATGCCTGGCTTGTGGGTGTCGCCATCTTCACTGTGGGGGCTACCTTAAGTGGCACCCCAACGTCCCACAAACTTTTATGGTTGGCTTCTGTACTCTTTACAAATGCCTATGCATCATACGGAGTGATGAGGCAATTCACACATGTATGTTTCAAAGGCTCCCATTTGTGGTTGGAAAATGTATAACCAACCAAAAATACTTCTAGTATTAAGCATGTAGGACCATCCACTAATAGTTGCGCACTAATGATCCATCCAACCATGTCAAGGGCAACTGTGAACATGCCGTACCCCGAGATATGGTGGGAGTTATTTAGTAGTCTTGCAGAATGTGATGGTTGATACACAGACAACTTTGAAACTGTAGACATAGCACATATTGACTTAAGTTTGCAGGACAGAACATAATTTAAAAACTCAAATTAGTCAGACTCAAAGACTCTTCTAGACTTGATATTTAGTAATTAAATTAAGAATGGTATTTCACTAGGAATGGATAGAATTGAATGAGTATAAGATAGGTAAAAAGCCAAAAAATAAAAATAAATAAATAAATAAATAAAATAAAATAAAAATCATTAAGGGGCACAAAGGTGGTAGACATTGCCTCATTTCATTCTCTTATCTTTTAATTTAAAAATGATTTTAACTTTGCGCTTGACACGGTTTGAGTCGTTCGGAGTCATGTCAAGTCAACTCAACTAGCCATGCCAAGTTAGATCCTTACTCATGCCTCAATGCCTCAATGGTAGACTCACAAGAGTTTCAACACAAGGTCATGCATGGGTTCGAGTCGTTGTGAAATATGTTGGAAATACCAAAAAAAATAAAAAATAAAAAATAAAAATTTAAGTTTTTTATTTTTATTTCATCACCAGGCTGAATCACGTAAAAATATGTTGTCTTTAAAGCGTAAGTCACCCCTGTATCAATTGATGATGGACAGGCAAATTGCTTTCATGATAAGACAAGCGTTACTAGATCATGTGTGCAGCAATCACGAAGGGTCTACTTAGTAACTTTTCAGTGTAGCTGATTTTCTGATAAACTCTACTAGCATACATATTTGCAGTAGTATTCCTAAAAGATGATAGATTTTAGTGAGATCTGATTGTTTGGAAGAGATCTGTTGGAGTTGATTGATTTTGGACTGGAATGGTCTAGTTTACATAGGCACCAAGGGAGTGGACTATTGCTAGGTGGCTATCAATGATTCGGAACATTTTAAAAACATTTTTTACCGTTGATAATGAATTTGTGAGATCTGATTGTTTGGAAGAGATTTGTTGGAGTTGATTGATTTTGTTCGGGAATGGTCCAATTTATATTCGCACTAGGGAGTGGACTATTGATAGGTGGCTATCAATGGTTTAGAGCTTTTTAAAAATGTTTCAGAGCATTAATAATAAATTTGGGCCGTTTCAGATAGCTGGATCAAAAGATCTAAGAGTTGGATCATCAAAGCCCATCCATTTTCGGCCTGTTGTGGCTTTTAAGGCCGCTAGCTGTTTTCAAAACTATTGACCATTTTGGATCAATAATCAAACCATTCTCTGTAGCCCATAAAACCCAAGCTTATCTCAGACTACTTACACCGTCTCGCAAGGGAGCGACTACTCTGTGACACGTAAGAAGTGCAAAGTGCGCTTACTAACGCTACTACGGCTCTTGCGCCAAGCTCGAGCCCCACAAGACATCGTATACGTGCATGCCAATGCTACACATTGGAACACACAATTCAAATATCTCAACCTTCAAGACTCTAAGTAAGAATACTACACACACATCTATATATAAAACACAAAACTTGTTTTCTCATTTTCGAAAGAAAAACCTCACTTTTTTCTTTTGAAAATTTCGAATTGATTTGGCGGGAAAACAAAATTTTCAAATATATTTGATATTTTGGAAAGCCTAATTTCAACACGAGTACCTATTATGGTGAAAAACTACCTCAGTGTGAAATGTGTAAAAAATTAAAAAACCAGCCATGCCAAATCTGAATCGGGTCAATCTCAACATTGAGTTTCATATAGACTCAATTTCTCACCAAGTTAATTGAGCCAAGTTCTGAGTCAACTCACCAAGTTTTAGAAGGGGTCATTATCCAAATGTTGAAGTAATAAAAGTCCCTTGATATACATTGATATACCACACTCTGACAGCTTAAGCTTTTGGAGTAAATAGTTATTTGACATGGTATCAGAGCAGAAGGTCCTATGTTCGAATCTGGAGGGCAGCAAATATGTCTCGCTAATACATTATTCTCGCACGGGGGGTCAGGAAATAATCAAGTCCAGCCAAGGGACCAGAAAATCAAGCCCGATCTATTTATGGTGTGAGTGTCCCTCTACCCTTGTCAGTATGTTCCCGTCCGGAGTTCTCATCCCGCACGTGCGGGGGGGTGTTGAAGTGATAAAAGTCCCTTGATATACATTGATACACCACACACTCTGACAGCTTAAGCTTTTGGAGTAAATGGTTATTTGACAAAAGGCAGCCAGAATGATTGAGCAATCCTTACATTTGACGAATAGGGATTTGTCTGTTGTATTTGGGCTGTTGAATATTTTTCTTTCTGCAATTCATTAAGGGGGATTTTGGATCATAAGTTACTTAAGATAAGCTACTTATGTCTTAATACTTTTGTCTTTTCATATGCCTCTCTTCATCAATTTATGAAAAATAGAAAAGTTCAAAAAATTAACTAAAGTTATTAAATAATTTTAAGTTAAAAAGTTAGTCATAAATCAAACTTACTTATCTGAAATAAGTTACTTATTTATTGCAGAAAGTAAAAAAAGTAACTTATTTGGTGGTATTCAAATGGGCCCTAAATGTCCATAAATTAGCCAGTTTTGAAATCAAAGCAATGAATTTATTTTTAATATTATTATTATTATTATTATTATTATTATTATTATTATTATTATTTTTGTCTTTTTCTGTTTTACGGGCCATCAAAATTAGGACTCATGATTTGAACGGTTTTATTTAAGCCGCTTATGCAGCATGGATGTAATTTCCTACCACCTACTTATCAAGCATCACACTTTGACAGAGTATTAAAAATTTTCTCAAATCAGCCACTTCCAACTATTAGGTGGGCCATACCTGCATGTCAAAAATGGAAGTTTAGAAAATGATCAACTGCCTATACTCGACATACACGCGGCCCACCTAATGAACTAACCATCTTGATTTTTGGGCCGGGGAATGTTCAAAGTGGCCTGAATCGCCTCAACATCTCAATTTCCTGTAAGTAGTGCTAACCAATGTTTACCTTGAAAGCAGCGCAAAGATTCAAGAACTTCTGGAGCATGGCTAGCTTCTTTTCTCTTTCTTGACTCAAGTAACTCTCCACCCGTGCTGGTGCAACTTGGCTCCTTGGCAACTTTCCTACTACTCACATATAAATAAATAAAATGGTTAAAGCAACATTGAAAGAGTATTACACTTAGTATACTAGTATATGCGCAAGCAGGGAAGGTCGTGTGGTGATCTAGACCGTTAATCTGGTGTCTCCAATTGCAAATGGGAGATGCCCCAAAAATATTCAAAATTGGAAGGCCATAACCATTATTCTAAACATCTAAACTCTATCACTTCACCCAGTAAATGTGAATATATTGTTGCTATATTTGGTTCCTTAACGGCTTACTTGAGAGGCCACATTCAAAGGAATAGGATCATGGTTTTAAATATCGGCCCGTGCAAAATTCATAGGCCTATATGTATCATGTATTACTTGTCATTGAAGTCAAATTGGCTGAAAGTGTTAGATATGGGCCCATGGGCCCACGTTTTAGTAACAATTAGTGATTGGGTCCCACAGTTAACACTTGAAATATTCCTTTTCGAACTATCTTCTCTCGATAATTGCTCCCACCTGAGAGATTTCACATGGAAAAATCAAGAGAGGAATATCATTAGTTGTCCATTAGGTGAGAGATTTCACATGGAAAAAAATAAGAGAGGAATATCACTACTTGTCCATTAGGCTATCTCTAAACGATCTATAATGCTGATCATGTCCAGTGACTTAGTTGGGTTACGACAAAGGAAATAGCTGAGAGAAAAATGTCCACTCTAAATTTTTATATTGCCCCACCATATACTGTTTATTTGAAGTACACTTTAACCATTAAATGCCACACCGAAATTTATGCCAGGGCCTAAACATCAAGCCCATCTATGATTCAGGTGGGCCACACAAAGGAGAACGGTTTGCAAGGTGGGAGTTGTCCTGTACACTGTTTCCAATCATATAATCTATCTAAATCATAGATGGGACTGATTTTTGGGCCCCATTGCCAACATAGGGTGATGCACCTTGTGGGTAGATGTATTTCATATAAACATCACGTTGGGGCCCACCCAAGCCATCAACCCGTTTGCTCATATGTTGACCACAACTTTTGGAAGATACTCAAAAGATAATTACTTAAATTAATGCACAATGGGTTTTTGAACACCTTTTTGAAAATGTATGGAAATATAAATTTAATATGTAGGTATTTTTATTTTATTTTATTTTATTTTTTATAAATAGAGTGATGGAGACTAAAAGAGAGCAGTAGTTGCAATTGCCTTCATTGAGAGGGTAATAGTAGCTATGGCATCGAGCCACTGCCGGCCACCACAGTGGTGGTAACATATGACACCATGCTCTCTCTCTCTCTCTCTCTCTCTCTCTCTCTCTCTCTCTCTCTCTCTCTCTCTCTCTCCTAGATGTTACATGAACTGAAATTTATGCTTGATTTGATTGTCTGACTATCAAATTAGTGGACATTTATTTAGGCGGGTAAGAATGATAAATATGGAGGAGGGCTTCCACTAACAAGTGTCTAATAATCACATGTTAGGATTGTTCAACCAATCTGATTTTTGGAAGATATTTTGGTGACAGTGGACTCCACAATTTGGTTGGTTTGATTGACTAATTATATACCACGTGTACCATTTATAAGTTCCTACTGGGTTCTTAATCATGCCTGAGTGGTTGACTCACTAGAGTTTCAATACTAGATATAATAGATCATGGTTCTGAGTACCTATTGTGGTGAAATCCAACTATGGTGTGAGTGTGTGTGGAGTGTAAGTGTATGTATGTGGAAGAAAAGAAAAGAAAAATTCCTTAATGTTATATATAGTGCTAAGTTGGAAAGGTTTCTCATTACTAAAACTGGCTTTATCATTCAACGATCATGATAACCATTGATATTATGGTGTAAGTACACTGATTTTTGCACCATATTTATCAATTACATGAGTTCTTGTGTCATGTAGTTGGTTGAGTCCTTGGAAAGTAAAGATCGAAGAGACAAGCGAATATAAAGCATCAAGGAGCAAAGATCAGGAAAATGAGGTGCATTGGTAACCCTAATCATTAACCCAAAATAACCTTAGACCTCTAGATGATCTAGGCTTAATAGGAATATCAAATTGATCATCCCTTAGCTTTAGAAAATCAAGTGAAGCATGATAAATAAGGTTAGAAGAGGTGCAAAGCTGCTGTGAAAAAGATAGCTCAAAACAATAGTTTTCGATTACATCAAGCTGCCATGGAAGGGCCTTCAATGGCATCGAAGGACCCCTGATGACATCGATCGAGAGTCAGAAATGTCTAGCAACGAAATCATATCTGTTTTGATTTTCTCGATGGCATCGAGCCATCGACGCCACCTTAACCTTCGATGACATTGAAGGACCCCTCGATGACATCGATCGAAAGTCAGAACTATCTAACAACAAAATGACAGTTTTTCTGATTTTCTCAATGGCATCGAGGCCACCTTCGATGACATCAAATGTCAAGTTTCGATGACATCGAAGGGCAATCGATGACATCGAACTAAGGAGTCAGATATGTCCAGCAACATTATCTATTTTTCTCGATGGCATCGAAGAAGCCTTCAATGGCATTGAAGAGACTTCGATAGCATCAACAGAGCCATTTTCTGCCCCTTTTTTTTTTTACCGTTAGGGCTTAAAATTTTTATAAAGGGCATTCGGTTCTCAGGCATTTACATGAGTTTTTGGTACAATAGAAGCTTAGGTGAATCCATGTTCATATCCCTCATCCCAAGCCAATATAACATTGAGTTCTAAGGGGTCGTTTGGCACCTTGGATTGGAGGGGATTGGAGGGGATTAGAGGGGGTTTCAAATCCCCTTGGTTGTTTGGCAGTATAAAGCAACTGGGGATTGTCAATCCAGGGGGTTTCCAATCCCCTCTTTGAGGGGGTTTGTAATCCACGGTGAGAGCTTGGATTACACCTAAAATCATTTCAATAGTTGCATGTATAAATGTATGTCACTGTACACTATCATTCTACTGGGCACATGACCCACTAACGATGATCAGCACCGTCCAAACATTGTTCATGTAGATCAGCACCGTCCAAATATTATCTAGCACCATCCAAACATTGTCCATATTAATCAACGATTAAAAATCGTTGGTTAGTCACTCAGACATGATCTTGTGCTTGCAGTCGATCTGAGACTTAGAATTTCATCATTTTAAGGCAAAACATATATTTTAGCGGGCTTATCACAACCATAGTGTCAAAAATTATATATCTCACTAATTGAGGGTATTAAAGTTGATTTAGTAATTAAATTCAAACCCCTATAAATATGTCATATATAAGTATTTTTGAATTAAAGTTGATTTACACTCCAGGGTGCCAAACATACCGAGAAGATTACCAATCCAGGGGGTTTCCAATCCCGGGGGTTGCGAATCCAGGGGGTTTCAAATCCACGCTCCCAAACAGGCCCTAAGAAGTCTTCCTTGAGATTAACACTCATATGAGGATTCCAACCTCTATCTTAAAGATATACTTGAACTCTTCCATTTTCTATAAATTAGACTTAAGCAATCTTAGCATACCATTGTCTAAATCTTTTAAAAGACCCATCTAGGTGAATCCCCTAAGAAAAATAACTTTTCACTAGTTGTTGGAGATTCAACCAACCTTACATCATCTTAGTCACCTCAAAAGAGTACTACATGCAAGGTGTTTGATCTTCGAGTTGAGGCATTGGCAAAACAATGACATCATGATCGAGGGAGCATCCGGAGCTTATTGAAGTATGGGAGAGTAACAATCAAACAATTCAATAAGGCACTACAAAATGGGCTTAGTCCGACAAGTAAGTTATCATATTTAGTAGTCAATTTTTACTTTCTTTCCTTGTGCAGGATTGAGGGTAAGAATTTGTAATCTAAACTCGAACTAGGTTCTTGTAAGTCACCTGGAACAAGTGTTTATGTGTCATTCTCCATGAGAGTAAACATGGAACCTTGTGATAGGACCGTGGTTGTTGGTTAGACTACAGAAAACCAACTAAAGTGTCTTATAGGAGCCTCTGGTGGGAGCATACATACCGAGTTCTTGTATAAGACTTTGGCTCTTGCGTTGGGCCTAAAACCTCGGGTTATTGTGTAGGACCTTAGCTCTTGTGTAGTGCTTAAGGTCTAGAGTTCTTGTGTGGGGCTGTAAAAGGTTAAAGGTTAACCTGATTTAAAACTTTTTATAGTGAAATCCGGTACACTCATGAGTTGAGTGCGTTCGACAAGAGTGGAGTAGGCAAGTAGTCAAACCACTATATATGATTGTATTTAGAATTGTTATATGCATACTTGTTTAATTATGCTTGTGAGTTTGAATGCTTAATTATGTATGCATGATTAAATGAATGCTTAGTGTTAATAGTTAGCACATCCTGCACATATACACTATTATAAACTAGTTGCTTATTTACAAATCATTTGTAATCTATGTGATTGGACCCTCCATTGGCTTAGAAGCCTTAGAGTTGTATTGCCTTGCTTATTTTAATTGTTAATTAGATTAAGATAGGAAATTAATTTTTAAAAGGCATAAATTTTAAATAGGTCCTAATCCCCTCCCCCCCCCCCCCAGGACATAACCTTCATTCCTTAGCTCCGCCAAGCTTCTGCATGTGCAACCATGGTAATCCCATTACACCATGAGCACAATTTCTAGTGGTATTATAAAGGATAACTCTTGAGAGGCTTTATTGCCTTGAGTTGATCTAATGAGCTTAAGAATGTCATCTAACCAAGAGGGATGTGCCATCACATGACTGTCTTATTTTAATGGGTTTAACTACGTCAATTGGAAGGCTGGGATGAGCGTCTTTATAAGATCCATTGACCTTATGTTTTGGGCCATTGTCGAATAAGGATGAACGATGCCTATGTAACAAGTTGTGGTTTATGGTAGAACCATTAGCGCTCTCAAAGATAAATCTAAATGGATTGCTAATGAGAGAACCTGGTATACCTATGATACCAAAGCTCTCAATGTCATTTATTGTGCCCCAATGAATTTAAACGTATTTACACATGTGAAACCGAGAAAGAGGCATGAGACTTATTGAAAATCTCACACGAGGGAAGTAGCACAGTAAAGAGGTGGAAGCTTTAGCTCTTAATAACCCATTTTGAAAATATTAAGATGGAAGAGTTTGAAACCTTCATGGAGGTTTACTCTAATTTAAATGATATTTATAACTCCATGTAGGGCTTAAGGGAAAGAATATCGGAAGGGCTTATTTGTAGGAAAATTCTTAGATCCTTCCCAGATAGGTTCTCTCCCAAGGTGACCTCTATAGAAGAGTGTATGAATATAGATGAGATTAAAGTAGAAGAACTTTTAAGTTCCCTACAAACATTTGAATTATACTTTAAGACCCTTTTCTAAAGCAAAGAAATTAGCCATCTTTAAAACATCTCATAGGTATTCACATAAACATAAAGAAATTAAATCTGAAAGTGATAGTGATGAGGAGGATGAGGAGGAGGAATTATGTAAAAAGTTTAAGAAATTTCTCAAGTTTTCTAGAAGGAAGAGTTGTGACAAGAATGACAAGAAGGTTGACAAGTATAAAGAAAAATATATCAAATCAACTAAGTAAGTCTAATGTTACAGTTATGAGGGTTATGGACATCTTACCTGTGATTGCCCTATAAAAATAAAATCTAAAAGTAAGACAATGCCGAAAACATGGGATGATACGGAGGAGTCCAAATCTGATTCAGAAGACTCTTCTACTATTGAAGACCTTGGTCGCTTACATGTCTTAACAATATACACTACGGTATCCCTCCCTTAAATTTTGGGAGACCATAACACTTTAAAAAGGTAACCTTAGTAGGTCCCTTAGGGTTAAAATGTTAAATATGAAGATTACAGCCTCATATTGTGTTTAACTAGAAATCCGATGCTTTAGCCTCATTTGTATTGGTAATTTAATATTTAAAGTTGTTAAATTCTAAATATCATATATTTATATCTTAGATTATCATTAGTCATATTTGTTTTTCATTGGTATATCTTTTGAATAACCCTAATTAACATGCTTCATGATTTTAATGATAACATAAACTCTTAATCCCATGTTAGTATAAGCCTTATAATTGGTAAATCTATAACTTATAGAGTTGCTTCACATATGATTTTATTGGTATATCTATTGGAACTAACTCTTTGTCAAATATTGAAAAAAAAAGAATGAGGAGAAAGATCATCCCACCAAAACATGAATTCTGTTTTTAGTTGTTGTTTCAAGGATTGATAAAATAGAGGGAGCAATTATGGGGGAGCAATGCAAGTGTTACATGTCTTAGTGTATCGAGTTGTAATTCTTTTATATTTGACATTTAATATTTTAAATTATTTTAGTATATCATTGGTATGGACCATGACGTGATCTTAGGTTATGTTTTTGTCACAAAATTAACAAAGGAGGAGATTATAAGTACACTGATTTTTATACCATATTTGTTAATCACGTGAGTCCTTATGTCACATAGTTAGTTAAGCCCTTGAAAAGTGAAGACTGAAGACACAAGTGAAGACAAAGCATCAAGGGGCAAAGATCAGGTAAATGAAGTGCCTTGGTGAACTTAACCCTTGACCTAAAACAACTTTAGACTTCTAGATGATCTAAATTTAATAAGAATACTAAATTGATCATTCCTTAACTTTAGAAAACCAAATGAAATATGATAAATAAGACTAGAAGAGGTGCGAAGTTGTTGTGAAAAGGATAGCCCCAAACAATAGTTTTTGATAGCTATTCAATGGCATCGAGCTACCATCGAAGGGTCTTCGATGGTATCGAAGCCCCCCTTGATGGCATCAATCGAGAGTCAAAACTATCCAGTAATGATTTCCTTGACGGCATCGAGGCCACCTTTGATGACATTGAAGGTTAAGTTCGATGTCATTAAAGGACTCATCGACGACATCGAAGGCCGATCTTTAAATTTTAATTATCTTATATTGTGAACTTTTAGATGTGCGGCCATTTTATTTTAGGGTCATGCCTGCAATCGTTTGATTATATTGATGTGTGTGTGTGTGTGTGCGCGTCTGTGTGTGTAGAATGTCTAATTACTTCATTCATCATGCTTCTTTTAGAAGTTTTTGGTCAAACTGTTGGTCAGCCATACATTTTTTTTAAAAAAAAATAATCCTAAACTATAGGATGCCCTTATACGCGGGCTTTTAGACCATCTTATCAACCTTTTTTTCTCTTATTATATTTCCTGAGTGTATGGGGTGTGGACGGCTGATGCATTTAGCCTTTAAACCTTTTGAACTTTCTAAGACTTAGCCTACGGGGTTTCTCGATAGTCTCCCCTTGAGTCCATTTTCTTTATCTCTTTAAAAAGATAGTCAGTCACGAGAAAAAGACGTCGTTCTTTTGTATTGGATCTTGATCGACCTCTTGTCTTTTCCTCTCAGCAACCCTCTTCTTATGTATGTGCCTTTTCTTCGATTTTGACAACCCTTACCCAAGAGGAGGTTATCGAGGTTGTTCATGAGAATTGTTCTGCAATCTGTCATTAATGACATCCATGATTTTTCAGACGAACTTAGCATATCGCTGATCCCTTTGGACCGGACTCACTATTATTGTGGTTGCTTCTTATTTCCTTCCTTCTGGATACAAGTAGCCTCCAACTAGGATGAACAGGTCCTAGAGTTACATTGTTCATGCTTTTGAAAAGTTTAAGCGTCCGCATACTGCATATGTCTCAAAAGTAGCAACTGTTCCCTCGTGTACTTGATTGGTTGTTACTGCATGTTTGTCATTGGGCGATCATCATAGGACCTCCGCTTTGGCCAAACCACCCAATAAGTGGATAGTCAATTGGGAGGGCTAACCCTCTTCTTGTTAAGCCAAAATTTAGTGATGTTGTCATGACGTGAGACAGGTGACCATAGATGGCGTCCCCCGCGATATGAAGAAAAACTCTGCCCTTAGAATGTCCTAGTCTTCGGCTGGGGATGAACCCACTGCGGTGCTTAGCATTCCCTCCAACCCTTCCTTCTTTGGCAGTCCCGACATATAAAGGTTGGAGAATTGGTCTTCAGGCTTATCAGATTAAGTGAGGCTTCAAAGTCTTGGTAGACTACGGGAACTTTTCCCTTATCTTGCTTAGAAGGCGGACTCCTGCTCAGGTCAAATTTAGTATTTCCAACGGAAGGACTGACTAAACTGTAGACTTTTCGGTCGCGTCGATCATTGATACTATGAAAGTGACCTTGGTGGAAGAAAGTATTTCTTATGTCTAAGTCTATGGAATACGTGTGCATCCAACCAAGTTACCCCGCTTGGATGTGTAATGGAGTGGCTCTATCTATTTTTTTAGGGCATGGTTGAGCATTGCAACATCCACCTAAATGATGTTGACATCGATCGTTTCCTTGATCTATAAGAGTGTTGACCTCCATCATGAATTTATCCATTTTAGGGAACTTGAGTAATCCCTTTTCAATGTTCTCTTGCAATAGGTTTCTGAATACAATGTAATTTTTAGTTGAGTGTCGCATAGTGCCGTGCCATTTACAATATTCTCCTTTCTTAGTTCCTCAGCTGAGGAAAATTTGTGGTTAGCAGGAAGCCCGATAAACTTGTATTTCAAAACAGTATCAAATATTTCCTTGGCAGGGAAAATGTCAAACGTATAAAGCTTATTGGCCTCAGGGGTACCCTTCCTCGGCTTACTGTGGTCGGTGCTTTGTATTCTGTCCTTCTTGGGGTCGGGCACTCGCATAACCATGTACCGACTATCACGACCATGCCGCCTCGAAGAAGGCATCATATTCTTCATTCAGTCGTGAGAATATTACATCTACTACAACAAGATTGTAGTTAAGGTCCCTGTAATAGGTTCCATTGGATGAACTCATCAGTCGTAATTCTTCTTGGAGGATTCGCTTATATCTAGTGGCCCAAATTGACACCTCGAACAAGTCTCTAAAGTAAGCCCCTTCGAACTTCTTTCGAAGCTCAAAGAGTATTCCTTTTAGGGCCAACCTAGCAAACTCGGCTTCAGGTAAGGTGACTGGGCAGCGATTCCTAACACCCTTAAAGAGGGTGATAAATTGTTTAGCTGACTCATATGGTGATTGTGTAACATCCTGAATTTTCGCTATTTTAGATTTTAAAAATCCTTAAAATTTTTTTACTATAATTAACTTATGTTGTCACTTATTGATCTTTAACACTCAATCTTAACCTATATGCAGGTGTTAACAGTAAAGAACCGCATGAATTTGATTAATTAACTGTAAGAAGCTAGAGGATCTTCCCGATCACTTAAACCTCAAGTCTGGCCTCGTAATGTATTTATTTAGGGCTCGAATCTAACCGACTTATTACTAACTAATCAAAACAGTCATAACTAAATAAAGATATACCTAAAGCCGAGACAACTAGGGGCCAGATCTTGATTAACAAACCAAATTGATCTAATTACTCTTTTACCCTAAAAATCAACGGTTTAGGGTGATTAGGATTGAATCATTATTTTCATAAATGATGAACAGGTCACAGTATGAACTTAGCTAATCCAAACCATAATAATTGTGTATAAGAAATCTCGCTACCCAATTTATTTCAAAAATACCTTTATTATTAGAACAAGCTCTATACCACTCATTAGTGGGCCATAAAACTTGAAACTATAGAAAGACATTCATCTTAGTAGGCTTCACATCCATCGCAAGACATCAAGATGAGATTGCGTCTTGAATCATTCAACTTTGACTCGCGAGGCCAGTGCATGAGATGTCTCGAATCTTTATTCAATCTTTGCAAAAATTATGGCTTTCAAACATAAATTTAAATTATGACTAAATTTTTGGTATCAATCTAAGTTAATATCATACACATATCCACATAGTTGCGACTCCGATCGACGATCAGTAACCTTCAAATTGACTTCTGATCATGCCTATCGATCGACACATCCAAATGACGGGCCAATCACATCCATACATATATCATCATTAGAGCCAACTATCTTATGACATATATTGACCCGTATGTCTCCTAGTGGGCCCCAAAGGCTAGAAATAACATCCCATAGGATTATAATATCAAATACCTAGTCTTTGGGGCCATTTGCACCACTTCTGATACTATATAAAGCTTTTATTTGGGCACCCCCTCATCCCATACGAATTGTATGCCCTAGCTTGGGTGTGAGAGAGAAAGAGAGAGGGGAGAGATAGAAAGAGAGAGAGAGAGAGAGAGAGAGAGAGAGAGAGAGAGAGAGATGGTGATCTTGGTGTTTGCTTATTGGTATTTTTTTCAATCAAACACTTGGTTGCTACCAAACCTCCGTCAAATTCACCCCTACCAAGAATCGGAGGTAAGAATTATACATTACCCTTTAATTAAGCAACCTAATATAGATTTCTAGCTATTAATGATGTTTTCTTAATTTTGATTTAGGAATTTGTGATTTGCTCTAAAAAAAAATATCTAACTCTAAATGCGATTTGATCACGTGAAACCCTCTATAGTGCAGACCATTGAGGCCGAGGAAATGCATTTCAATTGATTTGTAACTTACTTACTGGCACCTTTATGGCGAGTAGCCAAGACCAAGTTGAATAGGTTGCGGTGTTGTTGATCTGTTGATCTATCCCTTTGGGCTTTTTAGGGCCTTACGTGCAGCTCAGAAGTAGCTCTATCATAATGTTACACACTTGACCACTCTAGAAACATTAACAATCATGAAAGGAAACAGATCAATAGACCATCTGATCAATTGATCCGACCTGTTGGCTGTCTCTAATACCTACCCTGAGCATATACCCAACTCATCTTGTGCAACATTTCCATGGTATCAAGCCATAAAATTTGAAAAAAAATAAAAATAAAAAATAAAAAAATAAAAAAATAAAAAAAAACACATTTGATCAAAGTTTATGCTAAAGTCGAGAATAGTTTTGATCCCATTTAGGATGGGGTGTCTATGGATAGCCTGTGAAATGTGGATGTTGCCGGCTACTGACCGTTCTCTGTGGCCCCACAATGATGTATGTCTTTTATCAGTACCGTTCATCCATTTGCCACCTCATTTTAAGGCATAAGCCCAAAAATAAGGCTGACCCAAATCTCACGTATACCACACCACATGAAATAGGGTGATTGAACCATTGAGAACTTGTCCGGGTCCACAAAAGTTTTGGATCAAGCTATATTTGTGTTTTCCCTTGATTCAGGTCTCTTCGACCTAATCAACGGGTGGGATGGCAAATAAACATTATAAGAAGTATTAATGATGGGCATTCAATCACCATTGTTTTTCTTTCGTGTGGCTAACCTGAGATTTAGATCTGCCCTATTTTTGGGCTCATGCCCTAAAATAATGATCCAAAATGGATGGACAGCATGGATAAAATACATACATCATGGTGGGCCTATAGAGCACCGTCTAGTAACAACATCTCTATTGGAAGTCTCCATATGCAATCCGCAGCCGTGAAATGTGTTTTGGACTTAATGGACAGTTAACATCGATTGAATGAACAGTCCAACTGAACCGATATAACTGGGAGCACTGTAACTCAGTGTTCCGAGAGCACTGGAGCATTTCTCTTATACCATACATACATTTTATGTATTTATATATGCTTTTTCGGTAACACAAATGTACTCTTATTTAATTATTTAATGCCCAGTCAAGTCGACTAGAGACTCGTATTCGAGTCTTTGGGTTGACTCAGCTGGACTCTGAGTCGAGTCGAGTTCTCATTTTTTTGAACTATCGTCAGGATAACCAACCATCTACATTCAATAAGTAATACGGAGAATTCCAGTGGCGAATTGCAGGTTAGATGAACACCCCAGATCTCACCCACATGTGTAACATGTCAGCATGTCAGGTGTTATGACTGCAAATAGCATTCGTGGTAAAAATAAAATAAAAATGAGGAAGAGAACTCAGCTTACCTGGAGTAGGAATGCGGTGCACTGCAGGGAATACGTGAACAAGGTGCACGACCGTCGACGGGACAAGGATGTTCTTCAGGGTCCACACAAGCGCATCGACGCTCGAACTGTTCATCCCGACTGCGACGTAGACATTGTTATCGTCCATCACTCCCTCCCCCTGCGTCGGAGTCCCATACCAGGTCTCCGATGCTTCATTTGGATTCTCTTGATCGTCTATTTCGCTATTCGGGTGTGTGCGGTTGCTAGTAGCAGTGCTAAATTCTGTGCTTGAACCATCATGGGAGTGGGCCAAACCCATTTCTTCGTCACCGTCGGATCTTGACCCAGCTCTTACCGGATGAAATCTACGGCCACGATCTTAGAAACTCTCTTCCAGGACGGTCTTGTTACTTTGGTCAGATGTATTGCTATTTGCAAGGAAAAGATTACAGATGGAGAGAAAAAAGCGAGGAATCTTCCTCGGTTTGAGGGCAACCCTAATGACGAAGAATATCTTGCAGGCGTATTTTACGGTTCTTTTTTAATAAGTGGGGTCCATTGTTCAGTGATCTAAACCGTTGATATTATGAAACCTACCACATTGAAAATCTACCATGTGGAGAGATCATAGGAGGCCGACACAGAAACGGTTAGGAAAGAAGATTTATCCTTTCATTGTTTAATGAATGAAAGGACGAATTTCCTACAGCTGGGATTTTCATATCTAGTGGAACTTTTATCATGGGCTACAGATGATGGGTCCTCCATCATGTCAACGGTTTAGATCAACGAACCTTGGGCCTTGCTTGTATAAACTGATGGTTCGAATGTGTACAATATTCAGTGGGAGCATTGTATGATATTTGATCTTGTATTTCTTTATGGTCAAATGCAATGCCATTGGGTAAGCGGAGTGGCTGGTGTACCTCACACCGGCTATATAGTTGCTGTATTGACGACAGCACGTTCCGTAGGTCTGATCATGGGTTATATAGTTGCTGTATTGACGTCAGCAAGTTCTGTAGGTCTGATCATGAGTTATATGTTATATCCAAACCGTTCATCCATTTGGTGAGAGTGTATTAAGGTTTGAAACGAAAAATAAGATAGATCTAACTATCAAGTAGACCATACTGAAAAAAGCACTGGGAGATTAAACGTCTACCATTGAAACCCATTCTGGGGTCACAAAGTTTGGATCAATATGAAATTTGTTTTTGCTCCTCATTCAGGTCCTCATGACCTCGTTATGAACATACGGGATGGAAAATAAACGTTATGGTGTGGTCCAGATGATCTTTGGATATGATTTATTTTTCAGATAATGCTCGGAAATGATCTCTAAAAATAGATGAATGGTATAGATATTATAAATACATCACTGTGGGCCCATGTAACTTTGATCTCCTTTGAACCGTTCGTACAACCCGGAGGTCGAGGAGCATCAGTGCTCGTCTTCTCACGACGCGTACCTACAGCAGCTAGCTGCTGTGTGGTACACCAGCCAATCCGCTTCCTGCCATTGGGGGGACGGAGATGCACACGTGGCATGCATGATTAGATCAGAACCTTGCTGGGAAAATCCTCTTCGTTTTTCGTAGCAATTAGACGGACACTAGAAGACAAAAGTCAACAATAATCCGGCACAAAAGGTCTATTTATTAGATGGGTAAGATATTTTATTAGAATTTCCACGGAAATATTCGCCCTAGGTATAGACCATTTAATAAATAATGCCTAGAATATTCCGAGGAGAAATTACCCAAGAACTCCCGATGAATTTTTGGGTTGTTGTTCAGTCATATGCAGAGTATATTTGTCAATGAACGGCCAAATAGGTTAGTATTTGGCCCCTATATGATTATACATTGTTGATTCTCAAATCTAGTTGATCCTGCCTCACTTTTGATGAGTAGAGTTGTTGAGTGGCCTGTTTGATTTTTCGGCTCAAGTGTAATTACCATGTAAATGGATAATAATTATTTACCTAGGTAATTACCACATCTTTTCCAATAGAGATGTGACAACTTACTTTTTTAACACTTTAATTGAAAATTTTACAACATCAATGTGGGGCCTATCATGATGTATGTTACTTATCCACACCGGTCATTTATTATGCTAGTCGAATTTATGGCATGAGCAAAAAAATGAGGCAGATCCAAAGGTCAAGTGGACCACACCACAAGAAACAACAGGAATCGAATGTCTACCATTAAAATCTTCTTGGGGCCCTTAAAAGTTTTGGATCAAGCTGATATTTGTGTTTTCCCCCTATCCACGCCTATGTGACCCTATGAATGGGTTAGATGATGAAAAAAAAAAAAAAAACCTTAATGTGAGCACAGTGAAGAAAATAACTTTCAATGGTAGACGAATTAAGGCCACTGTTTCATTTAGTGTGGGCCATTTGAGTGATGGATCTGCCTCATTTTGTGGTTCATGTTCCAAAATGTTCTAATAAAATAGATGGACGGTGTGAATATATCATATACATTATAGTGGGGTCCACATATTTAAGTCAACACTTTTGTTTCAATTTTCGAGGTAGAATTACTCTCATATTTCCAATCATGGTGAAAAAGTAATAATCACTTGTTTACCTTGATTTACATGTATCATGTAAAATCAAACAGGCATGTAATTTAGTGGAGGAATAAGAGAAGAAGCTAGAGGCATCAGTTAAGGCCGGGGAGCATCCGATGACTAAGTCAGACGTATGAACTCACAACAGTTGTAATAGAATATTTGTGCATACCTTGTTCCATGGTGGGGGGCTTATTTATAAGACCTCTCGATCACTTGCATATTTTAGTTGGTTTAACGGATATGCTGGAGGGGCTTGTATTAGAGTCAGACTCTAATTTCAAGAATATATCCGACTTTACCTCGATCGTCATGATTTTTTATTATAACCTTGACAGATCGATTATATCTTTATATACTATAAAATTCTCTCTGGATATTTCTATTTCGATGTCAAGGTCGGTACCCGAGGTTGAGGTTGGTACCTGAGGTCGGGTCGGGGGCCAAAGTGACAATTGAGGCCAATGTATAAAGTAACTACCGCCAAAGGTCGGGATGATTTTTCGGCCCTCAAACAATATATAAAGTTACAGAGTCTCGCTGCTCGGCTCATCTGTCTCATACATTTTTTTTAGCTCCATTTTAACCCATAACAGTGGCTCCCCCTACTTCCTAGTTCTATATTTTATGAGTTTCGGAAGTAACTTTTGAACTAATGTATGAGAGAAGTCTTAATTCTTTAACTAAAGAAGGCCGGGTCGTCCCATTAGTGTTCTTTGATTTTGTTGCCTAGTAGTTAATGTGGGAATTAAAAAGGGACGGGGTCTGCTGCGGTGACCGAAGAGGATATTACAATAGTATCTCCGTATGAGGAGTCGTACACAGAGTAACGAGCATCGTTTTTCCTTTATGTGTGGGTGGTCATATATGATGACTTAGTAGATACAATGGTCTAACATGTAGGTTTTTAGGCCACGTAGCTTACAGATAAAATATTAAGAACGAGAAACCTTTTCTCTTTAACTAGGGGAGTTTCCTCATGGTCGAACATGTAAGTCATGAGCATAATAAGGAAAACCGCAGTAATGAGAAACATCACCTTCGTCCCTTTAACTGAGGGATGTCACTCATAGTTGAGTAGTTAGATAAAAATGGTAGATAAAATAGTATAAATAAAGGGGAGAACCTTCTTCCCTTTAACCGAGGAACGTTTCTCATAGTCGAGCACAGGTAGCTTTTATCGAGGCAATCAGTTGAGCACAGTCATTTCACATGTTGGAGTTCCTCATGGGTAATAGATCTTTAGGGCGTGTTTGGATAGGTCCATCCCATGGGATTGGATTGTATTAAGGTGGATGGCAAGTAATGATGGTTATGTCAGTGGATTGCTGGCAATCCCATGGGATTGCTATATACAGGAAATTCACCACCGAGTATGTTTGGCTCACCTGGCCAATCCCGGGATTACGTCAGCCAATCCCAGGATTGCTCCGTCTAACCAAACATGTCCCAAGCAAAATAGATGGGATTAAGAGGGATTGGGTGGATTTCAAGGTAATGATGGTGATGTCAGTGGATTGTTGGAAATCCCATGGGATTGCTATATCCAACTTTTGCCTGTTTGGCACGCCAGGCCAAATCCCGTGATTGCTCCTTCCAATCCATCCTAATACAACCTAATCCCATCCACCTTGCCCGGCCAAACAAGCCCTTAGATGCTCGGTGTTTCATGGGTGAGGTAAGATATTACCCTCCATGTATTCTAGTTGATACATCCCTCAGTACCTGAGGTCGAGGTCGAGGTTGGCCGATGAGCCTTATTACCAAGCTAGGTTGACTGGTTCAGATCAGTCAACAGGTTTCCTTACTCAGCCTAGCTTCTCTAAGTACCTGCTCCAGCTTGGTGTTCAAGGGAGTGTACCGATGGAGGTGACTTTCCGAATGTCGATTGGTACGCTGGCCTCGGTTTTAGTCGTCCTCATTCTTTCTTTTAGTGTTAATGACAGAGGGCTCCCCCTTTTCCTTTCACTTCCTAAACTTAGCCGAGTTGTTTCCTCCTTGAGTAACTCTTCATGAACTAAAGAGCCCTTGGTGTTAGAATATTTTAGAGCTTGGTTAAGTAGGCCAGGGGGGTGTTTTGCCAATAGTGGAGATAAATGTTCCTTGTTTAAGGCTAGCTACCATGGCGGACAAAGCTATCTAGTTGGAGTAACCATCGACTTGAACAACTTCGGTGTTGAAACGGATGATGTTCTCTTATCATCTCTCTTAGTGATCATAAGGAAGTGGGTTGATGTCTTTCTCAGGTCTTTCCCACCGATGAACTGAATGATGAAAGCCTTGTTAAGTTGAGTTAAAGAATTAACAAATTTCGACTTCAGGTGTCTGTATCATTTCCATTATACTCCCGTCAATGTCAGGGTGAATGCTTAACACATGACAACGCTGGATATGCCTTGAAGCTTCATTTAGGCCCTGAAGGATTTGAGGTGCTCGGATGGGTCCCCGGATCTGGAGTAGGGAGTGAACTACGGCATCCAGAACCTGGACATGAGATGGGCCCCCATGATGTCATCGATAAACGATGGTTTGGCTTCCTCGAGCATGACTTCCATGGAAGTCGGGCCTCGTGCTCGACATACATGTTGGATGTCGCCAACCAGACCTCAGATTTCTTTGAGCTTTGCCTCTCATGGGACCTCGCTCTCTGCGACGACTTCAGGGGCCTTCCCACACCTCTTTTTCTCTAAGGTATGACGTAGGTCAGAGTCTGCCAGCATGGTCATTCCCGCAGTATGAGTAGGAACTTGATCAAGTTGCCCTGGTCATTGCTTCACCTTGTATGAGTCGAGAGGTGCTTAGGGGTGGGGGGAGTTCAATCGTTACTCCTGCTTTCATGCCATGTTCAGGCAGTGGTTGTTGCCTCTCCAATATTTACATTATCTGGTCTACGTTGCTGGCTAGAACCTTGACTCAGTTCTCTAGAGAGACGAGACGCCCTCCTCAATTCTTTAACCTCTGTGCAACCACCGGTAAAGGGAGGTCAAGCTGAAGATCTGACTACGTCATTTGGGAGGTCTTAGACTGGTCTTCTGGTATGGGTATTGGCTCAGTAATGGCATGTAAAGCCTTTTTTTCTTTCCTTTAGCCATCACTGAGCAGATGAAAGGCTGATGATTCTCTTTATCACAAGAGAAGACACTAGGGGAGCTGGTTAAGGTCGGGACCCTCTAATGCGTAAGTCAGGCATATGAACTCATAGTCGGTATAGTAGAATCGGCATATTTGTGCGTATGTTGTTTCATGAAGGGGGACCTATTTATAAGACCTCTCAATCACTTACATGTTTTGCTTGGTTTGACAGATATGCTGGAGGGGCCCATATTGGAGTCAAACTTTAATTTCAAGACATCTCCAACTTTACCTCAATTGGCATAATTTTTTGGTATAATCTTGTCGGATCGATCATATCTTTAGATGCTATAAGATTCTCTCTGAATATTTTTATTCCGAGGTCAACGTCGGTATCCAAGGTCAAGGTTGGTAACTAAGGTCGGGTCAAGGGCCATTGTGACAATTAAGGCTGAGGTAAAAAGTAACCAACACCAAAGGTTGAGGTGATTTTCCGGCCCTCAAGCAATATATAAAATCACCACGTCTCCCTGCTTGACTCATCTATATCATTCATTTGTTTAGTTCCATTTTACCCATAACAAACATATACTATTAAAATAATGTCGAGTGTTACAGGTATACTTATGACCGAAGGCACCAAATTAATTGTTGGATCATTTTTATGAAACTTGACTTGTTTGTTTAACAACAAATATACAACAATTGGGCGATATAAATAGGGAGGTTTAGTCCTTCTAAATCGGATCATTTTGTCTTAAGTTAAGAACTTTTCTTTCAATAGTGATCATAGTCCTTATATTTTCAGTAATATAATAATGGGCAAATAAAATTAAAAATAAAGGCTAGATCATCAATTTTGCTAATTTAAATTTAAGATCAATATAATAAACGAGAATATAAAATAAGATGAAAAATAAATAAATTACCTACGATCATCATGGTGAACAAACAATCGAGATGGATGGTTAATAGGATGTGACTGGTATGATCTTTCAAGTATGGAATCAGTTGATTGGTGATCTATCTAATGATGGTGGTCATGGATATTTATACTACTTCTAAGTATACTGCAGTAATAGAGTTAGACAGTAGTGATCTAAGATATTCTAAACTCCAGACTTTCTATACAGCGAGAATAGACAAAAGTAAATGAACTAAAGGTAAAACTAAGATAGATAGCATTACACTGTGAGAGAGGTTGTGTGATGGCTCAATTTGTGGTTTAAGGTCTTTATCGAATGTTGCTTTTGTAGACTTAGAGTGGCAATGGTCGTCTAATAATTTTTAACATCATGATAGATTTAAATAGCTAGCCATGCAAATCTCCTTCACTGCACATATCAATACATAAAACACCTAGTATCCATCTTTTACGACTAGGACTATTCTTCAGGTAAGCATAATATATTTCATTAAGCCACGTGTACAAGAAAGATCTTGTAATCCTTTTTGTTATTTTGATCGAGCAATATCTATGGAAAACTTTGCTAGAGTCTTAACATGATTGGACTCTTTCATTTTGCACAGTTATTTTTTTGGCAGGACTGTAGTATTTAATGCCCATAGAGAAACTTGCTTTAATGAGATTTACTGTGCAAAGAGTTACTTTTGATAGAACTCTAGTATTTAATACTCCTCGATGTATGCATCTTTAACTATTCCTTTTAAAGTTCATCTACACTATATGTAGCACGGCTGTCACATTGCATTCTCTGAACCGTTCGATTTAGCCATGACCGGCCAAGTGTAAACAATGCCCCTCATGTCTCTTTACATTCAGAGAATGTAGTCGAAGAGTTTGAAGAAATGTTGAATGACTTTTAATAGTTCTTCATCCAAACAACTATTGGGACAATTGTTTCAGCCATTAAATAAGACGTTCCGATGACTAATTCGACAATTTTGGTTGAATCAATGGCTAGGTTAATCATTTTGACCATCGTTGGATGTTGATGTTTGTCAATACAACCATTGTGGTCATGAATTTTTTTATATTAGACCGTGGTGGCCTTCATGATTCATCATATGGCTATTATGATTTGGTTGGAGTGGGTCATCGGTCTACTACATAAATCTTATGATGACATTATTCATATAACATGTGCTTAGGTGACATGTCTTTTAATGAGTTGTCTTTGTGAGGAATCAGCTTTTAATGTGGATGATGTAGTCATGGTGGTTCATCACTTAGCATGGTCCATCACTTGGCTTATTTGATGCACTAAATCAGTAAGTCATATAAACTTTTTAGCAGCATCATTCACATTATACATGTCTTGGGGGCATATCTTTGGGCGAATATTCTTTACAATGGATTGATTTTCGACATTGCGTCATAGTATCTCTGGATTTGATTTATACATTTTATTCGGTTGTTTTCCAAAAGCTTTTTTCTAGGGCATTAATCTGTTATACATCAATTCTAAATGTTCTAATCTTTTTGGATTAGTCGCGTCCGTCGAAGATCTAGTGACCCTCTAGTTATGAGATTAACGAATTACATTTTACATCAAATTGATTCAATCTTTATGACCTAATTATCGCGGTTGTGCTACGAGCAAAAGAGTTCAAGCCATTGTATTCATAGCTAGTAGAGCTTGAGGCATTGGAGGTTACCTCCTGGGTGAATCAACCCTTATATTTTTTTTGTAGTATTATCAACAACACGAGAAGTTGTCCCTAGGGCGTTTGACACTAGCATAATAATTGTGTGGCACTGCTAGCACGAAATAATTGCCCCGAAGGCTTATCAGCAACTGTGCGGAATTGCCTTTAAGCATATGGATGTTTTGGGAATCTCCATCCAGTTGGTCGTAGGGACAGTTATTTCGATTGTTTCTTCTTGCCACCACTGCAGGTGGTATGGGATGACCTTAGGGTTCAACCCGGCTGACCCTTATGGAGGGTTTAGTTAGTCATTTTCCTTCTAGCTCCATTAGAGAACTATTAGCAGGTTAAGGTTTCTTTGTTATTGAAATCTTGCAAAAAAATCTTTTGAGTGCTCTTGTGAATGTCTCTACTTTAGCCCTATTACCCTTTATAATCTATCGTAGATTTCCTTGTAAGTCGAGGATGTGATTGATGATGTCACGCCCCAAACCCGGAAATCGGATTCACAGGAATCCCGATCACCAAATCCATTGTTGATAGCCTCCGTAGTATCCCATTCTTGGCTCCTAGCGTCCATACGCCAGATTCCGATCCTGGGATCCTACGATGAGGATTTTTTTTGTACATTTAACTCGCAATAAGCATAATCACAAGATTACTCAAATCACAAAGGCAACATCATCATCACATGTCCACTAATATAATCATTCGAGTATAATGCTAAAAGGGAAATACATAAATTGAAAATCAAGCTCCAGAAGACCATTGCACGCTCCAAGCTCAACACTGCTGCAACCTAACATCACCTGCATGCATCTATCATGTATAAGCTTATAGGAAGCTTAGATGGTGGTGTAAGTGTATGCACAAGGTAAGTGTCAAGTAAGCAATATTAGAGTAATCAGAGTAAGCAGAAATACTGATGAGCCCATAAATCATACAGTATCAGAAATACTGGCAAGATCATAAATCATACGATATTGGGGTAATGAGAAAATATGCTGATAGGCCCATAAATACCATCAACCTTATCCAGACTATGCGATGCAAAAATATAATAAAAACAATATCATATACTGGTGAAGCATGTAGATCAGTTATGCAACGTGGAGACAACAAGCCAAATATCAGATGCTGATTTGCAATACAATATACAGTGTGAATGGAATGACCATGATGAAGTGTGAAGTCGGGATGATAGTACGTAGCATCATCAGCTATGGGGTCCATCACAAGGGACTTCTATCCAAACTAGTCCCATACCTAAATTTGGATAGTCAGACTCAATGTAGTAAACTCCTAATCTTAGGTTAGTCACGGGCCCCAACCCAAATCCTAGCCATTGCGAAGATGCATGTAATAAATAGTTGCACACCACCAGCCCGAGTGGATAGTGAATGAATGAATGAATGAATATGCAACTCCTGCTCAATAAGTCCACATATTAGTACGGTTCCTCTCTGGGATCATCACCGGGGTCTATTACACTCTATGCCAGCTTGCTGCCCCTATCCGAGCCCACAACTGGGTAAGTGGAAGAGACCTCACTATCTATCTACCGGTATCAGGCTTGGCTAGTTGATAACGGACCCATTCCTCAAGAAGGTCAAACTCAACTTAGACATTGCCCCCTCACTCAGGCGGGTAAGGTCACACCCCCTCCCAACCGACCACGACACAATGGAAGATGTGACCTACTGGTATACGGCCCTCATGTGCTCATATATATCCACTTGGTCTTGACGTTGGGGCATCTCCTAGCCACAGAGGTTTAAGGATTTTCACCCAGAGATATCTGTGACGCTCGTATGCTAGAACCAAATATTTCCAGTGTCCCATCTGGCCATCCACGATATGCCTGTGGAGGCTACGGCCCTGATGTCGCTAGGGCGTACAGTAGTCACAGTATATAATGCAAGATGCACAGGTCATACAATCTAGTCATGCATCAATCCTGTGCATATCGCGCTCATGTGAGATAACCTTCGCCTATCAAGGAGTCTCATAACAACCTGTCCAATGACATATGCAGTAGTCAACCACATCTCATAATAAACATGCAGATGATGTCTATGGGCATATATCATGATGCTATGCTGTCACATACTCCTAATCGGTATCAACAATCGGCCTCGACAATGTGGACATTTAACCAACATTGGCCCCAAGGAATGGCCCACATAGAGCCTAACATATAGTGAACTCATGGCCTCGCATAAGGGCTTAATATACAACACCATGGGCCTTACTCAAGATCTTAATACACATCACGATGGGCCTCTCAAATGGGCCTCGATACTCGACCTCGACAATCAAAACCGGCCTATATAATCAACCTCGACAAATCGGAATTGACATCGATACTTGGCCTCGACAATTGAAATCGATCGATAATCGGAATCAGGAAATCGGTCACGTCAATTGACAATCGGTCATGACAATCAAAATCGATCGATAATTAGAATAAAAAAATCGGTCTCGTCAATCAGAATCGACAATCAACCATGACAATCGGGATCGATCGATAGTCAGAATCTGAAAATTGGTCTCGTCAATCGGCAACCGGTCACGATAATCGAAATCGATCGATAATCAGAATCGGCAAATTGGTCTCATCAATTAGAATCGACAATTAGCCATGACAATCGAGATCAATCGATAGTCAAATTTGGCAAATTAGTCTCGTCAATCGGCAATCAGTCACGACAATCGAAATCTTTCGATAATCAGAATCGGCAAATCAATCTTGTCAATTGGAATCGACAATCGGCCATGACAATCGGAATCGACCTCAATGATCAATCGGTCAAGGCTTAAGGGAAGGTCATATTGTGAACATTAAACCATCATTACCCATCAATGTAGACATTCAACCAACATTGCTCCCAAGGAGTGGCCCGCATAGGGCCGAACATACAGTGGGCCCGTGGCCTCACACAAAGGACTAATATACATCGCAATGGGCCTCATGCAAGGGTTACATGTGCATCCCATTGGGCCACTTCTCAGGGCCTCATATACATAACAGGTGGGCCCTGCTCATGGGCCTCAAATACATCACAATAAGCCACGACATATGGGCCGAAAATACATCTCAATGGCCCGCAACACATGGACCTCACATACATCAAATGGATCGCACTATATGGACCTAGAATACAACTCAATGGGTCACAACAAAAGGCCACAAATACATAACATGCGGGCCCTGCACATAGACCTAATATACGTAATAGGTGGGCTCTGCACCTGGGCCTCATCATATCAAGTTGGGCCGTGTTAATGGGCCGCACCAATGGGCCTCATGTACAACAAGGGGACCACATCATTGGGCCGTACTAATGAGCCCCATAAATATATCAAGGTAGGCCACATAGGTGGGTCACAAGTATATCCAGGTGGGCACCTCGAACGGACCACAAAATACATCAAAGTGAGCCTGACGGATGGGCCACATAGTACACCAGAGTGGGCCCAACGAATGGACCACAAAATACATCAAAGTGGGTCCAACAAATGGGCCACAAAATACATCAAAGTGGGCCCGACAAATGAGCTACAAAATACATCAAAGTGGGCCCGACAAATGGGCCACAAAATAAATCAAAGTGGGCCCAAAAAATGGGCCACAAAATACATCAAAGTGGGCCTGACAAAAGGGCCATAAAATACATCAAGGTGGGCCCGACAAATGGGCCACAAAATACATCAAGGTGGGCCTCATCACATGGGCCACACCAAAATCATTTCAATAGTTGCAGGTGTAACATGTGTATCATTGCACACTATCATTCCATGGGGCACATGGACCACTAATGATGATCAACACTGTCCAAATTTTACTCAAGTAAATCAGTACCATCCAAACATTATTCATGTAAATCAGCACCGCCCAAACATTGTGCATGCAAATCAGCACATCCAAATATTGGATGACACCATCCACACATTGTCCAGCACCGTCTAGATATGTGGACGGTGTGGATTACAAAACATACATCACGGTGGGTCTTTCAACAAATGGACGACATGGGTGGCATAGACAAAACACTTTCATCATGGTGGATTTCCACGTGGTGGACCATCCCACTGGTGCATGTGCTGACAGTGTGGATGAAACAGAGCTCACATGGGTCCCACTATCTTATGTGTCACATGTGTGTACAACACATAACACAAGGTGGGGTCTACTTGAACTATAGATCTGTCTTATTTTTAGTCTCAAGCCTTAAGACGTGCTTTCAAAATGGTTGAACGACTTGGATGCAACACATGCATCATGGTGGATCCCATAGGGATGGGAAGGATGGACGACATAGATGAGGTACAAACCTCATGGTGGGGCCCACACTAATAGAAGGTGTGGATCATAATACATACATCAGTGGGTCCCATGTGGGGCCCACCATAACGTTTATTTTCCCATCCAGCCCGTTGACAAGGTCACTGAAACATGGGGCTTACCATAATGTTTGTTTTTCACCCAATCTATTGATAATGTCACACGTACCTGGGGGCCACCATAATGTTTATTTGCACCCCAACCTGGTGATAAGGTCACATGGACCTGGGGCCCACTGTCATGTTTATTTTCCTCCAATCCGTTGATAAGGTCACGTGGACCTGGGGCCCACCGTAATATTTATCTGCCATCCAAACTGTTCATAAGGTCACGTGGACTTGGATTGAGGAGGAAAAACAAATTTCGTATTGATCCAAAACTTCTTACCCCAAAAAGGGTCTCAATGGCAGACGTTCGATCCTCACTGTTTCCTATGATGTGGGCCACCTGAGATCCGAATACAGCTGATTTTTGGGTGGCCCGTAGCCAGGAGGGAGACCCACACAATGCACGGTGTGGATGGTAACACACATCATGGTGGGGCCCACGGCTGGGACCGTGGGTCCCTGCCTTCTCGTCCGTGCGTAGAGGACGCCGTCCTTAGGATGGCAGCAGCAGACGCTGTTACTGCCGCTTTATTTTTTTGATTTCCTGTAGTTTTTCACAGGTGGGGCCCACAACTAAAAAACCCAACCCGACCATTGGATTTTACGGCACCTGATTGACTAAATGAGACCAATATGGGACGTGTTTTTGGCAAATAGAAGGATTAAGGTGGGTTTTAATGGTAATGCCGCTATTTTCTATGGTATAGCCCGCTTGATTATCAGATTAGTCTCAAATTTTGGCTCAACACCTAAAATGTGCTAAGCAATAGAATGGACGACGTAGATTATCTACATACATCAAGGTGGGGACTACTTGAGCAGCCCACCCCAAAAGCAATTTTTTTTATTTGCTTTGTTAGTACACACACATGTCACTACACGCCTCTAGGTTAGCTGCTCCCTGGATGCTGGACGGCATGGATATAACACGTGCGTCATGGTGAGTCCTACATGGATGTGGCCCACCAACATGCACATACATGTATGTATGTGTATATATATATATATATATATAATTATATTAAATATATTTTTGTCTAACGGGTGGGATTTCCCACCGTCCCATCAGTGGACGGCTTATCTCATTGAATGTGCTGGGCCACACCGTTTGATGGATGGAGTAGATTTAACACAGTTCGGTGGGGACCACTTCATTTTAGAGGAAGGAAAATAGAGAGAGAGAGAGAGAGAGAGAGAGAGAGAGAGAGAGAGACAGCGAGAGAGAGAGTGAGAGATGAAGGGACCCTGCCACTACGAGCCCTTCTAATATGATGCATACATCAAGTAGGTCCTAAATCATGTGGACCTAGCATCAAAATTAAATGAAATGAACACCCACATTTGATCTTCTCTTCCTTCTTCCACCAATGCGACCTAGAGCTCCAAGGGGTGAGATTCAACGGTCGAGATGGACTTTGAAGGGTTGGATTGAGTGGTAAGGAGTGGGCCACAGGATTGAGTGGTAAGGAGTGGGCCACACAATGCTTATCTCATGGAGGTTGGGACGTTGGAATTGCTCCCATGGAGCTTGGGAGAGAAATGAGAGAGAGATGAGAGCGAGAGAGGTGATGTGAGTGATGGAGTGATGGGGAGAAAGATGGGTGAAGTGATGGAAAGTTGACTTTTGGAGATGGGTAGTTGTAATTGGGGATGGGTGTGAGTGATGGGAGTGATGTGATATGGTACTTGATTAATTGATGGGATTGATTTGACATGTTGTAGAGATTCCCTCGGTATTTGCAACGCGCAGTGTTTTCTCGAACCGAACGGAGGTCCACATCTCCCAGCCTGGGTATCGCCTCGGCACGGAAGACGCGTCGTCGGAACCGTGGCGACGGTGCGGTCATAAGGGTATAGGTCTCGGGTCGAGCCGACTCTGAAAAATGGGATACAACTCAGGGTTACGTGCAACTACTGATTACAGATCACGAGTCACCAAAATTCAATCGAGATGACCGTGGAAGCCTACGAAACAGTCCGGACTAGGATATAGACCTTACAACTCACCCCTCCTAATAAAAATTTTGTCCTCGAAATTTAAAACATGACTCAATTAATACAGAGTTTACAAGGGTGGGAAATCCTGTCGCTTGAGTTATAATCAGAACACAACATACCAACATCATCTAACACCTAAGAGATGGGGATAACGCCCACGAACCTCAGCATCGCGCTCCCAAGACGCCTCATCAGTACTACAAGGACTCTACTGAACCTCGGATCTTGGATCAGAAATAATCGAAACTGGAATACTATACAGCCTCATAATCTCAACGGTAGGGAGCTATATCGAATTTTTTTTAAGTTATTCAAACTCGGAGATCTAATCATTCTACACTCTTAATGATCATAGAGTACAAGGTAGCTATCAGCAGGTATGTGATGTTATCCTTAGGTATTCCCAAGTTATACTCTGATACCAACTTCTGTCACGCCCCAAACTTTGAAATCGGATTCACAAGAATCTCGATCGCCGAATCCGGTACTGACAGCCTCCGTAGTATCCCATTCTCGGCTCCTAGCGTCCGTACACCAGATTCCGATCCTCGAATCCTACGATGAGGAGTTTTTTTGTACATTTAACTCACAATAAGCATAACCACAAGATTATCCAATTCACAAAGGCAACATCATCATCACATATCCACTAATATAATTATTTGAGTACAACGCTAAAAGGGAAATACATAAATTGAAAATCAAGCTCCAGAAGACCGCTGCACGCTCCAAGCTCAACACCGCTGCAACCTAACATCACCTGCACGTATCTATCGTGCATAAGCTTATAGAAAGCTTAGAGGGTGGTGTAAGTGTGTGCATATGGTAAGTGCCAAGTAAGCAATATCAGAGTAATCAGAGTAAGCGAAAATACTGACAAGCCCATAAATCATACAGCATCAGAAATACTGGCAAGATCATAATCATACGATATCAGGGTATGCGAAAACATGCTGATAGGCCCATAAATACCATCAACCCTCTAAGTTTATGTGATGCAGAAATATAATAAAAACAATATCATATACTGGTAAAGCAATGTAGATCAGCTATGCAACATGGAAACAATAAGCCAAATATCAGATGCCGATGATGCAATGCAATATGTGGTGCGAATGGAATGACCATGATAAACTGTGAAGTCAGGATGATAGTACATAGTATTACAGGCTATGGGGTCTATCATAAGAGATTTCTATCTAAACCAGTCCCATACCTAAATTTGGATAGTAAGACTCAATGTGGTAAACTCCTGATCTCAGGTTAGTCAACGCCCTAACCGAAATTCTGGCCATTATGAAAATACACGTAATAAATAGTTGTGCACCACTAGCCCGAGTGGATAGTGAATGAATGAATGAATGAATGAATATGCAACTCCTACTCAATAAGTCTACATATCAGTACGGTTCCTCTCCGGGATCATCACTGGGGTCAATTACACTCTACACCAGCTTGTCGCCCCTATCGAAGCGCATAACTGGGTAAGTGAAAGAGACCTCACTATCTGCCTGCTAATATCAGGCACGGCTCGTCGATAGCGGACCCATTCCTCAAGCTGGTCAACTCAACCTAGACATTGCTCCCTCACTCAGGTGGGTAAAGTCACACCCCCTCCCAATCGACCACGACACAGTGGGAAACACGGCCTACTGGTATATAGCCCTTGTGCGTCATATATATCCACTCGGTCTCAACGTTGGGGTGTCTCCTGGCCACAGAGGTTTAGGAATTTTAACCCAAGGACATCTATGGTGCCCGTATGCTAGAACCAAACATTTTCGGTGTCCCATCTGACCATCCACGATATGCCTATGGAGGTTACGACTATGATGTCGCTAGGGTGTACAGTAGTCACAATACACAATGCAAGATACATGAGTCATACAATCCAGTCATGCATCAATCCTATGCATACTATGCTCATGTGAGATGACCTCCGCCTATCAGGGAGTCTCATAACAACCTGTCCAATGGCATATGCAATGACCAACCACATCTTATAACAAACATGTAGATGATGTGTATGGGCATGTATCATGATGCTATGCTGTCACATACTCCTAATCGGTATCAACAATTAGCCTCGACAATGTGAACATTTAACCAACATTGCCCCCAAGGAATGGCCCACATAGAGCCTAACATATAGTGAATTCATGGCCTTGCACAAGGGCCTAATATATAACACCATGGGCCTTACTCAAGAGCTTAATACACATCACGATAGGCCTCTCGTGTGGGCCTCAATACTCAACCTCGATAATCAAAATCGGCATATACAATCGGCCTCGACAAATCAAAATCGACCTCGATACTTGGCCTCGATAATCGAAATCAATCGATAATCGGAATCAGGAAATCGGTCACGTTAATTGGCAATCAGTCACGACAATCAAAATCGATTGATAATCAGAATCGACAAATCGGTCTCGTCAATCGGCAATCGGTCACGACAATCAAAATCGATCGATAATCAGAATCAGTAAATCGGTCTCGTCAATCGGAATCGGCAAACAACGATGACAATCGGGATCGATCGATAGTTAGAATCAGCAAATTAGTCTCATCAATCAACAATCGGTCACGACGATCGAAATTAATCGATAATTAGAATCGACAAATCGGTCTCGTCAATCAGAATCGATAATCAGCCATGACAATCGGAATTGACCTCAATGATCGATCAGTCAAGGCTTAAGGGAAGGTCATAATGTGGACATTAAACCATCATTGCCCATCAATGTGGACATTCAGCCAACATTGCTCCCAAGGAGTGGCCCACATAGGGCCGAACATACAATGGGCCCGTGGCCTCACACAAAGGACTAATATACATCGTAATGGGCCTCATGCAAGGGTTACATGTGCATCACATTAGGCCACTTCTTAGGGCCTCATATACACAAATGGTGGGCCCTGCTCATGGGCCTGAAATACATCACAATAAGCCACGACATATGGGCCGAAAATACATCTCAATGGCCCGCAACACATAGACCTCACATACATCAAATGGACTACACTATATGGACCTAGAATACAACTCAATGGGTCATGCCAAAAGGCCACAAATACATAACATGCGAGCCCTGCACATAGGCTTAATATAGTAACAGGTGGGCTCTGCACCTGGGCCTCATCATATCAAGTTGGGCCGTGTTAATGGGCTACACCAATGAGCCTCATGTAAAACAAGTGGGCCGCATCATTGGGCCATACTAATGAGCCCCATAAATATATCAAGGTAGGCCACATAGGTGGGTCACAAGTATATCAAGGTGGGCACCTCGAATGGACCACAAAATATATCAAAGCAGGCTTGACGGATGGGCCACAAATTACACCAAAGTGGGCCTGACAAGTGGACCACAAAATACATCAAAGTGGGTTTGACAAATGGGCCACAAAATACATCAAAGTGGGCCCAAAAAATGGGCCATAAAATACATCAAAGTGGGCCCGGCAAATGGTCCACAAAAGAAATCAAAGTGGGCCTGACAAATGAGCCACAAAATACATCAAAGTGAGCCTGATAAATGGGCCACAAAATACATCAAGGTGGGCCTGACAAATGGGCCACAAAATAATCAAGGTGGGCCTCATCACATGGGCCGCACCAAAATCATTTTAATAGTTGTAAGTGTAACATATGTATCATTGCACACTATCATTCCATGGGGCACATGTCCCAGTAACGATGATCAGCATTGTCCAAACTTTACTCATGTAAATCAGCACCATCCAAACATTATTCATGTAAATTGGCACTGCCCAAACGTTGTCCATGCAAATCAGCACATCCAAATATTGGACAGCACCATCCAAACATTGTCCAGCACTGTCCAAATATGTGGACAATGTGGATTACAAAACATACATTACGGTGGGTCTTTCAACAGATGGACGGCATGGGTGGTGTAGACAAAACACTTTCATCATGGTGGATTTCCACATGGTGGGCCATCCCACTGGTGCATGTGCTGACAGTGTGGATGAAACAGAGCTCACATGGGTCCCACTATCACACGTGTCACATGTGTGTACAACACATAACACAAGGTGGGGGTCTACTTGAACTATAGATCTGTCTTATTTTTAAGTCTCAAGCCTTAAGACGTGCTTTCAAAATGGTTGAGCGGCTTAGATGTAACACATGCATCATGGTGGATCCCATAGGGATGGGAAGGATGGACGGCATAGATGAGGTACAAACCTCATGGTGGGGTCCACACCAATGGAATGTGTGGATCATAATACATACATCAATGGGTTCCATGTGGGGCCCACCATAACATTTATTTTCCCATCGAGCCCGTTAACAAGGTCACAGAAACACGGGGCCCACCATAGTGTTTGTTTTCCACCCAATCTATTGATAAGGTCACACGTACTTGAGGCCCACCATAATGTTTATTTGTACCCCAACCTGGTGACACTACGCCAAAATCGTTGTTTTACGACGGACTAAATCCGTCGTAAAACTAAATAAACGACAGACTTCGTCCATCGCTTGGTTCGTCGTTGTTTACTGGGTCGTTTTTGGTTTTACGACAGATTTTATCCGTCGTTTCATCTGCGACGGATAAGGTCCGTCGCATCATAGCGACGGATAAAATCCGTCGTAAAAAATAAAAAATCCATCGGTAATATTAAAAAAAAGTAACTAAAAACATTTGTGACGGATAAGGTCCGTCGCTAATATGAGTAAGCGACGGACTTCAAATCCGTCGTTGATTTTCAAAGTTCAGAAATTAGCGACGGATTTGGTCCGTCGCTAAAATATCTGTAAATAAAAAAAATTGATAATTTATTGTTATTATTATTTTTTTAATCTTGCACCTGAGAGTCATTTAAAAAAATAATTCACACTATTGTTTGATAAAAATCCTATTCACAAAATTGGTAACAACTCAATTCAATAAAAGAGAAAATGACCCAAGTGGCCCACTACAAAAATTGACTTCAACCCTCCACCTAACACTTCTTACCCGGAACTTCAACTGTTGGCTATGCCTTGCCTCGAATTAGCTACTTGGTATCTTCTTTTGTTCAATCTTCTTTTGAGCCCTTCCTACATATATTACAAACAACTAGATTCAATCCAAGAAAAGACTAGTAAACCCTTCATATATTACAAATAACCAGCTCAAATCCATGAAAGGTGAATAGTTTAATCAACTGAAACCAATTAACAAAATAAAATATTAGAATTCATCCTAGCCATTAGAGGTTCAGGTAAGAGCGATTCTTAACTTCATAGCATTCACTGGGAGAGCATAATACAGTTTGAAAAGATCTTTAGATATTGGGATCAATACACAACAGCGCAATGCAATCTGCATTTAACGCACTAGTGTCTAACAAAATGACCAAATGAAAGTGTAGAAACTGCGAAATTCCTATTTCCCAACAAGATACACCTGCATAATGAGAAGATAGCAACAATTTGTCAGTGCTTGTAACTGCTTTCATAATGAAAATTTATTATTCCTAAATATGTAAACATGCATAATTTTCTCTATTATTTGATAATTAAATAGGCAAATATGTGTTTTTTAGCATCAACTAATATATCATTGAAAAATTCCATTATTTTTCCTATGTTTTTCTAAGGTTTCCTTGAGTCAGCGTTACATGCTTCTAGACTCATTAAAGAGAAACTTATTATGTATGCGTCTTCTTTTGCAATTATTTGATTCCTAAATATGCAAATATGTGTATTTGAGTATTCCCTGAAGTTTCATTAAGAAATTCCACAATTTCCTCATGTTTCTCCAATATTTCCCTTAGTCAGCGATACATTTCTGGGCATTAACAATGATATCACTGACATTGACACATGTTTCTATATCCCTAGCTAGTGATACGTATAACAATACCGATGCTAAGAACACTGGTGATAGGCGATGAGTGATGCAATCATATCCAAAATGAGCACACATGACATTCAAATGCCAAACAAATAACCAATAAATTTAAAAAAGACCAAGGTATTATGTAATGGTAACGGTGCCATAATGGCTTTGGTGCAAACCATTACTATTATAGGCCGTAATGACTGTTACAGGGGGTGTAATGGTTAATTTTTTTAAAAGAAAAAATCTCAAGAAAGTGGAAGAAAACCCCAAATATTTAGAGAACTCTAAATATGTATTATTTTCTAATATTGAGCACGTTTATGATGGTGAAACAATCCGCTCTTTGGTAGAATCCTGTCTTGACCTGCTTGATGATTTTATGAACTTTTCAAGCTTAGATTCACTATAACACTCGAATATTTGATCTAAATTGAAAATGAGATGAAAAAGAAACTCTGATCTAGTGCATGCATGTGTAGATGCATAGAGTTTACATGCATCCCAACTACCCACACTCAAAACAAAAGAAAAAAAAAAGAATTTTGCTGAAATTTTAGAACTGACTATTCATTCCAAAAAAAAAAAGAGCTGAATTTTTTTTTTTATTATCAAAAAAATAGAAAATGAGATGAAAAAAATATTAGGCCATGTTTGGAAACCTAGATTCCATGTCAATCAACGAAAAAGGAAAAGGGTTTTCCTTTAATGTGGCCATTTGTGTTGTTTGGATAGCAAAAAAATGGTGGATTCCAACAAGCAATCCTTACACTTTTCTAGAATTTGGATTCTTGGCAGAAGAAACTAGGTGAGCATTGTGAGAGGAACATGAGATTCCCACTTATTACCCAAAGAAGAACTCAAAATTGGAATCCATCTTTCAATAATTCTCATGAAAATCATCGTTGGATGATTATTGTTTTGGTTTTTTTTTTTTTTTTTTTTTCTTTCCCTTTCTTTCGCCTTGGATTTCACATGTCCTTCGTGTAATCCATGGAGATGCAAACTCATGTAACCATTTAAAAGTTTGCACCGATGGGATTAAAGCATGCCTATAAAGAAAGGGAAAATATATGGCGTGTATCTTAAGGTTTGCACAGGCATATGGTAGCAATTGTGCATAGACCACGAACAAGATAATCAACATGCATGTTAACAAATCATACTTTCATGGCATGCAAAAGAAGCAAGGTGAGCTATTAGTAATTTCTTTGCTCAATTAAGGATGGTACCAAGATTTAAGAAGAGTCCTATGTACGGGGTGAGGGTGTGCCCTATTGTTAGATAGTAAGTCCATCAGTACAACAAAAATATCTTGCACAATTGTTAGAAAGTAAGTCCTATGGAATTGATTACAGAACTCAGAAACCTGTCAAAAGAACATTCCAAAGGGTAAGAAACTGCATAGGCCATAATATGAACAGATGATGGGACAATGAAATAAACACACCCAAAAGTTCATCAGCATCTCCAACAAAAGGTGAGCCCGGTTTCAGCAATATTCCTTTCACTGTGCCGAAATGCCCATATGATAGAATCCATGACAAGCTTAAGTTGCTAGTATGGATTAACAAAAGAAAATAAATAAATAAATGATACACCAAAAATGGAAAAAGAAAAAGAAGAAGAAGAAGAAGAAGAAGAAGAAGAAGAAGAAGAAGAGGAACTAATAATGGAGCGATTGAATATTTAGAGAAAAATACACGCATGATATGCCATGGACATACAAAAATATGCATGCATGGGTGCAACATTGATGTAAAGCTTAACTAACCTGACTTGACAAGTGAATCAAGGCATGGAAACAATGTGTAGCAATTGCACGTAATAAAGAAAAGAATTTCAAGTGGTGCTCTAGATAATCTTTGAAATTTTTCGTTATCTAAAATAAAGAAAAAAAGAGAGAAGAAACATTAGTACGAAAAAATAGTGCAACCATGTATCATGTATGCATGCTTCAATCAGTCATGTTAGTAGTAAGTACCTCAACCGTGCATTCAAAAATGGCTTCAAATATGTGAGGCACGTCCTCCATCATTACTCCCTTGTACCTATAAACATCACCACCAAGATCTATTATCTGGGCCCAACCAAGTATCAGGATTCAGGACATCACTAGTTTCATTGTGGTGGGATACAGTAACTGCTAGGAATCTAAGATTAGAAAGATCTGGCAAAAAAGCATTTATTTACAAGAGAATATGATGCTTGATGGAAGAATCCAAATGACTAAAAACTCAATCTTGTCTGTGTACTCAAATGCACCAAAAGAAACTTGGCATGGGTACATGGTTGGTCCAATGTGACATGGCTGAGCCAATCTAATTTTTGGGCTGAGTAATAATAATAATAAAATTAGAAAGCAAGGAAAAAAAATCATTACTTAGTTTCATAATGATTAAGCAATTAACTCTTAAATTACCAATAAAAAAAAGTTAACATGATTGTACCCCACTTGAGGATGATTGGCAGTAGTGTTATGACCAGGTTAAAACAAGGGCAAGTGTACCACATTAACCACTTTATTTTCTTCTTTTTTATGAGCTGATATTTTTACTCAAATAGGAAATAAACAAAAGAGGCAAGAAAGTTCCAACGATGAGCAACCCTATCTACTTTCATTGAGAGTTAGCGGCTTCATTAGCTTCCTCCATGACAAAAGATGCATCTGAAGCAGATGCAATTATCAGATTTTGGTAGTAAATAACAACGTCCAAGGTTATTTGTCCAGGAGGGAAACCCATTTGCTGTAATAATTGCATCTGCTACCATAATTGAAGCATTCAGAATAAAGGAGAGGGAGATGGCCTTGGTTGATATATGCGAAAGTTGGCAACTCGAAAGATAGACGACCTTCTACACAGCAATACACACCACAGATATAACTTCATATCATTTTACATACAATAAAAAATGAAGAGGAACTATAACCATGATATATGGCTAAACTTACTTGTTTATAATTGTGGCAGAGTGACAAAACTTCACTCCCTGGCATCAGGTAAATTTCTAGCATAGTCCCTGAGAACAGGGTCCATCATTGGTCGCACAAACTGTTTTCCAATTTGCGGTTGATCTTCAGCCTTGTCCACAAATGTTTCAATTAGCTTAGGAGTCTCCCGCTTAACCAATCTGTTTAGACATAAATCTTATTTAGTACTGCCAGAATAACACATTTATTATTCCTTAAAAGGATGTATGCACATTATAGAAGCGTAAAGATTGTGCATGCACAGGGTGCACCGAGAATTAATGCACAATATCTCTCACAGAGTCACAATCAAATATTAGTGAAACAGGAATCTCTGCATAGGCATCTGAAAATTTGAATTTTGAAATGCTTTCTAGTTTCCATCCATCAATCCTTCAATGGTGGAAGATAACGTGTAGAATTCTCACTGCTCACTGTACATTGAAGTTGTCCATGAAAAAAATAATTCCCAAACATTGATCTTACCGCAGAAGTTTTACATATGATGTTTTAGAGCTAAAGGGCCCTCCTCCTGCTAATTTCTTTGATATAAGCTCGCTGTACATTTTGTTTCAAGCATTAGTCATGAAAATATGCGCATTATTAGTATTTCTCAAAAACAAATACACACATTATTACAAACTAGAGCATCTACAAACCCATGTAACCAAACAACTGTCATAAGATTCTCTTCACACCAATAACATACCTGTACACATTAAGCATGTCCAGAAAGATCAATGATATTTGTGATAAGAAGTACGTTCCAAGTGCGTTGGCTACACTGGTGTTTGTCTGCCAAGTAGAGACACTTCATTTTACTCGTGTATGATACTCACAAGTCAGGTATAAGATACAATAGACATACACATGACAATAAAAGGCAATAAAATTGCTAGATTGGTAACAGTGCAACCAACCAGACATTGATCAACTACGCGCACAAAGGGCGCCAAATCTCCTAGGGAAAATTGCAGTTGGTACTTACAAGTCATGGTTTTCAAAAAGGGTACCATATCGATTGATACGACTATATGATATCTGTATCGGCATGATATGACACGCAATAAGGACCTGTATTGGCCCATGTTAAAACATGTACGACTGTATTGGGGAGGAGGGGGGTGTTTTATCTTACTGTAATGGTGTCAAATCAACCTTATAACCCCAATACCTGCAAGCCATTTTTCAAGGGCTAACACGCTTTAAAAAAAAAAAAATTAATAAATAAATAAAGCCATTTTTGGGCCATTGATTTCTTTTTACCTTCAAACCTTATAACCATGCTTAATACCTGCAATATGTTGAGCACAGTTTTCATCACATCTGAATTTGTTAGAAAATCAACATTTTGGCGTGCCTGTGGCCAATAATTTCAATCCATTTCTGCAGCACAATAAAAAGCGATAAGTAGCTAGCTATTAGGAAGCATGGTACCAATGACGTTAGTGGAAAAATTAAAAAGAAAAATGTATCAGCAGATGGATTTTTAAGAAGCGGAAAAACACTGTCACTTGATGTGGACACTAAACAGAATGGTACCTGATTTGGAAGTTCCTTCAGCATCATGCGGTTCCCTAATATTATTTACTGATTCACACAGCATCATATTCATGCACATTGCTTGTTAAATGCTTTGATGTCACCATCACTTTGTATAAAATTACATATACGGAACAAAGTTATAGGCCCAGTTTGGAAAAAAGTAAAGATGTGCATATGCCATTATTATTTAAAGGCTCTGACTTGCCTTTTCAGATGTGCTTTTGCTTGCTAAGTGCAGACACCAGCATTAAGCAGTGGGGAAATTCCATCAAACTAGCTCATCATGGTAAGTGGATTGGCCTAAAGTTCAAACCAAGTAATCATCATTTTGTCCCGGATAGGATATTCTACACATGATTGGTTAGTAAGAAATGGTTGTCTGAGATAGTTCACATACAGCCGCTGCGTGACCATTTCTCTTGAAGAAAAGAAAAAGGAAAAAAAAAAAAAAACCTCCAGAGCCGCCTTTCTTCACGATCAATTGAGTCATTGTTGAAATCTTTTCTAGAAGTTCCATCCTGCAAATGTAAAATCTCAGTCGCAAGAACATCCAATGGCCCAATATATCCCCTTAAAAAATTTCTAATTAAGAGTTTTGAATGTTGAATCCCTAATTAGGAATTTTCAGTTTTTTAATCTATAATCCACAATTAGGGAATCGACACTACATGAGCCGGCACAGAAAAACAAAAAGCAACATTTCTATTAGTTAATGGATCAGATTTTGATCATAGACTACACAACAATGAAGCCTCAAAATCATTATTAACTTTTCGAGGTTTTTTCCTACAACAGCTAAACCAACATTTTCAAGATTTCAACTTCCATAAAACCAACATGCATATAAATAAATAAATAAAAGAAAACTATAGAAGTTGCATTTTGTACCCAACTATTAGTCAATGAAAAGAATCTACAATGACAAAAGTATATATCTTTAACATTTAAAATATAATAATTTAAAGAGGCAGCATCACACATGACTAGTTAGAAAATAATTTACCATCCACCTAGTGCATAAATTCCAAAGTTTCAAGTGTATACAACATCCCACTCGTCCAAAAGGTTTCGCCCCCACTACGAAGAATGCTCAACATAAAAATCAGGCTCGTCCACTCATCATGTGGTCTACACCAAAGAAAAAAATTAGCAGATAATTGCCAATTTGATAATCCTAACAAGATTCATGTGTTGAAGTTTTGCAATAAAAAAAAACCTCATTTTTGAATTCTTCATTCCCTTGTCTCAAATTCTTGGAAAGCATTTTCCCCGCTATTTCCTAACCATTCATCGGCTTACCCTGAAAGTAACCATCCAACAAATTTGGGTTTTAATTACAATCAAGAAGCACATAAATCCATCCATTCTTAAAATGATCATGTAATAGCAAATTTGGCAGTGAAAGTGGCAAAAAAAAAAAAAAAAATCTAGTTCAGTCAGCTAGCCCTTTGTACGAAATAGACATATCACATCACACTATTTACCTTAAGACAATCGGGATCTCATAATTCCTGTATTTAACCATAACCACCATCCGCAAACTCATGACTAGCCAAACCAACCATTGTAAGGTGTAGGTAGTAATCAGGCTTAACAGGGCATCATATATATAACCTACACAACATATATATATATATATATATATATATATATATATATTCATTATAATAAAGCACATAAGCTACAGTCATACCACAACTAGGAAAGGTAAACACATCAAACCACCTTATTTACTTCTGAGAGCTGATCACCTACAACCACTGTATTCTAACTTGTGATGCAGCTAAATGTTTTCTAAAACACGCCTTCCATCATTTTACAACCAAATACATCGAATCAGGCAAGGAATCCCATTAGATTGCGCCAAATACCAGAAAAAAATCAGATCTAATCTCCAAACTGAATCTATAGCTTAAAAAACCTAAAGAAACCGTAATAAGATAAGATGTACAAGATCTTTCCATAATCCATGAAAAAACATCATTCTGGGGAAAGAATATGTACGCTCTAGCCCCAAACGTCGAATGTATGCTCTGTCCCCAAACGGGCCATTTCTTTTCAACGGCATTGGAGTAGCAGAAATCCCCAGATCCCCAATAAATAAATAAATAAAACATAGAAGGTGAAATCCATAATTCCAAAAATCCTCAGATCCCTAAAATCCTAAAATCCCCAAATCCCTAATTTGTAAAATTAGAAAAACCCCAAAATCCTAAAATTCCTAAATCCCTAATTTGTAAAATTAGAAAAACCCCAATTCGGGGTCCACATTCAAATCCGTAAGCCCTAAAATCCCCAAATCCCTAAATGAGGGTCCACATCAAATAAAAAATCCATAAATTGCTAAATCCCCAAATTCCTAAATCGGCATTGAGATTGAGAGAGAGAGAGAGAGAGAGAGAGAGAGATACCTCACGTTCGACAAATAGTCGTTAACCGAGCTTCAAAGAGAGTGAGGGGGTGCGTCGGCAGGGCGTTCATGGATCAAAGACACGCACAAGAAATGTGAGAGAGAGAGAGAGGAGGGAGAGGGGAGGGGATTAGGAGAGAGAGAGAGAGAGAGAGAGAGAGAGAGAGAGAGAGAGAGAGAGACGGAGGATTGGGGCGAGAGAGAGAAGAGAGGGGATGCGGAGCAGCTACTGACAGGTTTAGGGCGAGAGAGAGGAGGGGACGCGGATAGCTACTGACAGGTTGTGTAGCGAAGTGAGTTCACCAAGTTCTGTGGGGCCCATTATGATGTATGTGTCGTATCCACACCATCCATCCATTTGGAGATATCATTTTAGGGCGTTATCCAAAGAATGAGGCAGATCCAAAGCCTTAGTAGACCCCACGACAGAAAAAAGTGGGGAGAGTGATTCCCACCGTTGAAACCTTCCTAAGGCCAGCCATGATGTTTATTTGAAATCCAAACTGTTCACAGGTTAACAAAGACATGAAAGAAGGTAAAACACAAGTATCAGCTTAATCGAAAACTTTTACGAGCCTTAGAAGTTTTTAATGGTGGGTGTCACTCTCCCCACTCTTTTCTGTAGTGTGGGCCACTGGAGGTTTGGGTTAGACTCATTCTTTGTCCATTAACATAAAATGATCTCTCCAAATAGATGGACAGAGTGGATACAAAGAATACATCATCATAGGGCTTACAGAGCTTAGTGATGTTAGTCTCACTACTCAACTCGTCAGTAGGTGATCCGCGTCCAGGAGGGTAGGATTTCCTGCGAAATCCTTTAACAGGAAGTCCCTGCACAAGGATGCTGGGTGTGGCCCACTGAGATGTTTGTGAGAAATCCACCCTGTCCATTCGTTTCATGAGATCATTTTAGAATGTGTGACCAAAAATTAGGTGTATCTAACATTCAAATGGACCACACGAGAGGAAACAGTGGGAGTTCAGTGAGCACCATACACATTCAATCAATATTGTTTTCCCATGGTGTGGTCCACCTGAGATTTTGATCTACCTCATTTATGTGATATAGTATTAAAACGATGTGCAAAAATTGAATCTACCTCATTTATGTGATATAGTATTAAAACGATGTGCAAAAATTGATGGACGGTGTGGGTTGATCCCAAATTTATGGGCCTTACAAATAATTGTGGTCCAATCCGTCCCCTTATTGGTGGTGTGGCCCATTTAATCTTTGGATATGATTCATTTTTTGGATAATTCTCTAAAACGATCTCGAAAAATGGATGAATGGTGTGGGTTGATCCCAAAATTTCGGTAAATCCAAAACTCAAGTAGGCCATGCCACACGAAACAGTGTGGAATAATGATTTCCACTGTTGATACCTCCTTGGGCCCACAGTAACGTTTATTTGCCATCCAACCTATTTATAATATCAAATATATATAAATGAAAGGAAAACACAAACATCAGCTTGATCCAAAACTTCTATGGCCTCCAAGAATTTTTCAATGGTATAGGTTCAATCACACTATTTCCTGTGGTGTGGTCCACTTGAGCTTTGGATATGCTTCCTTTTATTCTTTAGACCTCAAATTATCTGTTAACGTGGATAAACGGAATGGATAAAATAAATAAATAACGGTGGACCCCACAAAGTTTACTTTGGTAAAGGTAATGACTAACTCACCTAAATATAGAGGGGTTTCCTTAAAACATTCATAATCATATATTGGGATTGCCTTAATGTGATTCACATATCCAACTCACTCATTATGTGTGTCCCACTTGGATGAGGGGTCAGACCAATTTTTTGCTGCATCCAAAACTCATGTGGGCCCCACCAAGTGCTTTTATATTTTTTATGATGTCTTGACATGGTTTTAAATGGTATGGTCCACCTGAGTTTCGTTTACGGATGATTTTTAAGATATCTCATAACCTAAAGGGGACACATTAAATGCACGGTATTGATGTTCGACACACATCATGATGGGGCCCACAAAACTTATTAACATCAATTTGTAGGTTCTCGCAAGGTCATTAAGTTAGGTCACAATTTTGACAATAATATTTAGCCCATTTTATATGTATAGTTCACTCACTCTATTTTATTGATCAATACCCTCAATTTCATAAGTTACTCGCCCCAATCAGGCTAGCTACATGTGAGAAAGGCATTGGGAATATAAGATTGATCAGCAATTTGAGTGAAATTTAATTTAAACATATGAAATTATTAATTCTTCAATTTGAACTAATTCGATTGTCCGAAAACGATTAAATGTTCAATTAATAGATGTGCCTAATAATTTATTAAAAAATATTTTTTTTCACAGATAAATATCAATATCCATTTAAAAATTACATTTTTTTTTCAAAATGTAAATTTTTTTACTCTTAATTTTTCTTTGAAAACTTTTAACATAATATCATTTTCGTTATAAATTATTTCAAAAAATAAATTAAAATACAAATTCTGAATTTTTATTTTCAAAATATCTTAAATTTTCACAAAATTTTTTTCCCAACAATTCCAAAATGCCGATTTTTTTCTTCAAAAGCATCATATTGTTTTCAACTTTTCAATATATATATATATATATATATATATATATATATATATATATATATATATATATATATATTCAAAATCTTAGTGTTTTTATAAATAACTTTTTCTTGTAATTTCGAATTTTGAACATTTTCAATTATTTTTCAAAAACATAAAAAATTTCAACTTATTTATTTTTCGTTTCAAAATGTTTGTTTTTTCATAAGGTATCGATTTTTTTATATCATTTTATTTTAAAAAATTTCAATTCTTTTTCACTTCTCCATTTTTTTAAAAAGCATTTTATTTGAACTTGTCAATTTTTATTGAACTTCACAAATATTATTTTTTTTTTCAAATTTCAAACTCTGATTTTATTTTTTTAAATATTTTCATTTTTCCAACATTGTGAAAATTTTAACATTTTTTAAAATATTTTTAATTTTCTTTTTCAGGATATTATTTTTTCTCAAAATCAAATGCTTTTTTTTTTTTCTTTTTTTTTTCAAATTTATCAACTTTACTAAATATTATTTTTCGTTTCCACAAAATAGATTTTTATTAAATCATGATTTTTATTTTTTCAAAATCTAATTTTTTTTCTCAAACATTGTTAAATTTTTTAAACTTCGCAATATTCTTTTTCATGTGATATTACAAATCATTTAAATATTAGTTTTAAATTAAAAATAAAAATAAAAATTCCACTCATTTGATATAGAAACAAAATAAATCTTCTTTTTGCATTCAATCAATTGTTAAAAAATAATCTTAGATACAAATATTTACAATTAAACACTAAAATTCTATTAAAAAAACAATTATCAGACTACAAAAAAACTTAATTTCCCATCATATTCTAAAATTTTTTTTTAAAAAAAAGTAATGATAAACGCAAGTCCTTTTACGACGGACCTGATCCGTTGCAAAATCAACAGAAAAGCCCACCATTTCGTCTATTGAGCGAGAATTTGCAACCGTTCATTTTTTGTCACCAAATCAAAATTTGCGACGGATTTCATCCGTCGCCTATTTACGACGGACAAAAATCTGTCGTAAATATGTTGTAAATCAGATTTTAGCGACGGATTTTAGTCCGTCGCTAAATTCCACGACGTTCGTACTACGGATATTCGAGAAAAATGAGTGTAGTGACGGATTATTTTAGTTAGCGACGGATTAAATCCGTCGCAAAATGGCCATTTTGTTGTAGTGTGATAAGGTCACATGGACCTAGGGCCCACCGTCATGTTTATTTTCCTCCAATCTGTTGATAAGGTCACATGGACCTGGGGCCCACCGTAATATTTATCTGCCATCCAAACTGTTCATAGGGTCACATGGACTTGGATTGAGGAGGAAAAATAAATTTCGTATTGATCCAAAACTTTTGACCCCAAAAAGGGTCTCAATGGCAAACGTTCGATCCTCACTATTTCCTGCGATGTGGCCCACCTGAGATCCGAATACAGCTGATTTTTAGATGGCCTGTAGCCAGGAGGGAGACCCACCCAATGCACGATGTGGATGGTAACACACATCATGGTAGGGCCCACGGCTGGGACCGTGGGTCCCTGCCTTCTCGTCCGTGCGCAGAGGACGCCGTCCTCAGGATGGCAGCAGCAAACGCTGCTGCTACTTTATTTTTTATATATCCTATAATTTTTCATAGGTGAGGCCCACAACTGAAAAATTCAACCCGACCATTGGATTCTATGGCCTCTGATTGACCAAATGAGACCAACATGCGACGTGTTTTTGGCGAATAGAAAGATCAAGGTGGCTTTTAATGGTAATACCACTATTTCCTATGGAATGGCTCGCCTGATTATCAGATTGGTCTCAAATTTCGGCTCAACGCTTAAAATGGGCTAACCAACGGAATGGATAGTGTGGATTATCTACATACATCAAGGTGGGGCCTACTTGAGCAGCCCACCCCAAAAGCATTTTTTTTGTTAGCTTTGTTAGTACACACCCATGTCAGTACATGCCTCCAAGTTAGCCGCTCCCTGGACGCTGGACAACGTGGATATAACACGTGAGTCATGGTGGGTCCCACATGGATGTAGCCCACCAACATGCACATACATGTATGTATATATATATTTATAATTATATTATATATATTTTTGTCTAATGGGTGGGATTTCCCACTGTTCCATCAGTGGATTGCGGATCTCCTTGAATGCGGTGGGCCACACCGTCTGATAGATGGAGTAAATTTAACACAATTTGGTGGGGCCCACTTCATTCTAGGGGAAGGAAAATAGAGAGAGAGATGAAGGGACCTCACCACTACGGGCCCTTTTAATACATTGCATACATCAAGTGGGTTCCAAATCATGTGGACCCAACATCAAAATCAAATGAAATGAACACCCACCTTTGATCTTTTCTTCCTTCTTCCGTCAATACGACCTAGAGCTCCAAGGGGTGCGATTCAACGATCGAGATGGACTTTGAAGGGTTGGATTTAGTGGTAGGGAGTGGGCCACACAATGCTTATCTCATGGAGGTTGGGACATTGTAGTTGCTCTCATGGAGCTTGGGAGAGAAATGAGAGAGACATGAGAGAGAGAGAGTGAGAGGTGATGTGAGTGATGGAGTGATGGGGAGAGAGATGGGTGAAGTGATGGAAAGTTGACTTTTGGAGATGGGTAGTTGTACTTGGGGATGGGTATGAGTGATGGGAGTGATGTGATATGGTACTTGATTGATTGATTGGATTGATTTGACATATTGTAGAGATTCCCTCGGTATTTTTAACTCACGGCATTTTCTCGAACCGAATGCAGGTCCACATCTCCCAGCCTGGGTATCGCCTCGGCACGCGAGATGCGGCGTCGAAACCGTGTCGATAGCGCGGTCGCAAGGGTACAGGTCTTGGGTTGAGCTGACTCTAAAAAATAAGATACGACTCAAGATCACGTGCAACTACCGATTACAGATCGTGAGTCGCTGGAATTCGACCGGGAGGACCGCGGAAGCCTACGAAACAGTACAGACTAGGATACGGGCCTTACAGATGAAATTTTCTAGGGTTGGTTGAGAAGAGTATCCTGCATCCATAATGACACAGGTTTTACTTGTTGTGCCTCGTCTTCCAGCTCTTACATAACTTCAAGATGGAATTTGTTTTTCTTATTTTGCTACCATATTATTTTACTAAAAATAACACATCATTGTCACACTGAGCATGCCAAAAAAATAATGTTATTGTTCAATCAGACACGAGGCCACACATGTTAACGAATGACCTATATTTGGTCAAATATGTTTAATTGGGATAGTGTTGTGCATGCTAGAATCATACTCGACTTAAATCGATTAAATACTTGAGCCCTTGGTGCCAAATCAACTGTAGGATCAGACTTGTGTAGGTTAACCTAACTGTACAACTGCCAATGCACAACAATCAGGGAATTTAAAAGGGGAAGGTTAGTCCTTCTGAATGGAATCTTCTTGTCTTGAGTTGGGGACTTTTCTTTCAATAGTGATCCTAGTCCTCAGGTCTCTCAATAGTGCAATAATGGACAAATAAAATTAAAAATAAAGATTGGATCAATGATTTTATTGATTTAAAATTAAGATCAATAAAATCAACAAGAATATCAAATAAGTAGAGAAAAAGAAAACATAATTTACTTACGATTGCCAGAGCGAACAAACAATCAAGACGTGGATGGTCAACAAGATGTGACCAATGTGATCTTCCAAGTATATATAGACTCAGCTGATTGGGGATCCGACGATGGTAATCGTGGTCATTGATATTTACATTAGTTCTAAGCATACCGCAACAATGGCTTTGGACACTAACGATCTAAGTTATGCTAAGCTCTCGACTTTCTGCAGTGAGGCTGGACAGAAGTCATGAAGGGACTAAAGTTAGAACTAAGATAGAGAACGTTGTGGTGTGAGAGAGGTTATGTGATGGCTTGGTTTGTGCCTCGAGATCTTCATTGAATTATAGAGTTGGAGATGTATTGATCGTGTTATAATTTTCACATCACACTACGCCAAAATTGCTGTTTTGCGACGGACCAAATCCGTCGTAAAACCAAATAAACGACGGACTTCGTCCGTCGCTTGGTCCGTCGCTGTTTACTGGGTCGTTTTTGGTTTTACGACAGATTTCATCCGTCGTTTAATCTGCGACGGATAAGATCTGTCGCATCATTGCGACGGATAAAATCCGTCGTAAAAAATTAAAAATCCATCGCTAATATTCAAAAAATAGTCTGCACTAAAAACATTAGCGACGGATAAGGTCCGTCGCTAATATGAGTATGCGACGGACCTCAAATCCGTCGTTGATATTCAAGGTCAGAAATTAGTGACGGATTTTGTCCATCGCTAAAATATCTGTAAATAAAAAAAAATATCTGTAAATTTTATTTATTTATTTATTTTTAATCTTGCACCTGATAGTCATTCAAAAAATAATTCACACTATTGTTTGATAAGAATCCTATTCACAAAATTGACAACAACTCAATTCAATAAAAGAGGAAATGACCCAAGTGGCCCACTCCAACCAGTAGTTTTCATTTTTTTTAAAAGTTCTAAATCCTTAAAAAAAAAACTGTAATTTGCAAATGAACTACATTCTGTTCGTGAAATAGAAGAGACATTCTCTGAAATTTATGGTAATCTCTGCATTTTTCTGTATGGTTTGTTGCGGATTTCAGTTGTTCTAGATCCGTCATAGTTTCAATGGCGGAACACCGAAATGGCAATGCAAAACCTTCTGACAAAAATGCTACTGGGGCACCCAGTGCTTACACAATTAATCTTGATAACTTCAAGAAGCGGCTGAAAGTGTTATATTCTCACTGGAAGGAACACAAAACTGAGTTCTGAGGTGCTTCTGATGTCCTTGTAATTGCTAGTCCTCCAGCGTCTGATGATCTACGTTATCTGAAATCTTCAGCGTTGAATGTCTGGTTGCTCGGATATGAGTTCCTAGAAACAATCATGGTCTTCATGGAGAAACAGATTCATTTCTTGTGTACTCAGAAGAAGGCTTCTTTGCTAGGAACCCTGAAGAAATCTGCCAGGGAGGCTGTCAACCTTGAGATCATGATACATATCATGGCTAAGAGTGATGATGGGAGTGCTTTAATGGATGAGGCAGCGATAGGTGCATTGAAGGCTGGGAATAAGGTCAGTGTTGTTTACCAAGCAACAGTCATGGTGGTAGAGGGATGCTCCTAAATTTGCTTCTCATCTTCCAAAGTCGGCAGGTTGTGTTTTGTTGGGATCCTGAATGGATTTCTTCTTCTGCACATCAACTTCCAGAAAATTATGATATTAGAACTGGTTAGAAAGAAGTGGAATAAGAAAAGAAAATATCCAAGACATTGATGGCACTTTTAACCAAGTATGGGCATAACCAAGTATGGGCATATAAGTAAGACCATTTTCGCTTTATATTACCAGGGAGAGATCCTGGTTTTGGAAATCTAATCTGTTAAAGTCGGATTGCTGAAACTGATGTCACTAGGACAGGTTGCACTGAAATCAGTCTGAATCCTGAACTTACATGGTCCCCCTTCATTATATATCCGTCATTGCGACTACTCGATACTGATGAGTCACAATGAGTGACTCGTTCAAAATGAACAGGTCATGGGCTGAATCAGCCAAGTCGGAACAAGTTAAAAGGACTTCGTTAGATTTGGACATCTTTTCTGAATCGGGCCACCGAATCGTCTCTAGGGCTGATACCAGACATGGATAAATCGACTCAATATCAGGTGATTTGATCGGGCTTCCCAATCCCTAGATCTAGATCCAAATAGATTATTACCAGAACCTCATTAGTATTATAAATAATTATAAAATAAAAAACAGGTTTGAGATTTAGTCTGTTTTCTACAGTAGTATTATCCAATGAAGAACAACACTCAATACTCGAACTACAATGAAAATGAAACACACATGCAACACAATTGAAATTGAAGACTACATGAGACCACCTTAGATTATATGCACAACAGGACAAGACTTCAGAAATATAAGCTTGAATTCTTCAAAACTTTTATTAGCTCAACCAATAACGACCTTTCAAGAACTATTTCGTTTCAAGACATACACTTAACCTTCAGCAATTTCAAGATTCTAAAAGAATGAAAGATACTGAAGGAACTCAATTCAAGGGACCAAGAGCTCATAAATGTTAATCATTAGATATCTGGAAAATTGCCAAAAACATGGACAAGTTTTGATGCCAAGGATAAGACCTTTTCAAAATTGCATTAAACAAAGAAATTTCTTATTTGAATAATAAAAACTTAAAACAAATTGCATATCAAGATTCTAAGTAAAATCAGATAAATAGATCATAATATATTAATTTACGAAAGTTATGATAAATAGTGGAGTTCTGCACTAAGATCGACCGAGTGCTAAATAACTTAAATATCATTGTCTAGAACTGGATACTAGATAATTAGTTTACAAACTTTAGACAAATGAAAGGGGGGGAAAGGCTTTGTGACAGATAAACTCCACCTGCTACAAACCACCACCTAGTCCCAAGCCTGGCTAAATAGGGAGGCTTGATGTTAGGTGGCAGCCTGCTGTGAAACACTTGCCAATCAATCATGGAAGACAGCCTCAAATAGCTATGACAAGGCTATGATGATGGTGTTGGAGATGATATTCCACAGCTAAGTATGCCATACAGATTCCGAAGAAAGAATTCACCAAAAGAGTTCAAAGGTATGTTCCAATCAGTGTTCAAAATATTATTTCCTTTACCCAAAAAGTATCAATCCTTGGGGCATATGGTACAACTGATACATTCAATACATCCAATCTGGAGACTCGTCTTGGTTCTGTTGTTTTTTCTTTAGTTAAAAATAAAAATAAAAATCCAGGAGAACGAGAAAAATGAAAAAGAAAATTTGGAATTTTAGTTGAGGATAATGAAAGGTTATTGATATTGGCACCCACCGCAATGATAAATACATGCTTTAATTTCCAATTTTTGGTAAGAAATGGTATAACTTACACCTACGGGCTTCTGTATCACTGAAAGTCGAAAGGGTGATTGTGAATGGTGGCTCCTAACTAAAACTCGATACATGCATATTAGAATTGTTTTCCTCAGTAAATTAAAGAATGCAACCCCTTGAAGGCAAGAAATGAACTAGACCAAAGTCCAATGTGACTCATCCAAGTCCAACGCGACTTGGACGCATGGTATTAAAAAATGGTTATGTTATGGCCATTATGTAACAGTGCTGTTGGAATGGTTTTTAATGTATCTCTTGGGTTCCAGAACTTGCAATCAGAAACCAACTCACTACCCTAATCATTTTTTATATCATCTCTGACAATATATAGTATTGTGACAGCATGCCTTACAATCAAATCTCGCCACATGGTGGTTATGCTGACATAGGCATATGAAGGGACAATACCTAATCCTAGTCTGAAGTGGACAGGATTGTCTACAAAAGCCTTTTGTATGAGTTCCTGCAAATCAATGGAGAAATTATTAGGGCCCACCACGACACCTATGAAAAATCCACCTTACCAATCTATTTTGCTCAATCATATTAGAACAGAAAAAAATAAAATAAGACAGATCCAAAGCTCAAGTGGGCTGCACCAAAGGAAACAATCCAGGGTTGAAACATCCATTGGGGCCACAAAAGTTTTGTATAAGGCTAATATTTGTATTTTCAGTTGTCTCATGAATGGTATGGATGACATGTAAAGACTATGGTGGTTCAAGGAAGATATCTTCCAACCCACCTCTTCCTTTTGTCCTATCCACTTCAATTTTAGATTTGCCTTATTTTTTAGCCATGTCTTTGTAGAATAAAATGAACGAAAGGCTTTCATAGACAATTGGCGTCAAGGGTGTCAGGATAACCAGGCAATCCTCCAGTCAGGCCCTCAAACACGCGTTGACGCCTTGCAGGCCAGCAAGCCTAGAAAGACGTAGATGCAGCTAACAGTAGCAGATGTTTAAGTGAAACCAACGCGAGATTGTCTGTCGTGTCCCGATGTGGCTTAATGTGAATAATATCCTCATGCATTAGTTTGTACCAATGAGGCTTTGCATAAGCAGTCCAGACCATTGATCTTATGGTCCTTACTCTAGATGAGTATTCAAATAAAGTATCTTCAACTAGAGGTTGCTAGCTCTATGATAAGTTACCTACTAACAGAGTTGAAATAAAAAATATAGCAGTCCTAAGAATTATCAACGATGTCATAAATAGGATCTTCCAATTTGGAAGAGTTTTTGGTTAGTTCAAAATCTATTGTGGCCTCCACAAAATCAATGGTCTAGATCAATGAAACATGGCCACACTTGCAGGAAATGGGTGCATCATCATCATCCAAGCCTCATCCTAATTAATTAGGGCAAGAAATATGATTCCTTTTCATTATTTGGCTTTACTTTATCAATTTGATTACGCATCCAAACTCAAATGAATTTAAAGGTCGTATGTGTCATGTTTTACACACTTATAGTGCTTGCTTGTAGTAATGGCAACCACGTGAGCGTTTCATCTAATCTGTGCTTTGGCAGACCGTGATCAGCTCCATGTTATGTAACTTATGTTGTAATATGTGTTTTTAATTAGTTTAATAAAATATATGTTTTTTTATCAGTAATGCTTTGTTATTATACGTACATGGAATGCCTATGATTATGATGGATCTAATTACTTAGAAAATTACTTCCAAAGTTTTTATGTCCTTAAGAAATTAAGTAAGATAAGTTCAATGTAAAATACATTGTAAAGCCTAACTTGTATGATTCCACGAATAGACTTAGAACTTTGCTATGGTGGGTAGTTAGATTCTGTGCCATGGTGGGCAGTTAGATCTCTTCATATAATCGTGCTTAATACGTTGCCTCATTAATTGGCATGATAAATATGATCACATGGTATGCGATGATTTATCCTCTTAATGCCATATATAATAGTACATGAACCATCACGTTAGTAACAAAATGCGTAATGACGGAAGAAAGATCAATCTTCTATGTAAGTACTACTTTTGTGTATGCCAAGCAGGACGTGTCATTGTGCAACAGTTTTCTATTGGATCATGTCAGGTCCTTGAAAATGAATGGGTGTAAATAGAGCCCACCTAGGTGTGTGTTGTATATCCACACCATCCATTAGTTTTGCAGCTCATTTCAAGGGATTGTCACAAAAATGAAGCAAAATCCAAATCTCGTATAGACCACACCATAGGGAATAATGGTCATCGAACACTCACCATTAGCAGACTTCCCTTCATCAAAGGCTGTCCTAACATGGCACTTAGATGGTTTTTAATGTATGTCTTGGATATTTCAGCCTCACGGCATTCTGTCCCTGTTCAACTCACTATCCTTGCTGGTAGTACAAGCCATTTGTGGCTCATAGCATTCTTTGTCCCTGCTCAACTCACTGCCCTTGCTGGTAGTATGAGAAATTTGTAGACGAATCCTCCTTGGAAGCAAAGCCCTACATCACCATAAGTGTTTGAGAACTTTGTTGCGGTTGGAGATTGTGTTTAATGTATTACGGTGATCCATTTGATGTTTCTAGGTGACATGAACAACAAGCAATAAACTCAAGTGAAAATGCTGACTACGGATGAAAATAACCAAGTAAAAACAACAAGAATTAGTAGAAGTGAAGATGTGATGATAATACCTTTTGCAATCACATATATGCTAATAAATGTATAAACAAGTACAACATCTACTACAAATACATCTTCTATTCTTAAACAAAGTAAAAGAAAGGAATATACCAGCAAGATGCATGAAATTTCATTACAAAAAGAAAAAACGGCACTTATATGAGTCAGAGAATTAGTAATGAGCCAATGACTACAGGCTCATTGTGCTTGATGCATTACAATTCCTTGAACAAACCATCTCCGCCTGAGATGGCACTATATTCCAGCAATTCAAGCTCCTTATTTTCAATGCCTCTAATTCCCTACAATAGCCCAACTTTTATATATGAGAAAAATCAATCTAATCTAATAGGTTGGCCCACCATTGGATCAACTTCTACAAAACTTGGCACCATTTATCGTGTGGGGTCCATAATTTGCTAATCTAGATCATTGTTCTGATGTTCTCTCGATGGGGAATGCCCCAAAAATCACTTAGATTGATAGATCGGTCCCTTTGATCTGTGGTATGCAGATAGATGGTTAATAAGCATAATCAAGCAATTCCACAACTAATTTAAAAAATGTGGAAGATTAGCAGGTTAGTATCTTCTACTGGGGGATATTGGAGCAACCACCCGTCCATCATGGGCCCCACATTTACATAATTAGGATCTCCACAAATCTGTACATATGCTGATGCATAGGGCCTTTTAGTCCTTTATTATCATCTTATGGCAAGTTAGAATTAATTTCTTTTCCCCTATATGCTCTTTCAAGCATTACAAGTGATGGTGTAACATGCGTGAACACATGGAAGTGCTAAATGGGTTTGAAAAACCTGTTTTACCACAAAAAATGTGTTCATCATCATGAAGACAGGAGATGCGGAAAAACACAGTAATCTTTGTTGCTACAGCACATTGTTCTTGGTTTCATTTGTAGATTCCATCAACTTGGTTATGGACAACCCCATCCACGATTGCCATTACTGTGCATAGATGAGCTGGTGGAGACTGGCATGTGTGAGTGTCCAGGGTTCAATCCCTGGTAGTGTTAACCTTTCCAAAAAAAAAAAAAAAAACACCTGTTGTTTGCTACATTCTTCATCCCAATTACTGCATGCATTTTGTTCTTTGTTGCATACGTTGCAATTGATTTTTCAGACTCCCAAGCCTTCAAGTAGACTGATTCTGCAACTAACATCAATAGAAGATAAAAGAATAAGAGGAAAATTTTGGATGGGATAAAGACAAATAGGAAGAAAAATCAATGAAATCAATGCATACCAGATAAGCTTTTTCTGATGGATGGTGGGGTAGCTGAAAAAGTCAGCTTGAATTGAAGAGAAAAGGCAGTTTTGCAATCTGCAAGAGTCAGCTTGGTAATTTCTGCGAAATAAGGCATGTAGTAAATTTTTTTTTTTTTTTTAAAAACAAAATTTGGTAAAAGGATTTAAGAGATTTTGGCTTATTACTTACCGGAAGAATCGAATGAATCTTTGTCGGTTTGGCTTATGGTCTTCTCTTTGGATGAAAATATTCTTGGAAGAAAAGACTGCAAGCATCATGTATAAAATTTTTTTTTATTAATTAATTAAAAAAAAACCCACTGTTTCAAAATGAAAATAAAAGAAGCAGACGAGATTCTTCTTCCACCAACCAAGAAATGTTCCAGAAAATTGGATTCTTAGGAATTAGAATCTAAGAAAAATAAAAGGCCTCTGAAATTAGAATCTAACAAATAATAGAGGATATACCTTCCTGAAGGTCATCTCTAAAATCTCTCCTTTCAATGGAGAATGAAAAGTCTAAACTTTAAATACAATCAGACACCCCAAAACTTGAAACCTGTTATTCACGCATAAAAGATTTAGAAGAAGAATTTCCAATGAAGAGATGGGAATTGGAGAACACCCAATTTGAACAAGTTACTTTTAACTGGAAAATACGAGAGAAAAAAAAAAGGGAATCCTTTCGGTGCCTCTAGATTACAAGCCCTGCAACCACAAGGCATTAAGAGGAAAAAAAACCATTAAAAAAGACCAAATAAAATTATAAATGCAATAGATTTCACAGACTTCACAGCATAGACAACAACTCAAACCAATTACATAAAGTAGGAAAATGATGTATGTATATATATATATATATATATATATATATATATATATATGAAAGAAAATCCAGTTCCACCAATCATAAAATGCTCCAAACTGCTTATTTTGAAATGGATAAACAATTTTGGAAGATGTGATTACTATTTGGTTATAGCTGGATATTTGGTGCAGATTCTGTTTGATAGTTTATGGAGCTATTGCTTTATATAAATAAACTAGTAAAATGCATGTGTTGCACATGTGAGTATATCTTCGTAATTACATGGACTAATGTTGTTGATTAGCTTAATACCGACATTTAAAAAAAATCAATTCAATGTAAAAATATGTAGAGTACTAATGGGAAGGGGAAGAGCTCGTCCACTGCTCAAGTGGTGTACATGTGCAAAAATTTAGACCTTAGAATTGTTGACTCCATTTTGAATAGAGATTGCATTAACACCAATCAAATAAACTTCAGTCATAGAATTTAGACCTTTACCATTTTAACTTGAACCATTCATTTGACAATGAGCACTAACTGAAAGAAATGACTAAAATTATTCAAACCAGAAATAGAACATAACAAGCCCCATGGGGACATTAAATGGAAAAAGGAAAATTCCATACACGAGCCTGATTTTTCTTCATTTTTCCTTAAGACATCGCAACACCGACTCTGCGAAGATTTCTTGCCTGAAAATGTGAAACAACAGTGCTATGATATTGCCAATGTTTTTGTATTAGATTGTCATATTGCTGGTATGCTAAACTCAAGAGTCAAGACCTTCCTTTTCTTCATGAGTTGTATGAAAAGCTTTATATCTATCAGATTTTCCAAGGCCACATGCGTGTATAGGAGAGCCCATCTACAAGCTGGGGACACATGTAAAGACTACACATGGTGAACAACCAAGTTGACCATCTGGTGTGCCCCACTGCATAACCACCATCTCCCAAAAATTAAACCGGTCCACTCATCCAGTAACAGGGTATGAAATGAATAAACAGCTAGAACTTGTTTCAGAAGTCCATTTGTTTTGTACACTGGCCCACCTGATGAATTCACTGGCCTCATTATTGGGCCCTGGGAATCCATGTCATGTGCCTACCTGAGAGATAGGTCAGACCTTGCAGTGTTCCACCATGGGCAGGGCTATACACCACAAACCTCTATATTCAACTAAAATCGAAGCAGCCATGACCATATTTGTCCATGCAGATCCTTTATAGGTTTTTAAGAGAAAAAGATACATCTAACATACTTACATTCGGTGTGCTTTGGACCAGACGAGAGTATTTCGGATATCCATCCCAAGGAACCTTTTTAAGACCAGCTCGAATAGATATTATGTCCGACTCTGCAACAAGAGCCATTTTATCAGACAAAAGGTTATTCCAATTGCAAGAAAGAACCAACATTAGACTTTCTTTTAGAGATTAGAACAAAGAGTGACAAATGCCCAGGATCATCTCATAGGAATTGCAAGGCAGTAAAAAATACCTTTCTGCAAATTCTATTGGCGTCTCGCCAGGTTTTAGATTTTGAGGTTCCAAGTAGCACACGTCACAAATTGACCCATGATGTCATAAGATGGAGCGAATGCATTGTAAATGATTGCCTGCAAGCAAATAGCTCAATGAAAGACAATAAGAATGCAGAATATAGATTTAACATGGACAACCTAAATAACTGCTTGTTCGGCTAATTTCATTGATCCTTGTGTTTTGAAGATCCATACCTATTTGGTTTTGAAAATCAGTTACAGTATAGCCACATTGGCCACGCCCATTATGTAATGCAGCGTTTAACCAGTCGATTTCAAAAACAATGGACCCATATCAGTGCCAATACACCCACAAAGTCTCCAATTCATTTTTTTTTTAATTTATTTATTTATTTATTTATTTTTTTGCAGAATGCAATGCTGCAAGTTTCCTTGGGGATCAGCAATTTAAACCGATGACCACTAAGGACGTAATCCACAACAGCGGGTAGCCTTCTACTCCATTGCAAGAAGGGCAAGAAATCTTTAGCTTTTTTTACAGATGCCTGAAAATATATATTTTTAGCAAGTTCTGAAGGAGCAATTTTATTCCAGAAGAGATCATTTTATAGAACCAAACATGATAGAAAGTACAAGGAAACAAGAAGGTTCAGCTTTCTGACCGTCAGCAGTCCAGTTACGTGCATGACTAGTCATGGCTCTGCACAAAAAGAAAGAAAGAAAGAAAGAAAGAAAGAAAAAAAAAAGGACAATACAGTGTGAATTTTAAAGACAAACATAAACAGAATTGTATGCCGGATCATGTCAATGCATCTTACATTTGTATCAAGCCCAAAGATGAGCAGCCAAGGTAACCAACAATACAGACCTGAAAACATACAACACTCTTCGTCCAACACAAGAATTTCCCTCCATACTTATAGACCTGCAACCAACAATTCATCCAAATAAGCACTCTTCATCCATTCTGGAACCATCCCAACACAGAATGCAAGTCATCCAAACAGACTACACAACTCTTCCAATCTACACCCATCACATCACAAGTATCCAATTACTCTACACATGCAGACCTGCAACCAACAATTAATCCAAATAGGTACATCATAGAATCCTCTATTCACCAACCATCACAAAGCACAATGACACTTGTGCTGCCCACCAATTAGCTGATATGGCCCTCAAGACCAAAGGTAAGCAATCAAAGCAGGTAGCCAATCAAATAGTCCAAACTGTAAGGTTGCATTTTAGATGCACCGTGAACCAAAAACGACACCTATTTAATCAGTTTATTTTGAGTTAATGCATGCCTCAATTGAAACTGATCGCTACAAAACAAAGAGTAACTGCACATATTTCCTATTTCCTGAGAAAAATTCCTACAATGCCAAAAAACATCATCGATTGCTCTCTTGCTATTTAAATTGCCCTTATTTTTTTCAAACATCAAAATTCGAAAAGACAATAAGAAGAGGACAACAAGAAGAGGATAAGTCCTTGGGACAACTTGAGATCTTCAACAACTTGCATGCATTCATCGGGAACATTTGTATAAAATGTCTTCCTCACTTTAGCTTGAGCTCCAAATTGCAATTACTGTTACTTTCACTTTAATGCGTGCCACTGCTCCCTTGTCAACGGTAGGAAACAACATTTTTTTTTAAGCGAATGTCTGGAATTCAATTTGCTCAGGCATCCAAAAAGCCCAATTTCCAGAGCCAAATCACAAAGAACAATGTTCAAGATTTCATGGTTGATGACAAGTCAGCCTCTCAAATCTATATTGGTAGAGATGTTTCTCTGACACAATAAATTGCTACTACTGAGAAGAAACAGATAAAGCCCAACATCATGCTTTTTAAAAAATAAAAATAAAGCTCAAGATTGTCTTGTTTTCTCCAAAAACTGAAGGGCCTAGGCACATGGATACCTGATTCAGTTTCTACTGAAGATGGAGCCAACATCTTGACATATTGTAATGCACACCACTACGTTTTCTCTTCTGCTTTTCTTGGCCGCAAAAGAGGCAACATTAAATAAATACATTGAAATGCTAAGAAAAACTCAATCAGATTTTAAATCACAGTTGATGTCAAAGTGAATCGAACTGCAAATTGAGCAGTAGATCATAGATTTTTCCAGAATTCTGATTGCAAAACCAAAAGAAAATCAAGATTGACATATGATAATGCACACTACATGTACCATTATACAACGGATGCCATGTTCGAGTACACTTTACAACACAAAGAAGGCTTTCGGATGTGACGGAGTTTGGTCGATGGTTCAGTTGAATGAGGCCATTACAAATCAAAAAAAGATCTTAGAGATTTCATTGGCCAAAATCTACGTAAATTTGGGGGAAAACGAACCGAGAAAGAAAAATCAGTGGAAATGTGGATTCAAACCTTATGGATGGATGAATGCAATCCCTAAGCATACGGACGAGTCCCGAACTCCGGCCGATCCACACTGTGAAATCCGATCGCCGAAGCTCGATCGAGATCAATGGCTTCTTGTTTTACGGTGAAGGGAGGGAGAGGGAGAGGGAGAGAGGGGAATAGAGAGTGAGAGAGAGAGAGAGAGAGAGAGAGAGAGAGATCGGGCGATCGGCGGTGAGGGAGTGGGAGACAGATGGGCGGAGGGATTGAGAGGATTGAGAGGGTTTTCATCCTTCGTCGAGCTCCGAGTTGGAGAGGAAAAGGAGAGAGAGAGTGGGAGACCGATCGAGATCGAGAGAGAGAGATCAAGAGGGAGGGAGAGGGGTGAAACAGGGGGCCCCGGTTAGGGCCTAAGGTGCCCAAACTAGTCCTCCACTCTTGAGAGAGGGACGCGGATTAGCGACGCAGGTTGAGTAGGCTCGCCTCGAAGTGACGTCACCAAGTTATGTGGGCCCCACTATGATGTATGTTTTGTATCCACACCATCCATACATTTTGAGAGGTCATTTTAGGGTATGATACAAAGAATGAGGCAGATCCAAGGTTGGAGTGGACCCCACCACAAAAACATGTGGAGAGTGTGACGCCCACCGTTTAAACCTACCGAAGGTCCACCATAATGTTTATTTGAGATCCAACCTGTTCATGCGTTAAAGAAGACATGAAAGAAGGGAAAACACAAATATTAGCTGGATCGATAACTTTCGTGGCCCTTAGATATTTTTAATGGTGGGCGTCACTCTCTCCCTACTATTTTCTGTGGTGGGGTCCACTCGAGCTTTGGATCTGACTCATTCTTTGGATTATGCCCTAATGTGATCTCTCCAAATGAATGGATGGTGTAGATACAAAACATACATTATGGTGGGGCCCACAGAAGTTGGTGATGTAACTTCGGTGGCGAGTCTCGCTACTCAACCTGTCAGTATCTAATCCGCACCCTGAGAGAAGGTGGGTGACGTGATCAAGTTTTGTGGGTCATATCATGAGAAATGTGTTATATCCAAACCTTCCATCCACATGGCAAGCTCCTCGTAAGGCTTGAGACAAAAAATAAGACAGATCTAACTATCAACTAGACCACACGATCAAAAGCATGTAGGGGATTGAACGTCTACCATTGAAACCCCTTTGGGGGTCACAGAAGTTTTGGATCAATATGAAATTTATTTTTCCTCTTCATCCAGGTCTTTATGACCTTATGAATAGATTGGATGGAAAATATACCTTATGATGGGCCCTACGAAATTTTTAACAGTGAAAATCATCACCCATACTGGTATTTGTGGTGCGGTCCATTTAATCTTTGGAAATGATTCATTTTTGGAATAACTCTCCAAAATGATCTCGAAAAATGGATGAACGGTGTGGGTCGATCCCAAATTTTTGGTAAATCCAAAACTCAAGTGGACCATGCCACACGAAACAACGTGGAATAATGATTTCCACCATTGATACCTTCCTTGGGCCCACTGTAATGTTTATTTGCCATCCAACCTATTCATAATATCAAATATATATGAATGAAGAGAAAACACAAACATCAGATTGATCCAAAACTTCTATGGCCTCCAAGAATTTTTCAATGGTAGAGGTTCAATCACATTATTTCCTGTGGTGTGGTCCACTTGAGCTTTAGATATGCTTCCTTTTTTATTCTTTAGACCTCAAATTATCTGTTAACGTGGATAAATGGAATGGATAAAATAAATAAATAATGGACCCCACAAAGTTTACTTTAGTAAAGGTAATGACTAATTCACCTAAATGTAGAGGGGTTTCCTTAAAAAATTCATAATCATATATTGGGATTGCCTTAATGTGATTCACATATCCAATCCACTCATTATGTGTGTCCCACTTGGATGAGGTGTCAGACCAAATTTTAGCCGCATCCAAAACTCATGTGAGCCCCACCAAGTGTTTTTATATTTTTTATGATGTCTTGACATGGTTTTAGATGGTATGGTCCACCTAAGTTTCGTTTACGGATGATTTTTGAGATATCTCATAACCTAAAGGGGACACATTAAATGCACGGTGTTGATGTTCGACACACATCATGATGGGGCCCACAAAACTTATAAACATCAATTCGTAGGTTCTCGCAAGGTCAATAAGTTGGGTCACAATTTTGACAATAATATTTAGCCCATTTTATATGTATAGTCCATTCACTCTATTTTATTGATCAATACCCTCAATTTGGCTAGTTACTTGCTCCAATCAAGCTAGTTACATGTGAGAAAGGTACTGGGAATACAAAATTAATCAACAATTTGTGTGAAATTTGATTTAAACACATGAAGTTATTTACTCTTCAATCTGGATTAATTCGATTGTCCAAAAACGGTTAAATGTTCAATTAGTGGATATGCCTAATAATTTATTAAAAAATATTTTTTCACAGATAAATATCAATTTCTATTTAAAAATTACATTTGTTTTCAAAATATATATTTTTTTACTCTTAATATTTCTTTGAAAACTTTTAACAAAATATCATTTTTATTATAAAATATTTCAAAAAATAAATTAAAATACAAATTCTGAATTTTTATTTTCAAAATATCCTAAATTTTCACAATTTTTAATTTTTTTCCCAAAAATTTCAAAATGCCGATTTTTTTTACTTCAAAAGCATCATGTTGTTTTCAACTTTTCAATTTTTTTAAAAAATTATATATATATATATATATATATATATATATATATATATATATATATATATATATTTCAAAATCTTAGTGTTTTTATAGATAACTATTTCTTTTAATTTCGAATTTTGAACATTTTTAATTATTTTTCAAAATCACAAAAATTTTCAACTTATTTATTTTTCGTTTCAAAATGTTTGTTTTTTGATAAAGTATCGATTTTTTAATATCATTTTATTTAAAAAAATTTCAATTCTTTTTCACTTCTCCATTTTTTTTAAAAGCATTTTATTTGAACTTGTCAAATTTTATTGAACTCCACAATTTTTTTTAAAAAAAATTTTCAAATTTCAAACTCTCGTTTTCTTTTTTAAAATATTTTCATTTTTCAACATTGTGAAAATTTTCACATTTTTTAAAATATTTTTAATTTTGTTTCAAGATATTATTTTTCTCAAAATCAAATTTTTTTTTTTTTTTCAAATTTATCAACTTTATTAAATATTCTTTTTTGTTCCCACAAAATAGATTTTTATTAAATCATGATTTTTATTTTTTCAAAATCTAATTTTTTTTCTCAAACATTGTTAAAAATTTTAAACTTCTCAATATTCTTTTTCATGTAATATTACAAATCATTTAAATATTAGTTTAAAATTAAAAAATAAAAATAAAAATTCCACTCATTTGATATAAAAACAAAATAAATTTTCTTTTTGCATTCAATCAATTGTTAAAAAATAATCTTAGATACAAATATGTACAATTAAACCACTGAAATTCTATTAAAAAATAATTATTAGACTACAAAAAAACTTAATTTTCCACCATATTCTAAAAAAAATAAATGAAAAAAAGAATAATGGTAGGGAAAAAGTCCTTTTACGATGGATATGATCCGTCGCAAAATCATCTGAAAAGCGCGCCATTTCCTATTTCGGGCAGGAATTTGCAATAGTTCATTTTCTGTCGCCAAATCAAAATTTGCGATGGATTTAGTCCGTCGCCTAGTTACGACGGATAAAATCCGTCGTAGATACGTCGTAAATCAGCTATTAGCGACGGATTTCAGTCCGTCGCTAAAGTCCGCGACGTTTGGACAACGGATATTCGAGAAAGACGAGCTTAGCGACGGACTTTTTCCGTTAGTGACAAATTAAATCCGTCGTTAAACCAAGAGATTTTTGCGACGGACGAAGTCCGTCGCAAAAATACGTCGCAAATTGACCATTTTGGCGTAGTGTCATGAGATCTTTGAATAGTCATCCGTACAAATCTCCTTGATTCTCCACATGAGCGTTGCATATTGCATTGAGTTACGTGTATAGAAAAGATCTTGTAAGCCTCTTGATATTCCAATTAAGTAATATCCATAAAAAAAAACTTTGCTAGAGTCTTCATATGGGTGGATTCTTTTCTTTTATAGAGTTACTTATTAGTAGAACTCTAGCATTTAATGTTTCTAGTGAAACTTGTTTTGATGGAATTTTCTTTACAAAAAATTACTTTTGATAGAACTCTATCATTTAATGGTCTCAAATATTAATCTCTAACTCCTCTTTTTGAAGTCCATCAACACCATGTGTAGCTGCCACATAGCACCTTCAGAATCATACGATCTGACCATGATTGACCTAGTATAAACATTTAATGAAGGTTCACATGGCTATGTATATGACATGCAAACCATCCAACCTGTCATTCCCTCACAATGATGGTAAAAAATACAACCAATCAAATCATTAAATAGGTTATACGTGAATTTGAATATTTTTAGTGGAATACATTGCTTTTAATGGTGTGGCCCACCTTATGATTAGATCGTCCAGATTTCTGGTTCATATGGTTATCATGGTGGTTTGCATTTATTGGATGGGTTAGATGTCATATACATACTACATGGACCGCACAATTCTCGACTTTACTACTTTTAAGAGAAAAATAAAATGAGTATTTTGGTCATTTTATCCCTAAAAGTTAGGGTTACTAATGGTTCGAGCCCATGCTTGGTTAGAGTATTAGGCTTGAGGGCAGATTCACGCTTAAAATTCAGTGTTAAAATACTGATACAAAAATCACTACGGGTTAAGTAGCCTTTTAAGTCATATATGTCATGTTCAACATAAGCAAACAAGGCCCAATCGTTAGTAGACCATTGGAGGGACATTTTTGGTTTTACACTCATGAAAGAGTATTTTTCAGGGTAAGTTATGTTAGGGTTATGAGTGAGTTACGAAATTAAAGAGTTAGAGAGAAGTTTTCTCTTTGTATAAAGGGAGGTTTTGAAAAGGAGGTTTTTTTTCTTGAAGGAAATATTCAAGATTCCAAGGCTTTTCAAGATCTACTACAAGTTTTTCTCAAGGTATCAAAGGTAAGAATATTTATTACTAACATTACAATGGTGGAAGGTTTTTGCTTTTTAAGTTTCAAAGGGTTTTTATTATATTCTTGAATAAGGTACTCCATTCCTTGTAGTTTATAATCACTCCTTGATGTAGTGGATTTTTCTTTGCAGGATTGCCCGTGAATGCAGCCTAAGTGATGAATCACGTATATCTTATATTCCTTTGTGGTCATATTTTTAAGTTTTTCTCCATTATTTTATTTATATTTATTGCACATGATTCTTGCATATTCATTGTGCCATTGGAATTAAATGGTGTTTAACTTTTATGACGTGTTGCTTGGGTGGTGGTTCTAGTCACATCAAATGGTTGATCGACAATAGTTTCCATTGTTTCATTCAAGTTTGTTTCTCAATTCAGCCAAGTTTGGACAATATACAACAACCTGTCTGCTAGACCCACTAGGTTTGAAAAGGTAATTTCATAATTTACACAATATGTAAATATTCTCATTAACTTTGTTGTGCAGCTCATTGTTGGTTTGTAGCCTATGATCCACGTAGGAAACACGAAGATTGGGGGCTTGGTGTGACTAAGTAAACATTTCAGGTTAGCTTTGGTATGGACTATTTTTTCTCTTTCTTATTGAAAACTAATTTTAATGCATGATCCAAAAAATAATGCTGATCCAAATCACAAGTAGACCACTGTCTAAGAAACTATAGTAAATGATCATTAAAAGCTAATTATTGGCCACCAAAGTTTTGAAGCAAGATTATATTTGTGTGGTCTTCTCATTTAGGTCTGTGTGACCTTATCAATGGTTTAGATGGAAAATACATGTTCTAATGGGCCCATGAAGTTTTTAATAGTAGGGATTCAATCACGACTTTCTTGTACTATAGTATACCTAAGATTTGAATCTGCTTCATTTTTTAGATCATAACCTAAAATGAGTTCTCAATAGGGATGGATGGTGTGGATGTAATACACATACAATATTATGGCCCCATAGTCAGGGCTGGGGGATCCCACCTACCTCGGTGGATTTGGGGATCCATCGCGGCCACACCCGTTCGAGAGATAGTTGATGTCTACAACACTTGTATTATGCAACGTGTAGAACACCCAAGCTCTATGTGGCCCAACATGTTTTGTAAATGTAAAATAAACATTGTCCATTAGATAGAAAACATTATTAAGACCGAATATAAGCCCAATTCAAAATTAATATAGGCCACAAAATAAGAAAAATAAGTAAATTCTCTCCCATAACCACTAAGTTCACAGGTGTTGTACCATATTCTTGACTATTCTTGGGAAACCCAATTGAAGAGGACATATGTTATAGTAATGGAAAAATATTGCAGGCTAAAGATCTCCAAGGATACTTGGAGTTTTATTTACGGAATTACAGCTGACAGAATGACAAGACAAAAAGCAATTGAGATGAATTTAAAAGCAAATCAAGCAACTGATCAAAGCGGCCGATGTCTATCTTGGAGGCCGATCGAGCGGTCGATGTTGATGTCCATCTTGGAGGCCAACCAAAGCATTCGATGTCCATCATGGAGGTAGAGCAAGCGATCGAGTGTCATCGTGAAGGTTGATCAAGCGGCTGATGGTCATCGAGGAGCTCGACTGAGTGGCCGAGTAGAATGCGATTGAGTCAGCAAGTAGACCTAGAGTGGTTATTAGGACAGGTGGCAAGGAAGTCTCCAGAAAGTAGTAGTGTTAAACAGTTACAGGACATATGGCAAAGAGATAAATAGAGGAAGTTAAGTAGTAGTGCTAAGCACACATCAACTGTCAAAACGTGGGAAGCATCCAGAAGGCAATAATGTTGAATGGTTATAGTAATCATCAGAATGTGAGAAGAATCCAAAATAGCTGGATAAAAGTTATAAATGGAAGAGGAATGCAACAAAGAAAATCATCTCATACCAACCCAAACAAACTAAATCTATCTTTCAATTACTATGTCAATTTACATTCCATAGTGTAATCTGTTACTTTCCTTATTTAGCAAGTTACATTCATTAGTGTAATCGTTACTTTCCAAGCCTGCTATTTTACATTCTATAGTATAATCCACAGCAGTAACCTAGTAAGCTCGAAATCTTTAGTTGTAATTTGAGTCTATTCTCGCATGCTGGATTCAAATTATCCATCAGAAAGGTGTCTTCAGCTATTCTTCGCAACCGAGTGTAAAGATCTCTTACTCATCTTATTTCATTTGTCTTGAAAATTCTTTTGTACAGAAGGCAAAGGTGTAATCCATTATCAGAGGACGAACCCCACCCTCTAACCATCGCCTGATCCAATTTTACACACTGAATGAGTGGCTGAATAGGCGATCAATCTCTTTGGATCTTAGTCACACACTGCGTGTTAGCTTGTCTTGGCGCTTGGGGTCATTGTTGTTCGATATGAATTGAAGCTGTAATTTTAATTCTGGCACACGTATGCACGCAGTGTAGAAAACAACGTCCAAACAATACGGTGTGGTCCACTTTAGTTTTTCATTAGGTGTTTTTATTATGAGTTTCCTTCTTCCTATGAGTTACACTTGATTAACAGTTTTAACTAAAGATACAAACTCTATCTAAATTGTTCTGGATGTGGATTTGGTACTACCCTATGAGCTAGAGATGGATGGTTCTAGCAGGGGCTCTTTAGGACCCACCGTGATGTATATACTTTATCCACGCCGTCCATCCATTTTGATAGATCATTTTTTGGTGATGAGCCCACAAAGATAGTGGATCAGAGGCTTGAGTGGACAACACACTAAGAAGTAGTGGTGACAATGTTCCTGCCGTTGAAACCTTCCTAGGGCCTAGGGTGATGTTTTTTGCCATCCAACCCGTTCTTAAGGTCACACATACATGGATTATAGGAAATAAAAATAAAAATAAAAATAAATATGATCAGCTTGATCCAAAACTTTGGCCTCAAAAAGTTTTGGGAGGTGTTCAGTCTCCACTCATTCTTAGGGTGTGCTCCACTTAAGCCTTCATTCTTCCTCTTTTATGGGTTAATGCTTAAAATGATCTGTCAAAATGAATGTACTAGTTGATAAAAACACATGCATCAAGGTAGACCCACAAAGCCCCTCACAGGACCTTCTCTCTCTCTCTCTTAGGTCATGGTGAGGGTAGCACCCAATCCGAACCCCTTGTCATATGTTGTGTGACCCATGTGATTAATGGATTTAGCTAGATTTTGGTCACATAACATCGAAAATACAACCTCATAGAGAGTGGATTTTACATACTTAAAATAGTGGACCCCACATGCTTAGGCGTTTTACGCCATGCCTGTGAAACTGGTCTTGCAGGGGCAAAGCTTAGGAGGATCACCAGGCCCACCGTTGATGTATGTGACTTATACTTGATGGGTTTTTTGACCCGTCGTCGACCGATCGTGAGCCTCGCTCGACTGGTCGAAGGCTGGCCTCGACTAGTCATGGGAGTCGAGCCGTGACATGACTCAAAGTCCAGTGAGTTTGGACTATTTTTCTCCGAGGTGCTCGATCAGTCGAAGGAGGTACTCGACCAGTCGTAGGTGGCTCTTGACCAGTCGTAGACTCGGTTCGACCAGTCGAGGTTACGCAGATTTGTTCTGCGATTTTGCGCAAATTTCGTGTCGCAAGTCCTTTCGCAACTGGGATGCGGAAAGGAGTTTCCTAAAACTATAAATAGGAGTTCCTAGGGTTTTCTAGGATACGACAAGAGGGTTTCCTAATGCTTTATAAGGGATTTGCTTAAGGGTTTAGGGCTATCAAAGGTGAGAGAGAGAGAGAGAGGAAAAGAGAGAGAGGAAGCTTATAGAAGGGAGGTTCTGCTCGTAGATGTTATCTACTGTGCAATCTATATCTCAGCGCTTCTATGTCCTCATAATCGGTTAGATCTCTCCGTTTTCTTTGTTTCTCTAATTGTTTATCCACTCCTGCATGAGTGAAGTAGTTTGTAACGTTCTACTTCATAGTGGATTGTTGATCTGGACGAGGTCCCGCGGTTTTTACCTCCTTGAGGGTTTTCATGTAAAAATCTCTTGTGTGGTGTGTGATTGATGCATTAATTGTTTTCATTGCTTTATTATCCATAATTCTGGTTTGTTCTGGAGGGCTAGATCCTAAGGTTTTGTGCAAAGCCCCCAACAAAATGGTATCAGAGTTAAGTTCAATGAACGGGTAGGATCGGTTTTGAATTATGGACACTACCAAAAAAAGGGGGCAAAGGATACAGACCACGTTAGTTTTTTGCTACGGATATAAACCTTAGCTACATTTGCTACGGTTTTAATCCGTAGCTAAAAAGTTGACACACCGTTAATAATTAATGGTGTTGTAAGGGGCTCAATGGGGCCTTAAAAAAAATATGTCCTATCTAAGCCGTCTATATATTTGGAAATATTACTTTAGAGCATGAAATAAAAAATCAGCTAGATCGAAGGCTCAAGTGGACCATACGGTAGGAAACATGGATATTAAATCATATTTGTTTCTTATGGTGTGGTCCACTTAGGCCTTAGATATACCTTAAATTTAAGAATATAAACTAAAATAAATTAATAAAATTATTGGTCGGAATGGATAAACCCAATACATCATGGTGGGCCCCACAGAACCCCCGTCAGGACCGTCCACGGTCCACACCCAAATTTGGGCGCGCGCTCAAAACAGAGCCGCGCCCACTTAGGGTTCTCTCTCTCTCTCTCTCTCTCTCTCACCCTGTTCCCTAATCTCTTCTTTCCCCAGTCCTCTCTCTCCCTCTCGGTCTCTGCTCCATCTCTCTCTTTCTCCTCCCTCTATTTCCAATGCATCAGCCACGTTGTGAAGCTCTTCTATCTCTCTCCATTGCAGAGGGACGGAGATGGATTCATGATGATGTCTGCGTGGATGGGTTCGGCAATCACGGGCTGCAAATGTGGTCACTGGAGATGAGAGACAAAGAAGATGAGGGTTTGGGTTGCACCAAATCTGTCAGAAACAATGGCTGTTAGCAAAGTCGGGGTTTTTTTTTCTTAACAGGGGGTGATGCTGGCCGTGGACCCTGGTGGATTCGGGCAGTGCTAGTGTATTCTGGTGCTGCAGATGAAGATGACGGTGATGAACCACCTCTGGTATTGTTTTTCTTAGATTTCTGTTTTTTTCCTAATAAATTTTATGAGGAGATTTAAGGCTTTGGAGTCTGATTTCGGTTCCTAAGTATTTACTAAATGCTTCAAAGTGCTCCTTTGTGGCAAGTCTATTTCCTCCACTTCTGGAGGTGTCATCAAAATCATCCAAATTTTCTTCCATTGGAACATGCTTTAAGTTAATTAGGTCCATTCCACTTTTGATGAAATAACTACTCTGATTCTATTTTAGTAGTTTGGAGTTCAATTTTTATTTGACCAGTTCCTTGTGTGTTTTTCTCTAAAATTTGTGTATAGTTTTCTTATATTAGAGCTTCATGGATTTTTATTTTCTGGTTCTTGAACTATCTTGTTTGCAGTAGGGTAATATTCTTCATTCATATTTAATACCTCTCATAAAAAAAGAAGAATCAAAGAAATTCATGGACATTTCTCCTCTTTCTTGGGATTTATCCATTTTCACATGGTGTTAGAGGCTCTCCAGGATGACCCTATGTGGATTGGAATAGTGCCTGTCAAATCTATCAGTGTATCTCTTTTCATGGACTTACAAATCTCTTGTTCTTTTGTCAAAAGCAATCATCCTTCACCTATGGCTGCGTGAGTAAATTTTTTCTAGCTTCACTATAAATTTTCCATTGTTCATCTTTCCCGAAGATCACAATTGCTAACGGACCTCCTCAGCTTGAGTTTGAATGTTCTGATTCTATTATAGCAGTTAGGAGTTAAATCTAAAATTTGTGTATTGTTGTATTTATATTGAGTACATGAAGTTTGAAACAAAATCCCACTCTCATATAAATACAAGAGAACCTCCTACAACAAATATTCTCTGGTATTATCTTATCTTGAAGTTTTAATGCTCCCATTGAAGTGGGTCAGAACTTCTCTAAGTAGCTCTAAACATGTCAAAAACTTTATACCTCGATTTGCAAATATAAATAAAAATCGATAATAATGCATAGAGGAAACAAAATACCTAACCTAGAGCAGAGACAGTAGCATCTGGTTCCAGTGTTAGTATGAATCAACTCGAAGGGCACGGTGGCCCATTTATCTTTTCGGGAGGAATTGCTCTAGGATGGTTTTGAATCCTTGTTTTCTTTTACTAATGGTGTAGTTGTATTGATTTAAGAGGTCTCATTGTCTATGACTCTTTGGTTTTCTAGTGCTTAATTGATTTGTCCCAGTGATTAATGTAACCTTCTTCCATTTTGAACTTAATGAGGCTTCCTACCGTTCATAAAGCTCTGCAAATTTTCTTACTACTCTACATGTACACAACCCTGCTGGTGCACTCGTTCTCTTTCATGCATAAATGCTTAAATTACATGCAGTCCCTTGTGCTAACATTTCTCTCTTTTGGAAATGATAAAATCGCAGCTGCAACTACAACTTTTGATGGAGACCTTAAATTCAATAGAGCCTCATTACATCAGATGTGTCAAGCCAAACAATGTCCTCAAGCTTGCTTTTTTTGAGAATGCCAACATTATCCAACAACTACGCTGTGGTGTAAGTACACAATGGAAAACATCATTATTGCCTTTCTCATTCTTCATTAACTTTCACATGGAGCTATTCAAATTCAGTTGTTATTTACATATAATATTTTGTACCAAACTTTCATACTCTCAAGATGTTCTTGAGGTAATTAGGATCAACTGTGCTGGATATCCTACCAGATGAACATTCTATGAATTGCTTCACCGTTTTGGTCTACTTGCTCTAGAAGCTTTGGAAGGAAAGTAAGTCATTGTTTATGTTTTTATGCTCAGCAATGAAGTCAGTTGTATGGTTTCAAGTTTGTTAGTCAGTATCTATCGTGGTTGTTAGAAGATTGATTTGAGGTAGAAATTGATGCTGCTTCATGTGAATTTTACATTCCTGTACATCTATGATGATAAGATTGCATGCCAAAAGATTCTTGACAAAAAAGGGTTGAAAAGCTATCAGGTAATTCCAATATTTTCTCAAAATTCATAGTGTTGCTACTGGTGCAACTCAATGCCTTTCATTACATTTTTCAGTGGTTTCTGATGGCATCTACTGGTAGTCTTATATCCATATGTTTATATATCACAATCATTATTATCTGCTACTGATGCAACTCAATGCCTTTCATTACATTTTTTAGTGGTTTCTGATGGCATCTAATATAAGTAATCTTGTATCCGTATGTTTATCATCATCATTATCATCAAGCCTTATCCTAACTAATTAGGGTTGACTAAGCAAATCATGTTCCCCAATTGAACTCTATGAAGGAGCATAACTTCAGTTAAACAATTGATCATCAATTCTTTTCTTATACTGTACTTTCACTAAATTAATTGTTACATGATAGAAATATCTATGAAATAGAATAAGGAGAAGGGAAACCTATTGTTTGCTTTTTAAGGCAAGGTTCATCCACTTCTTAGGGCCCATCAAATCACTAAACCGTAGCAAAAGTTACTACGGTTTTAATCCGTAGCTAAAAAGTTGTCACACCATTAATAATTAAAGATGGTGTATGGGGATCTATTGGGCCTAAAAAAAATATATGTGTTCTATCTAACCGTTCATCTATTTTGAAATATTATTTTATGGCATGAAATCAAACATCAACTAGTTCGAAGGCTCAAGTGGACCACATGGTAGGAAACATGAAGATTAATTCAATTTTGCTTCCTATGGTGTGGTCCACTTAAGCCTTCAATATACTTTAATTTTGGTATCAAGAATTAAAATAATTTGTTAAAATTAATAGTCGGAATGGATGAACCAAATACATCATGGTGGGCCCCAAGGAGCCCTTGCCCAGACCTTACATGGTCCATCACGCCCAGAAACTGGGCGCGCTCTAAAAAACACACCCGCGCCGAGAGTGTGCCCAAAACTTTTCATCTCTCTCTCTCCCTCTTCCTTCCCTACCCTATTTTCCACTACTCTCCCCCTAACTCCCTAACTCTCTCTCTCTCTCTCTCTCTCTCTCTCTCTCTCTCTCTCGTGCGTGTGCTGGGCATTGAATGTTGGATCTAGCATGGTGTCGGCACTGAGAAGTGAAGCATCTCTCTCTATCTCTGTAGCAGATTTCGAAAGGTAATTTCTGTGCCCTAATTTCGTTGATCTCTGTTTACAATGATTTGAGGAGAGGATTTCGTTCTGTTTTTTGGAAATCTAACATGGATTTTGTTTATTTTCTGATGACTTTGCTTCTTGCTAGGGATTTCTTAGGGTTTTTATTGGAAGTTCTTTTCAAATCAAATTGGGATGTGATGCTGTGGATATTTTTTGCTTAGGTTTCACATTTGCTACTTTTAGAGGAGATTTTTATGGATATTTCACATTTTCGGTGGTGGTTTCTAAGGAGTATTTAGGCTTCTCCCCTTTTTTTTGGTTTTTTCTTTTTTACTAAGAAACTAAATTAGGAGCATAGCATGGGTCTTTCAAAAACTTGAAGAAGTCTTGCAAATCCATTCACATGTTTTCCTCCATAGACTCGACTCAAACCGTTTGTGCAAACTAGGCTGTTGAATTTCTATGCGAAATATGAAGAGATTGGGTGTGCATGTGGGGTGTTTGATGAAATTCCTAAGAGGAATCTAATCGTGTGGAGTGCAATGATTTGTGTGACTCAATCATTTCAAAATCTGAGAACTTTGAATTAAAAACTCCATAGGAAGTATTGATAATAATCAAATAGTCTACAAGAAGCCAACCAATCAGTGGCTTGCAAAAGCAACAGTTTGTTCAAAACAGAGATGATCTATGTAGCTCATCATGATGCCCTAGCTTAATGGTCTTGTGGGTCCTGATAACTATCTTCCATGTGTGGTAGGATTCCTTGATTGATTGATTCAAAGACATTTGATTTTCAGGTTCATGTCGCCCATGATGCCCTGGCTTAACGGTTGTTGTTTTCTCGCATCAATGAAGAGCTTAATCAAATAAAGAAAGCGAAAAATGGATGAAGATGATCAGGTCATGCAGGTAGACCGTTCACCCATTTGAAGGTGGGCCCCACAATCACAGCCCTTCCAAACAACCCCTCAATCGCCCATTTAAATTGCGGTGCACTGTTTGGGGATATATTTACCTTTTCTTCAATTCCATTGCAGTTAGAGATCTTCCTTAGCTCAGGAACTGTTTGCCTCTCTATTTATTCATTGGTTGTCGGGATCTTTGGCGTGAATCTCCCATATACATGGAATCTAAACCATGGATATCTATTTAAATGGGTACATTTTCTCTTCCTTTTTTTTTCTTTTAAATAGACAATCTATGCTTGACCAAGAACATGTTGTTTTCATATACACTAACATTCCTCCCTTCAGGAATTGACTCGGCTTCCCAACTGCTACATTGAGGATAACATGTGGCTGGTGAAATTCTACATCAAGGTTAGAGAAAATCCAGTTAGCCCAGAGTTGTCAGTGGGCTCGTCACAACCTCCAGCTAATTCAAAATCTGGGCTTAAACCAACCTAGTTCAGATGATCTACCATTAAAGTAGTTAACTATCAGGTGGTCAATCTGTACAAAAAAAATGGACTCTTGATTGAAGTGGTTTTTTTTTTTATATAACTTTATTTTAAAGATTGACGTTGGCATACCCTTGGGCAGCCTAATTGTTTTGGTCCAATGATCTAATGATGTTTTCACCTGATAAACTGGATTGGATCTCCTGTGCATGTGCCAGGTTAGCATGTCTATTCGTGTAGAGATGACTATGGAGGGGATTCCAAACCTCTAAGGCCTTGTGCCTGGGTATAGTAATTTGCCACATTTAACTATAAGTTTCTTGCAATTTTGTTTTTAGTAACAAGCAATATCTAAGCATGGCCTGGATAATCTCCTTTTGATTTTTACATGGATAATCTCCTACAAGCTAGGACTTTCTTTTTTATTGATGGTATCTCCTTCCAACTTTGTTTGATGTGTAACTTGGAATTTTTTATTTTTTATTTTTTATTGGTAGGTGTTGCTGCAACTTCGTTTAAAACCAGCCGTTTCATATTTCTGGTGTGGCCCTATTTAAATCAAGGGTAGGCATCCCCTCTCACATTGTTCGCTTGTGTTGTGGCCCACTTGACTATTGGATCAGGTGGATTTAGGTAATGTGTGGTGATGCATCTGATAGATAGGGTTGATGGCCTTCATACATCAAGTGGCTGCCACATACCAGTACCACTCAAGCATAGCTGGGATGAGACCATGATGATGATGATGGCCAATCTTTCTTTCTTTCTTTTTTCTTTTCTTTTCTTTTTTGCTTCCATTTGCTATAGTATTACATTGCAATCAAATTGGAGGTGGCACTGTAGTCTATTATCTGGGCAGCTCCTTGGGTGGGTCACTCTTGAAAAATGGTGCAGACTAGTATGTCTCTAACACACACTTCCATTGTTGTAATGTAGAGAAGTTTAAATCAGACTTGATGAAGATAGCTATGACCACTTTGAGTTCAAAAATACTTTCCCAGGACAAGGAGCATTTTACTAAACTAGTTGTAGATGTTGTCATGAGGCTCAAGGTAAGTATTCAATTGAACTTTTTAGATGGTATACCATGCTAGTAGCAATTCATGCCATGGTATACCATGCTAAACTGAATTAGAATGCACTACTTAACTAGAATTTAATGTTATTTGACAATTTGATTTCCCATCACCTCTTTGCTACAACAGTTGCCTCTTCTCGTTTGTTGCAGAAGTGTAAATCCTGTAATTATTGTTGTGTAAGTTAAAACTTACCCCATTGAGAGTGTTTCCATCCTCTAGTTTATTGTTTCTCATCCTTTCTTATATGCCTGAGGATACTATTGTTCCCATTAAAGTAATACATGTGCATGTTTAGTTGGAATTAGTTGTTCAGAAATTCCATAAACTCAAGTGGAGGTAACCTGATCATGAGAATGAACTGTTTCTAGCAGGTTGTTGAGGTGCCTAATGTCTCATGGGAGGACATTGGTGGGTTGGATAATGTCAAATGGAAACTTCAGGAGGTATGTCTTTCATTGGGCTTTACCTTTTCTTCTTTGTTTTTTCATACATAAAATATATGTTGGTAAAGCAGCAATTGGAACAGTGATTTATGGCCCATGTGGAACTCATAGATTATTTGGAATTGGTTGTTCAGAAATTTCATGACTGCTGAATTTTTTTATCATCTAGTGCTATGTAATACATTGCTTTACACATAACATAGTGATGGCTTGTACAAATAGTCTTCATCAACTATTTGATAAAACCAAATCCATGAGCGCCTGGTGAATTAGACTTGATTGTGGCCTGGAAACTATGGAGAAGAAGGGCTTCTCAATTTATTTATTTTTTTAATATCATATTCACATTTTGGCCTGATGTTTCATGCTCCATTTATTTACATTCTTGTTTCTGAATGGGACAGAGGAACTATATCATCATATCCTGTTCATGGAGTTTTATAAGCATCTTAACCTCTTCTACTTGGGTTCCTCTTCTTATTCACTTCTATAGATATGTACTAGTTTCTCTCTATTATAATTTGGGATTGATTTTTTTCTTTTCCTTCATTTGGTGCATCATTTGAAGATATTGGAAGGACTTCTTAAATTGCCAGAGAACAGGGAATGTGCTGACTGCAAAAGCAAGTAGGTATCTTGGTTGAATTATGATAACGAATGATCTTTTAAGAAGCTACTTGTAACTCTTTTTGCATATACAATGTTTACATCATCAACCCTTATTCCAGCCTAATGAACAACCCAAACTCCTACAAGCTTCTTTTTATTTTTTAACAAGGTCATGAATGAATCACCTGAAAAGTTGAGCGAGGGTCCCTGGAAGGTGGGAACCGCCTGATGCATTTTATGATTTGATTGCTATTTGTAATGAATACATCATTTTTTTTCCTGATTGCATTTTAGGTACTATTCCTATCAGCATTAATTGTATTAGTTTAGATGAGTTCACATTTGCTAGAACATTTCTCAAATTAGTTTATCAATAGATCTAATTAAAAGCTTGTGAAACTAATTAGAATACCAATCAACCTCATCTCTTTAAAGGGTTCTCATCATTGATAGATACTTTGCTACTGCACATGTTACCTTTGTAGATATTAATTGATCTCTAACTGGTATTGAACCTTGTTGATGTTCAGTGTCATTTTGGAAGTCTATTTGTTAATTCATGTTGTCTCACATAAAAGCTAGTTTTAATTGTGAGTTTTATTTGATTGGTGAGAACCCAACTTGATACCTCAATACTTCACCATGGCTTTGAGCATCCTCATATATGGGACGGTCTCTATCTGGTTTCTTTCCCAACTTTGAGGTAATCTTCCGCCTATTTTATTTCTTGTTTCTTATTATAATTTCCTTGTTTGGCTCATTGTTTATGTTTGTCTAGACTCTAGTCACATTAACTCATTACCAGCCAAACTCTATTAACTTATGATGTTGCTTACAATTGCATCTTAGTCACAGCTAGTTGTGTTTTGTTTTGAAGGATTTTAACTCTAGGTTTCACATACTAATCCAAGTACTAACAAAATTATTACAATTTTGGGTGGGGTTAGATTTCTTCTAAACATCAAATCACAAGCATCCTTCTCGCAGATAACAGTGGAACTTGAAGAACTCCTGCAAGAGGTTCGGGTAAAATCCTTTTCCTAGATTCAAGCATCTAGTACGTCTCTTGTCAAGAATGCACATGATTGGAGTGGTCTGCCCATTTGGATAGGCCATATTTATGTATTTGCTCGAAATTGATAGAGCAGACCTGGATGTGCGTCGGAGCAATCCGGAAGAGCGGGGGTCCCTGGAAGGTGGGAACCGCTGTTATGACCATGATGAATCTGTCCATTTCCTATGGACAGCATTGAAAGGGCACTGGCCATTTAGACAGGCCGTGTTCATGTATTTGCTCGAAATTAATGGAGCAGACCCGAATGTGCGTCGGAGCTAATCGGGTGAGCGGGGGTCCCTGGAAGGTGGGAACCGCTGACCATGATGAAGCTGTCCATTTCCTATGGACAACATTGGAAGGGCTTAACCATTTAAACAGGCCGTGTTTATGTATTTGCTCGAAATTAATGGAGCAGACCCGGATGTGCGTCGGAGCTATCCAGATGAGCGGGGGTCCCTGGAAGGTGGGAACCGCTGACCATGATGAAGCTGTCCATTTCCTATGGATAGCATTGGAAGGGCTTGGCCATTTGGACAGGCCGTGTTTATATCTGTATTTGCAGGGACCACACCCTTAACCTATAAACTAAACCTATTCTCACATCCCAAAACCTATAACTACAACCTAAACCTTAACCTAAACCTATAACCTATAACTTAAACCTATAACCTAAACTCAATTCCTAAACTTTAACCTACAACCTAACCTATTCTCAAATCCTAAACCTAAACCTACACCTAATCCTAATCTTAACTCCCTAACCTAAACCTAAACCTAAACTTGAAAACCCAAACCTAAACCCGATCCCGAACCCAAACCCGATTTCTAAACCTAAACCTTAACCTATTCTCAATTCCCGAAACCTATAGCTTATAACACGAACCTAAACCTATAACCTAAAACCTAAACCAAAACCAAAACCAAAACCAAAACCTATAACCTAAACCCAAACCCATTCCCAAATCCCAAAACCCTATAACCTAAGCCGAAACCTTAACCTAAACCTATAACCTATAACCTAAACCAAAACCTATAACCTAAACCAAAACCAAAACCTATAATCTAAACCCAAACCCATTCTCAAATCCTATAACCTAAACCTACAACCTATATCTAAACCAAAACCTATAACCTAAACCAAAACCAAAACCTATAGCCTAAACCCGAACCCATTCTCAAATCCCAAAACTTATAACTTAAACCAAAACCAAAACCTATAACTTAAACCCGAACCCATTCTCAAATCCTAAAACCTATAACATAAATCGAAACCTTAACCTAAACCTAACCTATAACCTAAACCAAAACCAAAACCTATAACCTAAAGCCGAACCCATTCTCAAATCCTATAACCAAAACCAAAACCAAAACCTATAACCTAATCCAGAACCCATTCTCAAATCCTATAACCTAAACTTATAACCTATAACCTAAACCAAAACCAAAACCTATAACCTAAACCCAAACCCATTCCCAAATCCCAAAACCTATAACCTGGCCAGAAACCTTAACCTATAACCTATAACCTAAACCAAAACCAAAACCTATAATCTAAAGCTTTGAACCCATTCTTAAATCCTATAACCTAAACCTATAACCTATATCCTAAGCCTTGAAACCTATAACCTAGACCAAAACCAAAACCTATAGCCTAAACCTAAATCAAAACCTATAACCCAAACCTAAACCTTAACCTAAACGTATAACCTATAACCTAAACCAAAACCAAAACCTATATCCTAAACCCGAACCCATTCTCAAATCCCAAGACCTATAACTTAAGCAAAACCAAAACCGATAACCTAAGCCCGAACCCATTCTCAAATCCCAAAACCTATAACCTGGCCGAAACCTTAACCTAAACCTATAACCTATAACCTAAACCAAAACCTATAACCTAAACCAAAACCAAAACCTATAACCTAAACCAAAACCTATAACCTAAAGCCTAAACCAAAACCTATAGCCTAAACCTAAATCAAAACCTATAACCTAAACCTAAACCTTAACCTAAACTTGAAAACCCAAACTTAAACCTAAACTTGAAAACCCAACCTAATCTCAACTCCCTAACCTAAACCTAAACCTAAACTTGAAAACCCAATCTAAAACCCAATCCCAAACACAACCGGTTCCAAAACCTAAACCATAACCCATTCTCAAATCCTATAACCTAAACCTATAACCTATATCCTAAACCAAAACCTATAACCTAAACCAAAACCTAAACCTATAACCTATATCCTAAACTAAAACCTATAACCTAAACCAAAACCAAAACCTATAGCCTAAACCTAAATCAAAATCTATAACCTTAACCTAAACCTATAACCTAAATCAAAACCTAATCCCAGAACACTTGAACCCGATTTCCAAAACCTAAACCATAACCCATTCTCAAATCCTATAACCTAAACCTATAACCTATATCCTAAACCAAAACCTATAGCCTAAACCTAAATCAAAACCTATAACCTAAGCCTAAACCTATAACCTATAACCTAAATCAAAACCTAAACCTAAACCTATAACCAAAACCAAAACCTATAACCTAAACCAAAACCAAAACCTATAGCCTAAAGCCGAACCCATTCTCAAATCCAAAACCTATAACCTAAACCTAAACCTAAACCTAAACTTGAAAACCCAAACTTAAACCTAAACTTGAAAACCCAACCTAATCTCAACTCCTAACCTAAACCTAAACCTAAACTTGAAAACCCAATCTAAAACCCAATCCGAACTTGAACCCGATTTCCAAAACCTAAACCATAACACATTCTCAAATCCTATAACCAAAACCAATAACCTATATCCGAAACTAAAACCTATAACCAAAACCAAAACCAAAACCTATAGCCTAAACCTAAATCAAACCTATAACCTAAACCTAAACCTTAACCTAAACCTATAACCTATAGCCTAAATCAAAACCTAGACCTAAACCGATAACCTATAACCTAAACCAAAACCTATAGCCTAAACCCAAACCCATTCTCAAATCCAAAACCTATAACATAAACCTAAACCTTAACCTAAACTTGAAAACCCAAACTTAAACCTAAACTTGAAAACCTAACCTAATCTCGGCTCCCTAACCTAAACCTAAACCTAAACTTGAAAACCCAATCTAAAACCCAATCCCGAACCTGAACCCGATTTCAAAAACCTAAACCATAACCCATTCTCAAATCCTATAACCTATATCCTAAACCAAAACCTATAACCTAAACCAAAACCAAAACTAAAACCTATAGCCTAAACCTAAATCAAAACCTGTAACCTAAACCTAAACCTAAACCTTAACCTAAACCTATAACTTATAACCTAAATCAAAACCTAAACCTAAACCTATAACCTATAACCTAAACCAAAACCAAAACCTATAGCCTAAACCCGAACCTAAACCTAAACCTTAACCTAAATGTATTCTCGGATCCCTAAACCTAAACCTACACCTAATCCTAATCTCAACTCCCTAACCGAAACCTAAACCTAAACCTAAACTTGAAAACCCAAACCTAAACCCGATCTTGAACCCGAACACGATTTCTAAACCTAAACCTTAACCTATTCTCAATTCCTAAACCTTAACCTAAATGTATTCTCAAATCCCTAAACCTAAACCTACACCTAATCCTAATCTCAACTCCCTAACCTAAACCTAAACCTAAACTTGAAAACCCAAACCTAAACCCGATCCAGAACCCAAACCCGATTTCCTAAACCTAAACCTTAACCTATTATCAATTCCCTAAACCTTCACCTAAATGTATTCTCAAATCCTTAAACCTAAATCTACACCTAGTCCTAATCTCAACTCCCTAACCTAAACCTAAACCTAAACTTGAAAACCCAAACCTAAACCCGATCCGAATTCGAACCCGATTTCTAAACCTAAACCTTAACCTATTCTCAATTCCCTAAACCTTAACCTAAATGTATTCTCAAATCCTAAACCTTAACTTACACTAATCCTAATCTCAACTCCCTAACATAAACCTAAACCTAAACTTGAAAACCCAAACCTAACCCGATCCGAACAGAATCCGATTTCCTAAACCTAAACTTTAACCTATTATCAATTCCTAAACCTTAACCTAAATGTATTCTCAAATCCCTAAACCTAAACCTACACCTAATCCTAATCTCAACTCTCTAACCTAAACCTAAACCTAAACCTAAACTTGTAAACCCAAACCTAAACACGATCTTGAACCCGAACCCGATTTCCTAAACCTAAACCTTAACCTATTCTCAATTCCCTAAACCTTAACCTAAATGTATTCTCAAATCCCTAAACCTAAACCTACACCTAATCTTAATCTCAACTCCCTAACCTAAACCTAAACCTAAACTTGAAAATCCAAACCTAAACCCGATCCCGAACCCGAACCCGATTTTCTATACCTAAACCTATTCTCAATTCCCTAAACCTTAACCTAAATGTATTCTCAAATCCCTAAACCTAAACCTACACCTAATCCTAATCTCAACTCCCTAACCTAAACCTAAACCTAAACTTGAAAACCCAAACCTAAACCCGATCTTGAACCCGAACCCGATTTCCTAAACCTATAAACTAAACCTTAACCTATAACTTATAACGTAAACTTATAACCAATAACCTAACCTATGGATTTTGCTATAGTTTAGAAATTTTGTAGGTACATTTTTTATTTCTTTATATATAATTGTTTTTTTTCAACTCTTTTTTTTTTTTTGGTCTTTCTTCCTTTTGAGATGTGTACAAAGGCATGTTTGTTTGATTGTGTCTACAATTGTTGTTTTATACAGGCTGACAAGCTAAAAAAGTCAGTGGATGATGAAATTCATTTTCTCAAGGGAAGGGTTTTAAAACTTGAAAGTGATCTTGTGTTGAAGTCTACAGAAGTTACATATGCAGTTTCAAGGAAAGAAGAAGCTCTATCTTCTGTGTTTCTTTGAACTTGACCGTCTGAAGAAAGAAAATTCTGTAAAAGCGCGAGCATTATTTAATGCATGAGGGCACGCCTTAGTTGTAATTCTTTTGATTGGTTGAGCAAAGTGAAGTATTGTTTATTTAGAAATGTGAATGTAGGATGCATTGTAGATTTAATTACTATTGTAATAAATGCATCATTTTTTTTCTTTGATTGCATTAAGCTTAGATGAGTTATCAATCATAGCAGGTTCTTGCAATGGAAACAGGGAAAATAGCTACGAAATATAATCGTAGCAAAGATTCTGACATTTTAATAGTAGCTATTATTGCTATCTATTGCTACAGATTATATCTGTAGCTATTGGTATCTATAGCTATGGATTATATCCGTAGCTCTCCGTATGTAGTGCTACAAATATTGTAGATATTGGTATCTATTGCTATGGATATAATCCGTAGCTATTGGTATCTATTGCTACGGATATAATCCGTAGCTATTGGTGTATATTGCTACGGATATAATCCGTAACTATTGGTGTCTATTGCTACAGATATTATCCGTAGCTAATGGTCTCTATTGCTACGGATATTGTCCGTAGCTAGACCTTTAGCTACCCCACTAATTGCGATGGACGTGATACGGACTAGATCCGTAGCAAAAGCCCTTTTGCTACGGATTTAGTCCGTAGCTTTTGCCCATTTTTCTTGTAGTGGGAAGGTGGCTCATTAAGGATGATCAGCCTCAATGGTTCTAACTAGACCATATGGAAGGCTAAGATAGAGGACTTGCTTTATTGCAAGGACCTATATTCTCCAATTTTAGGCATATCAGCAAAAACCAAGGATATGACTGATGATGATTGGAAGAAGATGGACCGAAAGGCGGTGGGGTTTATTAGACAATGGTTGGATGATTCTGTGTTCCACCATGTGTCTACAAAAACCTCAGCCGCTAGCCTATGGTTGATATTACAAGGGCTATATAAGAGGAAGACAGTCAGTAATAAGATTTTTCTGATAAGATGACTTGTGAATCTCAAGTTCAAGGATGGTGGGTCTATGGCCGAGCACATGAATGAGATCAGTAATATTGTTAGTGTTATGATTTCATATCCCTTTGGTTGTCAAATTTTGTAGTGCCAAAACCTATATGTCTTGTTTTTCTTGTGTTTCATGTTTGTGGCTACACACTGCTTCAAGACAAGATCATGAATGAAGAATGTTTTCAAGACAAGATCATAAATGAAGAATGTTTGCAAGACATGTCATGAATGAAGTCTACAAGAATAGAAGACTTCAAGTTTGCTTCTAACAAGTTCAAGATTAGAAGACTTCATCAAGACAAGTCAAGAATGTACCAAGCTCGAGAAAGACCATCAACTCGACTCAAGCTTCTACTTCAAGATCATCTAAGAATACAGACCTTCAAGACTTCAATGTCCATCTCACTTCAAGGTTTGTTTGACCTTAGGTTGATCTGTATGATAGGTCATTCTGGATACATAATCCGAATATTTTAATTTACTTGGTGTGACTGATCTAAGACCAGTCCTAGAAATCTTAAGACCAGTCCTAGCTTTACTTCGACCAGTCTCAGGTTTCTCAGGACCAGTCCTAGGTTGTTACAAATTTTCAGATTTTCCTGGTTGTCCTTCAACCAGTCCTGGACTTGCTTCGACCAGTCCTGGGAAGCCCTACGACTCATCCTTCGACCGGTCGTAGTCCTACAACTCGAACTCTAGTAACCTATTTCGAGTCCTACGACCAGTCGTAGGTGTCTCACGACCAGTCGTAGGTGGTCCACGATCGGTCATAGGCTACCTAAGACCAGTCGTGAGAACAACTAATTTAATCCCGTGGAAATCTTTCAAAATCTTTGACGCTACGACCAGTCCTAGGATCCTAAGACCAGTCGAAGATGGGAATTTTCAGGTTATAAATAATGCACGAATTTCAGAGTTTATTCATTCAATTCCATTCAATTCAAGCGATTTAAGGCTATACTCTGAGATAAGTTGTGATTATTTTTTAAGCTATTGTGCATATTTAATATTCCTTTTGTTAGCATTTTTTTATTGTGATTTTGATCCATATTCCAATCTTATTTAGAAAAGAGGAATTTGTGATATTCCTTCTTCTAGGATCAAAATCAAATAGACCTTGCTCTTCTTAATTTAATCTAAAATCAATTAGACATAGAACCATTCTTTATGTGAGTATTGGACATTGAATGACATATCATTCATCTACTCCGATTGGTTCTACTGGGCTACTTCAAAAGGAGATCCAGGTATTTTACTTTGTAATTTACTTTCTCTGGTTTTGTTTGAGATTTGCTAGAAAAATCTCATTGTTTTTTGGTTATCGAGGAGAGACAAAAACTTCAGATTGTGGGGGTTTTGGATTGTGTAAGCGAGATAAAAAGACACAATTGTGAAGGTTTTGGGTGAACTGTGAAAACCTATTTTGATAGTGCATGCTAATATCCCACTGTGTGAGGATATTAGGAGTGGAGTAAGCATTCGTGTGTGGTGTTGGCTAATGATTGGTGAACACACAAGGCGAACCATTATATATCATTGTGTTGTGGATGTGCTTGATTTCTTTATTCATTTATTCCTTTATTATTATGGATTGCTTTTGTGGATGAATGTTGTAATTTTCATTTCAAGCAAGTGTGGTTGAATGGTGTAATAACTTAGGATTTATTTCTTTAAGTTATTCTTGATTTATTTTCCATATCATTTGTGTTTTCTAGATCGTTCTAGAAATAAGGTTGTCCTACCATAAGCCATTGGTTTTTTGGTGTAAGGTTGTCCTTAGAACTGATTTAGTATCATTTTCATATTTCATGTGCTTTGAGATTGTTATTATTTCAGCATTGTTATTTATATCTTTTATTATTCTGCTGTTTTAAGTTTTATTTAGCATTGCCCTATTCACCCCCCCTCTAGGGCATATAGCTTGCCCCTTTCAAGTGGTATCAAAGCCTAATAGCTCGTGCTTATTGATTATTTATTGGATTTATTTCCTGAGCTAACGATCTAAGCTATATTAAGATGTCAAATTTTGATAGCCTATCTGTCACTAGGCCACCACCCTTTAATGGCACAAACTATGCCTATTGGAAAGCAAGGATGAGAATCTTTCTCAAATCCATAGATGAAAGTGTGTGGCTGGCCATAGTGAATGAATGGAAACTATCTATCACTAAATTAACTAATGAAGATGGTTCAAAATCAATGAAAGTAATATCTTATGTCCTTTGGACCACACTTCAGAAAAGTGAGAGTAGTGCCAATGCAAAAGCACTAAATGCAATTACTTGTGCATTGTCACTAGATGAATTCAAAAGAATCATCTCGTGTGAAAATGCTAAACAAGCATGGGATCTCTTAGAAATGACACACGAGAGTACATCTATTGTCAAGAAATCTAAAGTCCAACTCCTCACAACTAAATTTGAAGAAATTCATATGGAGGAGAATGAAATGTTTATGGACTTCTATACTAGATTGAATGACATTGTAAACTCAATTTGGGGTCTTGGTGATAGAATCCCAGAAAGTAAAGTGTGCAAAGATACTACGCTCACTTCTGACGCAGTTCAATTCAAAAGTAACATGATTCAAGAACTTCGTGATACGGATAACATGAGGTTGAGGAACTAGTTGGTTCTTTCTGAGACCTACGAATTGAACTTTAAAGCTCCAAAAGGAAAATCAATTGCTCTCAAATCATCTAAAAATATTCCACAAGAGAGCACTTCAGACTTTAAAAATTTCGAAGATGATATGGCACTTTTTGTAAAAAGGTTTTATAAAATTTTGAAAAATAAGAAAAAAGGAGATTTTCAAAAATCAAATTATAAGAGACAATCTAAACCTAGAGCTCGAAAATCTTTGAAAGATAGTCAATGTTACAACTGTCAAGAGTATGGGCACTTGGTTAACAAATGTCCTAAAAAGGATAAATAAAAAAGGAAGAGTATGTTGGCTACTTGGGATGAATCATCGATTGAATCCTCTTGAAATCGAGAAGATTCTGAAAAGCAGTCGGAAATGATGTTAAAGCCCTTATGACTCTAGCCAAAGTCACTTTTTGATTATGATGAAGTAACTAGCGAAGAGAATCTGAATAGTGATTGTGACAATGAAGATGATCTTCAGGATGCATACAATGCCCTTTATAAGGAGAGTTGTAAAATTGTTGTCAAGCTTAAATTACAAAAGGAAAAATTTTCTAAACTTAAAGAAGATTACGAGTCTCTTATCTTAGAAAAATCTCATATTTCTGATTTTTTGAAAAGACCAAATGTGATTTAAAAATCAAAACCTCCCAAGTTGATGATTTGAAAACCAAGAACGAGAAACTCAAAAATGAAGTAGCTTCTCTTTTAAGTTTAAAAGACACTTAGAGATATGCCCAAGGTGATCCTAAATTAGAAAAATTGTTATCCGGATTGAGAACATGTGGCGATAGATCCGGGTTGGGCTATGATAAGAATACTTCTCCTAAACAAAGAATCTTGCTCCTAAGTTTGTGAAAGGAGAGTCTTGAACTCAAAAGTAAAGTATACTTATCAAGGTTTTTCAAAAAATTCAAGGACCTTTCAAAAATCTAAAAATAGCCATGCCAACTTCAATCTTCAAAACCAAAATCCTTTGGTTGAAAAGATTATTGATCTTCTCAAGGAGATATTAAAATTTAACTCTATAGGTCATTCATATAACAATAGACAGAAAAAGTCCAACTACACTCCTAAACCCAAAACTTGATCTTGAAATGGGTTCCTAAAGTTATTTGCTTAGTTGCCCACACTTGCTTTCAAAGCTACAAGCCATTCAAAGTGGTACCTTGTGTGGTTGCTCGGACATATGACAATGTAACAAAGCTTTATTCACCGATCTTGAAGACGGGGTGATGGGTCGGTCACTTTTGGTGATGGAAGCAATTGCAAAATCATTGGCCAAAGTGCGGTTCGACTTTATAACCTTCCCTTATTTAAAAATGTATTATATGTTGAGGGCTTGAAACACAACCTCTTGAGTATATCTCGGATATCGACAACAATCATAATGTAAAGTTTTCTAATCAAGGTTGTGAGATTGTTAATAAAGAAGGTTCTATTATATTAACTGGTCATGAGAACATCGAAAAACTGCTACATCGTTAGTAATGCAAGCTCATCTACTCAATCGTGTTACATGGTCCATACTAATGAGACCGAATTATGGCATAAACGCCTTAGACATGTACACTACCGGAACTTATTTAGATTGAGCAAAAGAGAACTTATAAGAGGTCTACCCAAATTACAAAAAGTAGACAAAATATGTGGTGAATGCCAGTTGGGCAAACAGATTAGGAGCTTTCACAAGAAAGTGAACTCCAATACCACATCTAGACCTCTCGAGCTTCTCCACATGGATCTCATTGGACCAACTAGAACAGAGAGTCAAGGTGGCAAAAAATACATCTTGGTTATCGTAGATGACTTTACTAGATTCACTTGGGTATCGCTCTTAAAAGACAAATCTGAAACCCTAGATGAAGTAAAGAAGATTATCAAACGAATCCAAAATGAAAAAGGTTCTCAAGTTTATAAGATCCATAGTGATCATGGTTCTGAATTTGAAAATAGCAGTTTTGAGAAATTCTGTAGCGATCAGGGAATATCATATGAATTCTCTGTGCCCAAAACTCCTCAATAAAATGGTATAGTTGAGAGAAAAAATAGAGTGCTTCAGGATATGGCTAATGTCATGTTAAATAGTATGAAGCTCTCCAAAAATCTTTGGACCGAAGCAATTAATCCATACGCTACATTATTAATCGTGTTTATACTAGTAAATCTGAAAATAAGATGCTTATGAGTTATGGTTCGAAAAAAAACCTCGCCAAATACTTTGAATTTTTGGCGGTAAGTGTTACATTTTACGAGGTCGTGAAAATTTGGGAAAATTTGATCTGAAGAGTGATGAAGGTATTTTCTTGGATATTCCTTAAAGCATTAAGCCTATAGGGTTCTAAATAAAAAACAGGTGTGATTCAAGAGTCCATCAATGTGGTCATTGATGATCATTTGAATACACTTGCTCGAGTTGAGATAATGATGAAATTCTTATAATCAAAAATCAAGATACCTCTTCATCTCAATCGAACCTAGGGGCCAAAGATCATCCAACTAATCAAATCCTTGGAAACCCTCTCAGGAGTTCGTATTACGTAAACAACTTGAAAACATATGCAATTATGTTTGTTTTACATCCCAAATAGAACCGGTCAATGTAAAGAAGCTCTTTCGACGAAAATTGGATAGTAGCTATGTAGGATGAACTTAATCAATTTGTTCGTAATGATGTCTGGTATCTTGTTCCTAGACCTAAAGATAAACACATTATTGGAACAAAATGGATCTTTAAAAATAAGTCTGATGAACTTGGAAATATTATACGAAACAAGGCTAGACTGGTTGTACAAGGGTACACTCAGATTGAAGGCATCGATTACGATGAAACCTTTGCTCCAGTCGCTCACCTTGAATCTATCAGACTTTTTATTTCCATCGCTGGCTTTAGAAAGTTTAAAATTTATCAGATGGATGTAAAGTGTCTTCTTAAATGGCGATTTACATGAAGAAGTTTATGTAGAACAACCCTCAGGATTTGGAGACCCCAAGCTTTCTGATCATGTATTTCGTCTCAAAAAGCTCTCTATGATGGAAACAAGCAAGCCCTGGGGCATGGTATGAAAAATTGACTAAATTCTTACTTAGTCATAGTTTTCAAGTGGGAAGTGTCGATAAGACGCTATTTGTTAAGAAACATAATAATGAGATTTTAATGGTTCAGATCTATGTAGACGATATTATTTATGGATCAACTTGTTCTAACGTGTCTATTGAATTTGCAGAGTTGATGAAATCAAGATTCGAAATGAGCATGGTTGGTGAACTAAATTACTTCCTAGGGTTACAAGTAAAACAACAACCTGATGGAATCTTCATTTCTCAAACCAAGTATGCTACAAACTTGGTTAAAAGGTTTGGATTTAAAAATGGTAAAAAATTTGATACTCCTATGAGTACAACCTTGAGACTCTCGAAAGACTCTACATGTAAAGATGTAGATCCTAAGCTTTATCATAGTATGATTGGTAGTTTATTATATCTAACTGCTAGTAGACCTGATATCACTTTTAGCGTTGGTATTTGTGCGAGATATCAGTCTAATCTTAAAGATTCACATCTTACTGCTGTCAAACGGATTATTAGATATGTCGCAAGTACAACTAATTTAGGTCTCTGGTATCCTTTTGATACTAATGTTAAATTAATTTGGGTATTCCGATCTTGATTAGGGTGGTAATATTGATGATGAGAAAATCAACTTGATGATGGTTGTTTTTACATTGGAAATTATTTGGTTTCTTGGTTTAGCAAGAAGCAAAGTTTAATATCACTTTCCACTATTTGGTGAAGTATATGACCAGGATATGCATGTACACAACTCGTATGGATGAAACGCATGTTAGCGATTATGGAATTAATCAAGATTCAATGATCTTACATTGTGATAATTCGAGTGCTATCAATATTTCCAAAAATCCAATTCAAACATTCGCGTACTAAGCATATTGACATTAGGTATCATTACATTCGTGAATTAGTTGAAGAAAAAGCTATCTCTTTGGAATATATTCCAACCAATGTCCAACTTGCTGATATATTTACTAAACCGCTCGACAAAAGAAGGTTTACTAAAATGAAATTTGATCTTGGTATGTGCATTTTAAATTGAATATACTTGTCTACATGTATCACAGTATACTATATTTTAAATTTTTATGTGTATAAATTTCAATTTCTGCATAAAAATATTTATTTTTGTCAATGCTCGACCGGCCCTTGCCATACACGACCGGTCCTGACTCGACTAGTCGTGGACTACACTCGACCGGTCGTAGAGATCGTGAGCATCATATAATTTGAAGAAAATCACTTTATTCTTCATTTCCTCTTCTTCCTTCGACGAGTCGTGGCTCGACCTGCCTTGAGATCTCTTGATTTTCTTCAAGATAAGTTGTTTTTCTTCATTTTTCTTGAAGATTTATGCCTTCTATGTTTTGATTTGTTTATTTCATAAGCTAGATCTCGGTTTTTGTTGATTGTTTAGGGTTTCCTCTCTAAAAATCTGATCTAGAGAAACCCACCACCTCTTGTGTTCTTTGTGCTTGCTCCTTGGTAAATCTTGTTGAAAATGGATGTTAGGGGGAAAAAGAAAACATCCCGTGGTCCATCTTCATCTAGATCTACATCTATAACAAGACGGCACCTTCGGTCACCGAAGATGATCCAAATGATGTACTGGGATTTACGTAAAGTAAAGTTATCGTTGAGCGTCTGTAAGTCTCAGTCACATTGAACAATTTGATATTACACCTCTCCTTGAATCTTGTTTGGACTAACATTTTGTTTTGGGGTGGGCCTGCATATCAGTCCATTGCACAATCTATGGTTGCATGTATCTCTGATTTTTCCCTTGATAATTTAATGTTCTCAATTGCTACTAGAGAAGGGAAATTTTTGATTGATCGACATTTGATATCAGGTATTATAGATATACCTGTCAAAGATGAAGGTATTCCGATTCATACATTATATGACAAATCATCAGAATCGGAAAAACAAATGTTGACAAAAGATTTATGCAATATGGAAGTGCATTGGATGCACAAAGGAAATGTGCTCCCCTCAAAATTTTTATTACCCAGATACAGAGTTTTGCACCGAATCTTCACTTCAAACATGTATCCTCGGTCAAGCAATAAAACTGAGTTAACTGCCTTCATGGTTCGGGTATTGCACTCTGTCGTGTCTGGCATTGTTGTCTATTTACCTTCTTTGATATGTCATTTTATCATTCAGTTTCGTCTTCATCCGGGTCATAGTGATATTCCATTTGGTTATCTTATGACTTATTTAGCCACAAATATGCTCATTGCTTTACCTGAGAATGAGGCACCAATTCATCATCTTTTATTCAATAATACTAATTTAAATAAGATGAAGTTGGATTTGCTTCCTGGTCAATTCTATGAAGGTGGTGGTGAAGGTCTGTGAAGCAGAAATGAAGGGGAAGTCTTGATCTTCCTCCACAGGCTGATATAAATATGGATGATATATTTGAAGACATTGAAACTGACTCCCAAAATGATTCTGATTACGATCCATCTTCTGGTTATGATGCACGTCTAAGTGCATTGGAGGAGAAGGTTGATAACCTGAGTGTAGCCCATGATATGCAATTTAAATATATGCGAAAATATCTTCGTTGCATTAATAGGGGTTTACATCAGATTGATCCAACCATCCCTGCTCCTTCATCTGGATCTGATTAGGTGGATTATCCTTTTTATTTTTATGGATTCTGTATTATTATTACGATTGATGACTTTGGTTGTATGGTTTGGATTGATGACATTGAAGTGTTGAACTAATTTGATAATTAAATCTTGACTCTTCATATGGTGTTCTCTTCTCTCCTTTGGCCTTCCCTTGTCATTTTGTGACAAAAAGGGGGAGTAGTATGGAAAGGGGGAGAATGGGAAAAAGGGAGTGTAAGTACTTGAATATGGTTGATTGTTTCTACTCACTTAGGGGGAGTAGAGTATTTTTTTCACTCTGATGGCTCATGATTCTTTCTTCATTTTACTCTTATATTTATAAATGTGTTTTGTCACAAATTTGACAAAGGGGGAGATTGTTAGTGCTATGATTTCATATCCCTTTGGTTGTAAAATTTTGTAGTGTCAAAACCTGTCTTGTATTTCTTGTGTTTCATGTTTGTGACTACACACTGCTTCAAGATAAGATCATGAATGAAGAATGTTTTCAAGACAAGATCATAAATGACACTACGCCAGAATTGCTGATTTGCGACGGATTGTTGCGACGGACTTCGTCCGTCGCAAAAATCGCTTGGTTTAACGACGGATTTAATCCGTCACTAAGGGAAAAGGTCCGTCGCGATTCCCGTGTTTCACGAAAATCCGTACTTCAAACGTCGCAGAATTTCGCGACGGACCAAAATCCGTCGGTAAAATCTGATTTACGACGGCTTTACGACGAATTTCGGTCCGTCGAAAATTGGCGACGGACTAAATCCGTCGCAAATTTTGATTTTGCAATGGTATCTTCTCGGTAGCAAATTCCCGCCCAAAATACCAATTGGCGACGGTTTTCAATTGATTTTGCGACGGATCATGGTCCGTCGTAAAAGCACTTTTGCCGAACATAAATGTTTTCCTTTTTTTTTTACATTATGGTGGAAAATTACATTTTTTTGTAGTCAAAGAATTGTTTTTAATAGAATTTCAGTAGTTTAATTGTACATATTTGTATCCAAGTTTATTTTTTAATAATTAATTGAATGCAAAAAAAAATTTATTTTGTTTTTATATCAAATGAGTGGAATTTAAAAAAAAAAAAAATTAAAACTAATATTTAAATGATTTGTAATATCACATTAAAAAGAATATTGAGAAGTTTAAAAAATTTAACAATGCTTGAAAAATAATTGAAAATGTTAAAATTTTGAAGTTAAAAGAAAAAGCTATTTATAAAAACTGAATTTTAAATATATATATATATATATATATATATATATATATATATATATATATATATATATATATATATATCATTTTAAAAAAGAAAATTGAGAAGTTGAAAACAAAACGATGCTTTTAAAGAAAAAAAAAATTGGCATTTTGAAATTTTTAAGAAAAACAATAAAATTTGAGAAAATTTTTCAAAATTTGAAAATAAAAATTCAAAATATGCATTTTAAATTTTCTTTTTGAAATATTTTATAATAAAATTGATATTTTGTTAAAAGTTTTCAAAAAAAAAAAAAAAAGAGAGAAAATATAAAAATATACATATTGAAAAAACTGTTATTTTTAAATGGAAATTGAAATTTATCTGTGAAAAAAAATATATATTTTTTTAAGTAAATTATTAGGCATATCCACTTATTGAACTTTTAACCATTTTCGAACAATCTAATCAGTCTAGATTAAAGAGTAAATAACTTCAAATGTTTAAATCAAAATTCACTCAAATCGTTAATCAATCTTGTATGCCAAATATCTTTCTCATATGTAGCTTGATCAGTAGTAGCTAGTCAAATTGAGGGTATTGATTAGTAAAATAGAATAAATGGACCAGACGTGTAAAACGAGCCAAATATTTTGGTCAACTTATTGACCTCGTGAGAACCTAAGAATTGATGTTAGTATGTTTTGTGGGCCCCATCATGATGTGTGTCGAACATCAACACCGTGCATTTGATGTGTCCCCTTTAGGTTAAGAGATATCTCAAAATGAAACTTAAGTGGGCCACACCATCTAAAACTATGTGAAGACATCCTAAAACATAAAAAAGCACTTGGCGGAGCCCACATGTGTTTTGGATGCGGCTGAAACTTGGTCTGACGCCTCATCTAAGTGGGACACACATAATGAGTGGGTTGGATATGTGAATCACATTTAGGCATGCCCAATATATGATTATGAATATTTTAAGGAAACCCATTTATGTGAGTTACTCATTACCCTTAGCATACTGAGTAAACTCTGTGGGGTCCACCGTTATTTAATTATTTTATCCACTCTGTTCATCCATGTTAACAGATAATTTGAGGTCTAAAGAACAAAAAGAAAGCATATCCAAAGCTCAAGTGGACCACACCACAAGAAATAGTGTGATTAAACCTCTTAAAATGACTTTTGCATTGAACATTAATTTTTTCCTTTTTTTTTAGAATATGGTGGGAAATTATGTTTTTTTTATAGTCTAAGAATTGTTTTTTAATAGAATTTCAGTAGTTTTATTGTACATATTTTTATCTAAGATTATTTTTTAACAATTGATTGAATGCATATATATATATATATATATATATATATATATATATATATATATATATATATATATATATATATATAGTTTTCATATTAAATGAGTGGAAATTATTTTTTTTAATGTAAAACTAATATTTAAATGATTTGTAATATCACATGAAAAAGAATATTGAGAAGTTTAAAAAATTTAACAATGTTTGAAAAATAATTGAAAATGTTAACAATTTGAAATTAAAGGAAAAAGTTATTTGTAAAAACATTGAGATTTTGAATATATATATATATATATATATATATATATATATATCATTTTAAAAAAGAAAATTGAAAAGTTGAAAACAAAATGATGCTTTTAAAGAAAAATAAAATAAAAAAAATAGGCATCTTGAAATTTTTGAGAAAAAAAAATTTTAATTTGAGAAAAAATTTCAGATTTTGAAAATAAAAATTCAAAATTTGCATTTTAAATTTTTTTTCTGAAATATTTTATAATAAAATGATATTTTGTTAAAAGTTTTCAAAAAAAAAATTAAGAGAAAAAAAATATTCATTTTGAAAAAAAATATTATTTTTAAATGGAAATTGAAATTTATCTATGAATTTTTTTATATATATACTAAATTATTAGGCACATCCATTAATTGAACCTTTAGCCATTTTTGGACAATCTAATGAGTCCATATTGAAGAGTAAATAATTTCAGATGTTTAAATCAAATTTCACTCAAATTGTTGATTAATCTTATATGCCCAATATCTTTTTCATATGTAGCCTGATCGGGATGAGTAACTAGTCAAATTGAGTGTTGATTAGTAAATAGAGTGAATGGACCAGACATGTAAAATGGGCCAAATATTTTGGTCAAAATTATAATTCAACTTATTGACGACGTGAGAACCTAATAATTGATGTTAGTAAGTTTTGTGGGCCCCATCACAATGTGTGTCGAACATCAACACCGTGCATTTAATGTGTCCCCTTTAGGTTATGAGATATCTCAAAAATCATCCGTATATGAAACTCAGGTGGGCCATGCCATCTAAAACCATGTGAAGACATCCTAAAAATATAAAAGCACTTGGTGGGGCCCACATGAGTTTTGGATGCACGAAACTTTCGTCGACCCCTCATCCAAGTGGGACACACATAATGAATGGGTTGGATATGTGAATCATATTTAGGTAGACCCAATATATAATTATGAATGTTTTAAGGAAACCTCTCTCCCGTATATTTAGGTGAGTTACTCATTACCCTTATCAAAGTAAACTCGTGGGCCCCACCATGATGTATGTGTTTCATTCATGCCGTCCATCTATTTTTAAAAATCATCTTACAACATGAGACCAAAAATGAATTATATCCCAATTTGAAATGGACCACATTACTGGAAACAATATTGAATGAGCGTCAACCATTAAAAACATTTTGGGGGCCATAAAAGTTTTGGATCGAGATGATTTTTGTTTTTCCCCTTCATCTAGGCTTGTATGACTTAATAAACAGATTGGATGTCAAATAAACAATACATGGGCCTTAGGAGGATTTTAATGATGGATATCCAATCACTATTGTTTTCATGCTTTTGATCGTGTGGTCCACTTGATAGTTAGATCTGTCTTATTTTTTGTCTCAAGCCTTACAACAAGCTCACCATATGGATGGACGGTTTAGATATAACACATACCTCGTGATAGGACCCACATAAGTTGCTGACGTCTGACCCCTCTCTCTGCGGAGCGGATTGACTCTAAGCCGACAAGTTGAGTAGGGAGACTGCCATCGAAGTGACGTCACCAAGTTCTGTGGACCCTACCATGATGTATGTTTTATATCCACGCCGTCCATCCATCTGAGAGATCATTTTAGGGTAAGATCCAAAGAATGAGTCACATCCAAAGCTCCAAAGTGGACCCCACCGAGAAAGCAGTGGGGAGAGTGACACCACCGTTAAAAACTTCTAAAGAGAGGATCGGTTAGGGCGCCGGCCCTAACCAACCCCCTCTCTCTCTCGCCCTGTCCTCTCCCTCTCCCTCTCCCTCCATCTCTCTCTCTCTCTCTCTCGCGCTCTCTCCCTCTCCCTCTCCCTCCATCTCTCCTTCTCTCTCTCTCGCACCTCGCCCTCTCTCTCTACGGCTCTCCCTCTCCCTCTACGGCCGAGCTCATCCACCGCACCCGTCGGATATATGATGTTCCGCAACAAGCGTGTCCCGTCCGCTTCTTCCTACCCAAGCGCATACATAGGTGTGTGCACCATTATTGCTTCTCGTTCTCTTCCTTTATCTAATTGATCATTTTCTTAGATTCAACGTGGAATTCCAGATTCGCTCACGGTAGGAGAGCGCATTTATCATGATCCGATCTCTGTGGATGGAATTCAATGGCATTTCTGTAATTTCATCTCTTTTTCGTGTTGACTTTTCGTGAATAAATAATTGATATAGCAATCTTTGTGGAGATTTGGCTTCTTTTCTGTCCCTGGTTATTGGAAGGACCACCAGTAATGCGGTTATTCTTATTCACTTTGAATGTAAAATCTGAATTTTGGGTTTTTAGTTGTTGGAAATTGATCTTTGTTTCCATAAGATGAATGTGTTTGGTCCGATTTGTTTGTCATGGAGAATTGCATTTGTTCAAGTGTCGTGTGTTTTCTTGAATATTTTCTTCTTCTTTTTTTTCCTCGCCCATCTGCAAAGAATTCTCTAAGTGAAAACAGAGACAAAAGGGCTGATATTTGAAAAGAAAAAAGAATGGATCTCAGTAGGGTCCCAAATGAATTGTTTTTTTTTTTTTGAAAAAAAGCCTTGTTCAATTCATTAACATATAGTTCCTTTGTTGGGATTATGTTGGGAACCATTGGCTTGGGAGTGATATCAGTGACAAGGTTTGAAAATTGTTGCTATGGTGGTCACCACCAAAACCAGATTCTTTTGTCTCAGACGCTGCCGTGTTGGTGATCATGACCATATCATTTATATATGAAACTGGTCATGCATGGGGAATAAAGTACCTATTTCCTATGATACTGTGACCCTTGGTTGGTGATGCTATAAACTGTAAATTCTATTTTGGGTGCATTTGGATGCACAATTGATTTGGAATGTGTATGTTCATTTCAATTATAAGAGAATAATGAAATTTTATTGGTGTTTTCTAGTACTCGTAATGAAAAAAGGTAGGTTCTAAATTCTTTGTTGAGTTCCTTTCAAGTCCAACTTAAAGGTAACATATCTGGAATTCAGTTCCTTGTCTCTCAAGATCAAGGCTAAGGGCTATTTACATCTTGGTCATTTCCACTTTATTGAACAAATCATTGCAACTCAATTTAATGTTGCATCTGAACACAGGCTTAGGGAGCTTTCTACACAATGGTTAAAGATGGGTTAGAATTTCTCCATCAATCTAATTTTGGAGTCAATCCCCATCCACTAATATTTTTTTATTCAGTGTTCATGGTACCGCATATGCCAACGTTTACTAATTTTTCTTTCCATGGTTACTATAATAGACAGAGATGAGATGGATACATGTGAGCATGCTGTAAGCTCTTGGCCATTGCATCCAAACTTGATCTACGGTTGTGACATGGAAAGAGTGGACCATACCAGAAGAAACAGTGGGAATCAAACACCGCCTACTATTAAAAACTTCTTTAGGTCCCTGGAAGTTTTGGATCAAGTGATATTTGTGTTTTCCCCTTACCCATGTAACCCTATGAACTGGTTATATGACAAATAAACCTCATTGTTGGCCCAAGTGAAGTGAACAACTTTCAATGTTAGGCCAAGTAAGGCCACTGTTTCCTTTCGTGTGACCCATTTGAGCATTGGATCGCCTCTTATTTCGGCTCATTCCCCAAAATGTTCGATAAAACAGATGGATAACATATACATTACGGTGGGGCCATGGATTAAAGTCAATACATTTGGACCGGTTTTCAGTGGAATTACTAACTCATTTTCAAACTGGATGAAAAAGTAACAATTGCTTATTTATCATGGATTTACATTTATCATGGAAAATCAAGCGAGCTTATATTTTTCTAGATACGACACCCATTATATCATGTCAAGGGAAATACAATTCATACAATTAAGGAGATTTTGACGACAAAGTTCCCAAGGAAATCCTAATTTCCCGAATAATGCCAAAACCAACAAAAATTCCAAAGCGTGCTTTTTTTAATGCCACTTTCTTCTTTTTCCCAAAGAGAGGAGAATTGTGGGGCGATGTGGTCTGTGTTTGACATCCAATCCGTTCAACAACGCAGATCCACCTTCATGATCAGGCAAAACAAAAAATCAGCCAATCCAATCTTCCAATGGACTATGAATGAATTTAGAATTTTTGGGTGATGTACATTGTTTTTTATAGTGTGGCCCAGCTGATGATTGGATCAACCTAGTTTGGGTTATTCTAATCATCATGCAGGGATGCAGTTGGTGGACAGTTTGAATGTCATATATGCGCCATGGTGGGTCCCACAATTTATTGATGTTACCACCTTTTAGAGAGAATAATTAAGGGCATTACAGGTAGTTTCCTTGAATTTTAAAATATCCGATGGTCCAATTTCAACATACAACTATCTGCAAATCATAGGTTAGGCTTGTTCACCAATCTGATTTTGGGACTATCACTTAGCATTAGCAACAGTGTGTTCCAAAAATTAGTTGGCCCCATTTGAGCTACAATTTAGGAGTGCCTGCATATCAAGCATCACAACATAGCTAGAGTATCAAATAACTCCCCATTCCATTTTAAAAAAAAAAAAAAAAAACAGAGAGCATATATGCAATTTCAATCTAGACACCCAAATTGTAGTGTTAGATCATAAGACCAAGAGCTCCTCCATTGGTAGGATGATTCCATCAAGGGGTCAAAACTAAAATGGCCAACAGTTGAAATACTACAAGACAAATCATATGGTTAACATCATTAAATCAGTGTGAATTTCAGGCCAAGACCCAACCAAAATGGAATTTGGGCTAAGTTGCTAGTATGGCGAAAAAATCAATTGATTCCATTTCTAATTCCGTCATAGCGAAGGCATGTTGTATGGACAGTCCATATTGAATCGGCCACATTCTTTGGACCAATCTTTACAACAGATGCGTAAAAGAGATGTCAATTTATTAAATTCCATGAGTTTATTAAAGGAAAAGAAAACAAGAATTGCATACATTCTTTGTGGTTCCTATGCATGAGAGAGGTTTTCTAGTTTCTTTTCATTTTTCCATTGAGAGGTTTTTTGCCCAAACAGTCTCTTTCAAAATATGCTATGAGATTTGAAACACAGCTCGTTATATACAAGAAAACCACTCAAACTGTTTTGTAGTACCGCCGAGTGGGACCTTAAAACTACATGAATACCATACCTCGATGAGTGCTACCACAAGTACCAAGCGTAATTGTCCTTGCACATCAGGAGCCTGTCAGTGGTTCTTGTTCTTGCACATCTCTCGAGCCATCTCCCGCAGCTCCTCTGGAGATGGAGGCCGAGGACCCTCTGGCGGATACACAACGTATGACCGCTGCACATTAAACAAGCACAAACGCCTGGAGGTTGGAACGGTGAATTTACAAATGTAAACACTACAAGCTTGCTTGTGAGGTGAAAACAAGTTGGACGATTGCAAACACCCACTTCTTGTTCAACCTTATCAATCGGACGAGTTTCGATTTGAGTTAGTGAGTTTTAGAACTATGCTTTAAAATGTAGATGCTATTTGTCACTTGGGTTTGTTTTGTGAGGAAAAATGGTGATTCTATAGTACGAGTATGATGGTTCTTATGCATGTATGACTCAATATCAAACCATCTAAATCGTAGGTCCTACTTTTGATTTTAATCTTACCTTTTACATTTCATCATATTGTTGCATCTACTGATGTATTGTAAACATAACATTCTCTATAAGCTCAGTTAACAGATTATAGCATCATTGATATGCGCAGGATTTGCAAAATTGGTTACAACTTTTGCATGAAATGCTCACACATGAGAAGTATAGATTGAGATGGAGTTTTGTCTATAGCCATAGTTTCTTGGACTTCAAAGTTGTTGCATTGTTTGTATTTGTATTTCATGCATAGAAACAAACACTTGTAGCCTACAAAAGGTTCCTGAAGTTTCTGGGACAAGATCCTTCAGGCTATTTGTTTGGGTAATTTGAATTTTGCATTTAAGTACTTCCTGCTTTCTAGTTGCAGAAAGAATCAATTGTGGTAATCTGTGTGCTGGAGTGGCAGGTTCAGATTATATTTTTCGATTTTGAAATGTCTAAATCAAACATCAAACAATATGATAAATGTCTACTATGATCTATGTTCATTCACCATTCTTGGTGGTTTTGGCTAAATAGAAACCGATTATTTCTTTGATGTGGCATATGCTTGTGAACTTGACCTTGTTAGCTGTACAAAGATGGGAGGTGTACAATAGAAACCGATTACTACTAGTCGTACAAAGATGGGAGGTGAACAATAGAACAATAGAAACCGATTTTTGGTTTTGACTACGTCTTTGTATAGAGAAAAAGCCTTCATCCGAAGACATGAAGGAGCTTTGTTGGTACTAAATCCGATCCACGCATCCAAAGGTAAGCCTTCATCCTATCTTTTTTTCTCTCCTCTTTTGTTCTTTTACCCACAAATTTGTCAAGTAACTCTTCATTTTTTAGTATTCTTTTAATTTTTTATTATTATATATATTTAATTTCCCAGATTCTCAAAACCATATAGCATATAGTGGACACTTAATCCCTGATGCTTCCTCAACCTGCGAAGTTGCCTTTTAGTCAGTTTATTTATTTATTTATTTTTAAATCTATAAATTAAAAACAGTGTTGTGAACCACTATCTATCATTGATTTTTGGATTTATTAAATGGGCAGTCCCAAACTGAGTTGTGGGTGAGATTGGTTTCTTACAAACCCAATGTAAATTCGGGTGAGCTTCAAACACTATCCATTAGTTCTACTACAATTTGATCTTCACATGGAAATGGCTCTGTCCACTTCTTCAGTTACTCGTAAGTTGAATTAGGGAATGTTTGTAATCTTTTGTGCATAGTAGTGGAAGAAGAATGGGTTGGACCTAATGGATGGTCCAAGTAAGTAACATGCTCATGAGGCCAAATGTTACCGTGTATGGGAAGGTTTCTATACACTTCGCCCATTAAATCATTTCTCTTTAGGAAATTATGAAAGAGGAATATGGCATGTAAAGACCAAGGTATTAAAAAGTAGTTATATAATGGCCGCTACCTTGTTTCATAAAACCCTTTCTTTTAAACTGTTGCTCTGCTCTCTTTATTAAACTGTTTTGGTTTGTACTTGAAAGCAAGATGCTTTTATTCTTGTCATGAATGATTTGTTTGGATGCACACAATTGTACTATCTTGTTGTACGTTGTTAATCCAAAATCTTAGATCTTTCTATTTGTAGTACCTTGCAGATAACAATCTTGAGAACAACCCATGGCATGGATTTGATGAGTGGTCACTCGAGATAAAAACCGATGCGCCTGAATGAAGTTCTGAAAATGTTGTTGGTTTTTCTTCTTCAGTTATTCTTGAAAGTTATATTGATTGCTTTCAAAAGATAAGCAACAAGGCCCTCGGTATTCAAATAAAATCTTATTAGTTGTTGCATGGTTTCTTTCACAAGTTCTGGTATATTGCCTCAAGAAGTTGCTACTCCCACACCTGCGTGAAGCCTTTCCCATCCACATGCAGGCGCACATGCCAATGTGGCACACATATACATGATATAAGATTTTCATTAGGTATGCGACACAGTTTAGATATTCGCCAAAATAAGGCCATTTCACTCAGATGAGCAACAGTTAACAAAAGAAATGTTTGGCTAAAACAAAATTTATTTTATTTTTTCTAGCCATCCATTTGTTTTGTACACTTTGGTCGACACGAGTGGAACAACCTAGTTTCGATCTAAACAAGTGCAGCCCACACGATGGATAGCTTGGATCTTGCACTAGTGTGCCATATTGGCACGTGTTCTTTTTATGTGGATGGGCAACAGATTCACTTGTGTGTGGGCTCAAGAAACTGTTGTCTCAGGTTCTCAGTCTCTTTTAGTAGTTCGTCTTATAAAATACCAAATTTCTTCTCATTTTCAGGATGAAGTGAACAAGCTTATCAGTTCAACCCTGGGTGAAAGGGGGAGATATATAATACGCCTTTACTATGGCCTGGATAAAGAATCTCATACATGGGAAGACATTAGTAGACAGTAAGTAGCTGAAGTATTTGTCTCATTTTCTTTTTTCATTTTTTAATGAAAAATGATAGGGTGATGCTTATCTAGCCACGGGCTGCTACAACCTCCTATGCTATGATGTGCAAAATTGTAATAATGGGATTGGCACTTTCACTTGGGTTGAGTTGTTTAGTTATTAATGGATGGGTGGAATTTTGGTGTTGGGTGTTTTGAGCATATGGGCTTAGGTTTTGCTATTAAGTTTTTTACGTGTTTGGATGCTCAGTTCAATTGCATATCAATTTATTAGGATTGTTGTGTAATTTGGAGTTGGAAGTCTTCCAAAGTGAGGGGAAGTTGGGCTAGCCCCAAATTCATTCAGGACTTGTTTTCTTGGATGGGCCTGATGAAAATGGATAGGATAGGCCATCCATTTTGTTTCTAGCTTTGATAAAAGGAAGCAGATTGGAAATGGGTGCGTTTTTAATGTTTACTTGCTTTCAAACAGAACATTTTGATAGACCAAATACCTGATTCTTTTAATGATGAGTTCAATTACCACTTCTTTCAATCTAATGTTTATGTATCCTCATCATAGATGTAGAGTGAAGGCAGTGGTGACCTCACCAAGGATGTAGAGCTAAGGGCGTGTTCGTAGCCATTGGTTAAGAGTGAGAGGCTACAGGGGCTATTGATGTCTATTGGTTGAAATTTAAGTTTGTTCAGGTAAGCATGATTTTCGAGCATTGATTTTCTCAGACTTGAGTATATTTCTATGATAAGAGTACTCATCTATACATAAATGTGGCAATGCTTATTAGTTGGAATGGGTTTTATATGTGGCCATGGGCATTTGCATAATATAGTTGATGTGGGTATTTCCTTAGCATGGTTAAAAAGTGAGCTTTAGACAAGGACTACGTTGGATGTGTATTTGGCATGGTCACTTTTTATGTGTTTTTTTTTTTTTCTTTTCACATGTATTTACTGTATGGTTTGTGTATTTGGATGTTATCCTCATTGTTGCATGTTTGCTCTGGTAGTTGGAATGCTGAAGTTAAAAGAATTAGCAGAGGCTTCTATTGTGGTTCTCAGGTGTCGAAGAGCATCAAAGCATAATCGCCTCTATCGCCGATTGGTCTCATCTTCTGTTTTATTGCTGTGATTTACCTAGGAGATGTTACAGCTACTTTCAGTCCCAACTGATGTATGGTTTTGCCTATGGACGTGTGCATTTATAGTCTGAAAACATTAAATAGACCGTTAACTGTTTTATTGGTATTGTGTTGATTAGTCTTGATGAATGTTAAATGGGTGAAATGTGCATGCACATGTTTAATCATTAATTGATTATGATTGTTTGAATTATTTTTTGAATGACTATCAGGTGTAAGATTCAAATCAGGTGTAAGATTCAAAAAAAAAAAATACAAACAAATTTGACAATTTTTTTTAATTCATAGATATTTTAGCGACGGACTAAATCCGTCGCTAATTTCAAAACAAGACCACTACGGATTGGAGGTCCGTCGCTTTCCTCATATTTGCGACGGACCTTATCCGTCGCAAATAATTTAAATGACTCATTTTTTCCGCATTTCACCGACGGATTTTTTATTTTTTGCGACGAATCTTATCCGTCGGTAAGCTGCGACGGACCTTATCCGTCGTAGATTCAACGACGGATTTTATCCATCGGAAAAAAAAATGACCCAGTAAACAACGACGGACCAAGCGACGGACGAAATCTGTCGTTTATTTAGTTTTACGACGGATTTCGTCCATCGCAAATCCGCGATTTTGGCGTAGTGTGAAGAATGTTTGCAAGACATGTCATGAATGAAGTCTACAAGAATAGAAGACTTCAAGTTTGCTTCTACAAGTTCAAGATTGGAAGACTTCATCAAGACAAGTCAAGAATGTACTAAGCTCGAGAAAGACCATCAACTCGACTTAAGCTTCTACTTCAAATCATCTGAGAATACAGACCTTCAAGACTTCAATGTCCATCTCACTTCAAGGTTTGTTTGACCTTAGGTTGACCTTAGGTTGGTCTGTATGATAGGTCATTCTGGATACATAATCCGAATATTTTTATTTACTTGGTGTGACTGATCTAAGACCAGTCCTAGAAATCTTAAGACCAGTCCTAGCTTTACTTCGACCAGTCTTAGGTTTCTCAGGACCAGTCCTAGGTTGTTAAAGATTTTCGAATTTTCCTGGTTGTCCTTCGACCAGTCCTGGACTTGCTTCGACCAGTCCTGTGAAGTCCTATGACTCGAACTCCAGCAACCTATGTCGAGTCCCACGACCAGTCGTAGGTGTCTCACGACCAGTCGTAAGTGGTCCACGACCGGTCGTAGGCTACCTAAGACCAGTCGTGAGAACAGCTAATTTAATCCCACGGAAATCTTTCAAAATCTTTGACGCTACGACCAGTCCTAGGATCCTAAGACCAGTCGAAGATGGAAATTTTCAGGCTATAAATAATGCATGAATTTCAGAGTTTATTCATTCAATTCCATTCAATTCAAGCGATTTAAGGCTATACTCTGAGATAAGTTGTGATTATTTTTTAAGCTATTGTGCATATTTAATATTCCTTTTGTTAGCATTTTTTTATTGTGATTTTGATCCATATTCCAATCTTATTTAGAAAAGAGGAATTTGTGATATTCCTTCTTCTAGGATCAAAATCAAATAGACCTTGCTCTTCTTGATTTAATCTAAAATCAATTAGACAGAACCATTCTTTATGTGAGTATTGGACATTGAACGACATATCATTCATCTACTCCGATTGGTTCTACTAGGCTACTTCAAAAGGAGATCCAGGTATTTTACTTTGTAATTTACTTTCTCTGGTTTTGTTTGAGATTTGCTAGAAAAATCTCATTGTTTTGGTTATCTGAGGAGAGCCAGAAAACTCAGATTGTGGGGGTTTTTGGATTGTGTAAGCCCGAGATAAAAAGACACAATTGTAAAGGTTTTGGGTGAACCTGTGAAAACCTATTTTGATAGTGCATGCTAATATCCCCTGTGTGAGGATATTAGGAGTGGAGTAGCATTCTGTGTGGCTGTTGGCTAATAGTTGGTGAACACACACGGGTGAACCACTATATATCGTTGTGTTGTGGATGTGCTTGATTTCTTTATTCATTTATTCCTTTATTATTGTGGATTGCTTTTGTGGATGAATGTTGTAATTTTCATTTCAAGCAAGTGTGGTTGAATGGTGTAATAACTTAGGATTTATTTCTTTAAGTTATTCTTGATTTATTTTCCATATCATTTGTGCTTTCTAGATCGTTCTAGAAATAAGGTTATCCTACCATAAGCCATTGGTTTTTTGGTATAAGGTTGTCCTTAGAACTGATTTAGTATCATTCTCATATTTCATGTGCTTTGAGATTGTTATTATTTCAGCATTGTTATTTATATCTTTTATTATTCTGCTATTTTAAGTTTTATTTGGCATTGCCCTATTCACACCCCCCCCCTCTCTAGGGCATATAGCTTGCCCCTTTCAAATATAGTGACCAACTCACCTCTATAAAGATGGTCCTGGATGATGAATTGCAGGCTTTACTTTTGCTTAGTTCATTGCCTGACAGTTGAGAGACATTGGTGGTGTCTCTAAGTAACTCTGCACCAGACGAAAAGATATCCATGGAATAGGTAACTAGTTGTCTCTTCAATGAAGAGATAAGGAGGAAGTTTCAAGGGTCTACTCAGCAAGAGGCCCTTATAACACAAGAACGGGCGAGAGGAAAGAACGGGAAGGCCCGAGATAAATCAAGAGGCAAGTCGAGTAACAAAAAAGATGTTGATTGCTAGAATTGTGGCAAGAAGGGCCACTATAAGCATGAATGTCATGGTAAGAAGAACAACAAGAAAGAAAAAGGGAAGGAAGATGAATCAGATTCTACTGCGGTCGCTTCAGATGGCGACGTTGTAGTTATTCTTTCTACAGATCATGATGTATGTCTCATGGCTACGAGTCAGGACACCAACTGGGTGATAGACTCGGGAGCTTCTTTTCATGCGACTCCACGCAGGGACTTCTTCACAAGCTACAAGTCTAGTGACTATGGGACTGTGAAGATAAAAAATTCTGGCATATCGAAAATCATGGGAATTGGTAATATTTGTGTGAAGACCGATGTGGGCTGCACATTGGTTCTCAGGGATGTGAGGCATATCTCAGACCTTCGCCTTAACTTGATATCAACGGGAAGGTTGGATGATGATAGCTATGAAAGTCGGTTTGCTGGTGGGCGATGGAAGCTCATCAAGGGTTCGTTGATCATGGCCAGAGGAAAGAAGTGTTACACCCTTTACAAGGCAAGTGTCAGCATGTGCAAGGGTGGGTTGAATGCAGCAGAAGATTCAGCTATTGACATATGGCACAGGTGTTTAAGCCACATGAGTGAAAAAAAGGGCTTCAACTACTAGCAATGAAGCGGCTCCTTCCAGATGTGACAGGTACACCTCTCAAAACCTGTCTTGATTGTTTATCAGGGAAACAACATAGAGTTTCATTTGTTAAATCTGCTTCTAATGTTAATAAGGTGCATGCATTAGATTTGGTTTATTCTGATGTTTGTGGTCCTATGAGGATAAAAACCTTGGGTGGGGCATTGTATTTTGTCACTTTTATAGATGATGCATCTAGGAGGGTTTGGGTTTATGCTTTAAAATCCAAGGACAAGGTCTTTGGTGTGTTTAAATTATTTCATGCTACGGTTGAGAGAGAGACAGGTAGACCATTGAAGTGCATCCACACCGACAATGGTGGTGAATACATTGGCGACTTTCATGTGTATTGCAAGTCCCTGGGTATACAGCATGAACAGACGGTTCCTAAGACCCCCCCCCCCCCCCAGCATAATGGTATAGCTGAGTGAAAATTTTCGTTGGCAAATTCCTTGCTAAAAGTCCGAGGGGGAAACCTTTTACCCACAAAAAAAAAATTTCGTTGGCAAAGGTAAGACTTTTGCCGACGAAATATTTCGCAGGCAAAACATTTTACCAATGCTAATTTTCATTGGAAAAAATATTGACAAAACTTTTTACCTACAAATAATTTTGTAGGTAAAAATATTTACAGGACTTTTTAGCTACCAAAAATTTCGTAGCTAAAAATATTTAAAGATTTTTTACCTATGAATATTTTACTAGCTAAAAATATTTAAAACACTTTTTACCTACCAACAATTTCATAGCTAAAAATATTTACAAGACATTTTACCTACCAACAATTTTGTAGCTAAAAATATTTAAACACTTTTTACCTACCATCAATTTCATAGCTAAAAATATTTACAAGACTTTTTACCTACGAATATTTTCGTAACTAAAAATATAGAAAACACTTTTTACCTGCCAATAGTTTCGTAGCTAAAAGGTATTTACAAGACATTTACCCACAAATATATTCGTAGGAAACAGTACTTAGAAAACTTTTACCTACCACTATTTTCGTAGGTAAAAATATTTACCAAACATTTTCCTACGAATGTTATCATAGGTAAAAATACTTACAAAATGTTTAGCTACGAATATTTTCGTAGGTAAAAACATGGATGGGACTTTTAACTATGAAAATTTCGTAGGTAAAAACTTGGATGAGACTTTTACCTACGAAAATATTCGTAGGTAAAAACTTCGATGAGACTTTTACCTACGAAAATTTTCGTAGGTAATATTATTACACAAAATTCTTGATATGCACCTGATATACACCTGTTACAATATATTTCTTGATATACACCTGTTATGTAATATATTTCATCATATTCACATTCACATTCACATCCATTTAACTCCAAAGTACATAAATAAATCCATCCAAACATAAACTACATCATGCATAAATACATATAAATTTAACATCGTAAATAAAATACAAAAAATCCAATTAGGTGCAGCAGTGCAGACAGTGCGCCCTCCTCACTACTCATGCACTGCTTGTACCACTTGTGTAACAAAGAGCGGTACTCCTTGAACTGCTCTTTGATCATGTCGTCGACGGCAAAGGAAATGTGCGGAACACTCAAATCCAATTCAAATTTATCCTGCAATTTCATAAATAATAGATTAAGGTAATAAACTTATTAAGAAAATAACTTAACCGTAAATGAACTTTTATCAAATAAATTAGGATTTATAAGTTAGGTTTAGGTTTAGGTTAAGGTTAAGGTTAAAAGGTAAAGGTTTAGGTTTAGGTTATAGGTTATAGGTTATAGCTTCAGGGAATTAAGAATAGGTTAAGGTCTAGGTTAGCGAAATCAGGTTTGGGTTCAGAATCGCGTTTAGGTTTGGGTTTTCATGTTTAGGTTTAGGTTTAGGTTAGGGAGTTGAGATCGGGATTAGGTGTAGGTTTAGGTTTAGGGATTTAAGAATACATTTAGGTTTTAAGTTTAGGTTTACGTTTAATTTTTAGCTTATAGGTTTAGGTTATAGGTTTAGGTTTAGGTTAAGGTTGGGTTATAGCTTATAGGTTATAGGTTAAGGTTTAGGATATAGGTTTTGGTTTAGGTATGTTATAGGTTTTGGTTTAGGTTTAGGTTTAGATTTTAGGTTTAGGTTAAGGTTATAGGTTTAGGTTATAGGTTTTGGTTGGGTTTAGGTTAAGGTTATAGGTTATAGGTTATAGCTTTAGGGAAGTGAGAATAGGTTAAGGTTTAGGTTTAGGAAATAGGGTTCGGGTTCGGGATCGGGTTTAGGTTTGGGTTTTCAAGTTTACACTTAGGTTTAGGTTAGGGAGTTGAGATTAGGATTAAGTGTAGGTGTAGGTTTAGGTTTAGGGATTTGAGAACACATTTAGGTTTTAGGTTTAGGTTTAGGTTTAGGTTATAGGTTATAGCTGTAGGGAACTGAGAATAGGTTTAGGAAATCGGGTTCGGGTTCGGGATGGGGTTTAGGTTTGGGTTATCAAGTTTAGGTTTAGGTTTAGGTTAGGGAGTTGAGAATAGGATTAGGTGTGGGTTTAGGTTTAGGGATTTGAGAACACATTTAGGTTTTAGGTTTAGGCTTAGGTTTAGGTTTAGGTTTTAAGTTTAGGTTATAGGTAGGTTATAGGTTATAGCTAAAAGGAATTGAGAATCGGTTATGGTTTAGGTTTAGGAAATCGGGTGGGGTTCAGGATCGGGTTTTGGTTTTGGTTTTCAAATTTAGGTTTAGGTTTAGGTTAGGGAGTTGAGATTAGCATTAGGTGTAGGTTTAGGATTAGGGATTGGAGAACACATTTAAGTTTTAGGTTTACGTTTAGGTTTAGGTTATAGGTTATATTTGTAGGAAATTGAGAATAGGTTAAGGTTTAGGTTTAGTAAATCGGGTTGTGTTCTGGATCAAGTTTTGCTTTGGGTTTTCAAGTTTAGGTTTAGTTTTAGGTTTAGGGAGTTAAGATTAGCATTAGGTGTAGGTTTAGGATTAGGGATTGGAGAACACATTTAGGTTTTAGGTTTACATTTAGGTTTATGTTATAGGTTTAGGTTATAAGTAGGTTATAGGTTATAATCAGTAGAGAATTGAGAATAGGTTAAGGTTTAGTTTTAGGAAATCGGGTTCGGGTTCTGGATCGGGTTTTGCTTTGGTTTTCAAGTTTAGGTTTAAGTTTAGGTTAGGGAGTTGAGATTAGCATTAGGTGTAGGTTTGGGTTTAGGGATTTGAGAACACATTTAGGTTTTAGGTTTAGGAAATGGTTTAGGTTTTAGGTTAAGGTTGTAGGTAGGTTATAGGTTATAGCTATAGGGGAATTGAGAATAGGTTAAGGTTTAAGTTTAGGAAATCGGGTTCTGTCGGGATTGGGTTTTAGTTTGGATTTTTAAGTTTAGGTTAGGGAGTTGAGAATAAGATTCGGTGTAGGTTTAGGTTTAGGATTTGAGAACACATTTAGGTTTTAGGTTTAGGTTTAGGTTTAGGTTTTAGGTTTAGGTTTTAGGTAGGTTATAGGTTATAGCTATAGGGAATTGAGAATCGGTTATGGTTTAGGTTTAGGAAATCGAGTTCGGGTTTGGGATCGGGTTTTGGTTTGAGTTTTCAAGTTTAGGTTTAGGTTTAAGTTGGGGGAGATGAGATTAGCATTAGGTGTAGGTTTAGGATTAGGGATTTGAGAACACATTTAGGTTTTAGGTTTAGGTTTAGGTTTAGGTTTTAGGTTATAGCTATAGGGAATTGAGAATTGATTATGGTTTAGGTTTAGGAAATCAGGTTCGGGTTCGGGATCGGGTTTTGGTCTGGGTTTTCAAGTTTAGGTTTAGGTTTAGGTTAGGGAGATGAGATTAGCATTAGATGTAGGTTTAGGATTAGGGATTGGAGAACACATTTAGGTTTTAGGTTTACACTTAGGTTTATGTTATAGGTTTAGGTTATAAGTAGGTTATAGGTTATAACTGTAGAGAATTGAGAATAGGTTAAGGTTTAGTTTTAGGAAATCGGGTTCGAGATCCGATTTTGCTTTGGGTTTTCAAGTTTAGGTTTAGGTTTAGGTTAGGGAGTTGAGATTAGCATTAGGTGTAAGTTTAGGTTTAGGGATTTGAGAACACATTTAGGTTTTAGGTTTAGGAAATGGTTTAGGTTTTAAGTTAAGGTTGTAGGTAGGTTATAGGTTATAGCTATACGGAATTGAGAATAGGTTAAGGTTTAGGTTTAGGAAATCGGGTTCGGGTTCGGGATCGTGTTTTGCTTTAGGTTTTCAAGTTAAGGTTGAGGTTTAGGTTTAAGTTAGGGAGTTGAGATTGGGATTAGGTGTAGGTTTATGTTTAGGGATTTGAGAATACATTTAGGTTTTAAGTTTATGTTTAGGTTATAGGTTGGTTATATGCTATAGTCAGTAGGGAATTGAGAATAGGTTAAGGTTTAGGTTTAAGAAATCGGGTTCGGGTTCGGGATTGGGTTTTACTTTGGGTTTTCAAGTTTAGGTTTAGGTTTAGGTTAGGGAGTTGAGAATAGGATTAGGTGTAGGTTTAGGTTTAGAGATTTGAGAACGCATTTAGGTTTAGGTTTAGGTTTAGGTTTATGTTTTAGGTTTAGGTTATAGGTAGGTTATAGGTTATAAATATGGAAGTGAGAATCGGTTATGGTTTAGGTTTAGGAAATCGGGTTCGGGTTCGGGATTGGGTTTTGGTTTGGGTTTTCAAGTTTAGGTTTAGGTTTAGGTTAGGGAGTTGAGAATAGGATTAGGTGTAGGTTTAGGTTTAGGGATTTGAGAACACATTTAGGTTTTAAGTTTAGGTTTAGGTTTAGGTTATAGGTAGGTTATAGGTAATAGCTATAGGGAATTGAGAATCGGTTATGGTTTAGGTTTAGGAAATCGGGTTCGGGTTCGGGATCGGGTTTTGGTTTGGGTTTTCAAGTTTAGGTTTAGGTTTAGGTAAGGGAGTTGAGAATAGGATTAGGTGCACATTTAGGTTTAGGGATTTGAGAACACATTTAGGTTTTATGTTTAGGTTTAGGTTTAGGTTTTAGGTTTAGGTTATAGGTAGGTTATAGGTTATAGCTGTAGGGAATTGAGAATAGGTTATGGTTTTGGTTTAGGAAATCGAATTCGGGTTCGGGATCGGGTTTAGGTTTGGGTTTTCAAGTTTAGGTTTAGGTTTAGGTTTAGGTTAGGGAGTTGAGATTAGGATTAGGTGTAGGTTTAGGTTTAGGGATTTGAGAACACATTTAGGTTTTAGGTTTAGGTTTAGGTTTAGGTTTAGGTTTTAGGTTTAGGTTATACGTTATAGCTATAGGGAATTGAGAATCGGTTATGGTTTAGGTTTAGGAAATCGGGTTCGAGTTTGGGATTGGGTTTTCAAGTTAAGGTTTAGGTTTAGGTTAGGGAGTTGATAATAGGATTAGGTGTAGGTTTAGGTTTAGGAATTTAAGAACACATTTAGGTTTAGGTTTAGGTTTAGGTTTAGGTTTTAAGTTTAGGTTATAGGTTATAGGTGTGAGGAATTGAGAATCGGTTATGGTTTAGGTTTAGAAATCGGGTTCGGGTTCGGGATTGGGTTTTGGTTTGGGTTTTCAAGTTTAAGTTTAGGTTAGGGAGTTGAGAATAGGATTAGGTGTAAGTTTAGGTTTAGGGATTTGAGAACACATTTTAGGTTTAGGGATTTGAGAACACATTTAGGTTTTAGGTTTAGGTTTTAGGTTCAGGTTATAAGTAGGTTATGTTATAGCTGTAGGGAATTGAGAATAGTTTATGGTTTAGGTTTAGGAAATCGGTTTCAGGTTCAGGATCGGGTTTAGGTTTGGGTTTTCAAGTTTAGGTTTAAGTTTAGGTTTAGGTAAGGAGTTGAGATTAGGATTAGGTGTAGGTTTAGTTTTAGGGATTTGAGTTTAGGTTATAGGTTTAGGTTTAGGTTTTAGGTTTAGGTTTGGGTTTTGGGATTTGAGAATGGGTTCTTTAGGTTATAGGTTTTGGTTTCGGTTTAGTTATATGTTTTGGGATTTATTAATGGGTTCGGGTTTAGGTTACTGGGTTTTGGTTTTGGTTTAAGTTTTAGGTTTTGATTTAGGTTATAGGTTATAGGTTTATGTTAAGGTTTAGGTTTAGGTTATAGGTTTATGTTATGGTTTAGGTTTAGGTTATAGGTTTAGGTTTTGGGATTTGAGAATGAGTTCGGAGTTTAGGTTATAGGTTTTGGTTCCAGTTTAGGTTGTAGGTTTTAGTTTAGGTTATAGGTTATAGGTTTAGGTTAAGGTTCGGGTTTAGGTTATAGGTTTTGGGATTTGAGAATGCGTTCGGGTTTAGGTTATAGGTATTGGTTTTGGTTTAGGTTATAGGTTTTGAGATTGGAGAATGGGTTTGAGTTTAGGTTATAGGTTTTGGTTTTGGTTTTGGTTTAGGTTATAGGTTTTGGATTTGAGAATGGGTTATGGTTTAGGTTTAGGAAATCGGGTTCGGAGTTTGGGATTGGGTTTAAGTTTGGGTTTTCAAGTTTAGGTTTAGGTTTAGGTTAGGGAGTTGAGATTAGGATTAGGTGTTGGTTTAGGTTTAGGAATTGAGTTTAGGTTATAGGTTTTAGGATTTGGGAATAGTTTTAGGTTAAAAGTATAGGTTTAGGTTAGGTTATAAGTTAAGGTTAAGGATTAGGTTAAGGTTTTGGTTTAGGTTATAAGTTATAGGATTTGAGAATGGGTTCGGGTTTAGGTTATAGGTTTTGATTTAGGTTTAGGTTATAGGTTTTAGTTTAGGTTATAGGTTATAGGTTATAGGTTTTGGTTATAGGTTATAAGATTTGAGAATGGATTTGAGTGTAGTCCCTGCAAATACAAATATAAACATGGCTTGTCCAAATGGTCAGGCCCTTCCAATGTCGTTCATAGGAAATGGACAGCTTCATCATGGTCATAACAGCGGTTCTCACCTTCTAGAGACCCTCGCTCATCCGGATAGCTTCGACGCACATCCGGGTCTGCTCCATTAATTTTGAGCAAATACATAAACACGGCCTGTCCAAATGGTCAGGCCCCTCCAATGTCGTTCATAGGAAATGGATAACTTCATCATAGTCATAAAACGGTTCCCACCTTTCAGGGACCCCCGCTCTTCCGGATAGCTCCGACGCACATCCGGGTCTGCTCCATCAATTTCAAGTAAATACATAAATATGGCCTGTCCAAATGGTCAGGCCACTCCAATCATGTGCATTCTTGACAAGAAACATATTAGATGTTTGAATCTGAAATATGCAGCTCCAATCCTTACACATGCAATATCCACCTAAAAGAATGCGTATAACCATCATGCTTGAGTAATCAATACAGGAATCTACAAGTAAAACCATAAAATCAGAGATACTCACTGCATTTTCAGGATCTCTTATTGAGCAACCTAAACCCCGCATTCTCCCTCTACTGTCAGAACCAACCAACGGTAAAACATTGTAAATCAAGTTATTAAGATATTCATAATTACCATAAAACTTAAGTAATTTTTTAATTTTATTAGTACACCTTTGTAAGGGCATCATCCACACTGGTCATCCTAGAAGCAGGATTACTTTTTACTACAAGGTCCATTTCTTTCCACCACCTGATAAAGAGAAAGCAAGATTCAAAGATAGAAATAGGAAAATGGATGGGGCACTCTTATACATCTATCAAGACCATCCAAATGATGGGCACATTGTGGATAGAGAAAATCTCCAAAATCACACTGATCACTAAGAAATCCTAACCATGCATTTGATGGCTATAAAATGGATGGTTAAAAGAAAGTGATCTTGCACATGCTTGTGTAGCAAGCAGATGTCATGATGGGTTAATGAAATACAAATGTAGGTCGCTCATGATGGAAGTTGGGCATTTGGTTTCTCCAAAACTCACAGATAAGGAATAGAGACAGAGGTAAGTGGACACCCTTTCCAAATTCCTTTAGTTCAGTCTCCTGTAAAATGAAATGAATTGGGGCTACCCTATCTGATTCAATTGGCGCTACTGCCATCCGAGCAGACCCCGTAAGTATCTAATAGCCCCCATAAATACTTACACCATCCTAGAAATAGGAAAAAGAGATATCAAGTACCAGATGCCAGGGAGTATGCATATTCCATGCATTTGGTGCAGTGTTTTCTAATTTTCTTTTTTAACACAAAATAAAAGGGTGTGTTTTGTATGCATATGTGAACAATTGGAATGTAATAATGAAACATACAATTCAATCTAGGGAAATGGCCAAATTGTCATTACATTTCCCTGTATTTATTGCTAGCGAGCCCATATCACAGTATATTCATTAGAATTACAATTTGGAAGGAACATGAGCCCTTCAATATTAGTGCTAGGAACAAATTGGTCATTTTGAAAGACTAATTGTTGCAATTGGAATTGCTAAGGTGCTTAAATGCATGATTTAAACGGGATCGCATGCATTAGAAATAGGGAATTGAAATTACAGTTTTGTTGTCACATGAATTAGAATGTTGCCATTGCCACTTTGGTCATTTCCTCTATATTGAATTGAATGCATCCAATTCAGTTTGAGCAAGCATCCAAAAGCACTCTTAAGATGCTCCTGGATGCAAAACTAGACTGATTTGTGGAAAATCAGTTGGGTAAAAGGGGCAATGGCCAATTTTAATTGCATTTCGTACTGTGACAACAGATCTTGAATAGTGGATATCTTGCTTTGGTTTGGCAACTCTGGGTGGCTTTTGATCTATGAATTTGGAAATGCTATAGCAAACAATAATCACATGGTTAGGATCATTCAACACGAGCAATTTTTAAATAGGAATGGCAAAAATTCCAGCTCTTCGGTCCCTTATTCCCTGCCGCTTGTACTACAAAAAATCCAGCTCTTTGGGGAAATAACAGGAATATGTCAAAGACGTATACATATCCCAACTACACAAAGAAGAGAATAGAAACAGGAACAATTTCTACAAACCAGAATTGGTACTTGGGATAAAAAAGCTTCATAGCACTATCTTTAGGGTGCATTTCGTTGCACCAAATATCTGAAATTTCATGATTAATCGGTCTAATTTGGAACAAATATCATGTTTCTTGCAATAGTTGCACATCAAGAATGTCATTCTTGCAAACATAGTTTTCTTGTGTGAGAATTTGCAAATACAAAAAAAAAAAAAAAAAAAAAAAGTTGGAATCATGTATCCCCTTGTTTTAACTTATGAGAATCTGCAAATACAAAAGGGAGAAAAAAGTGGGATCTGCAAACACAGTTTTCTTATGTGAGAATTTGTAAAATGAAAATTACCCACATAATGACTTCTACTACTATGCTAAATTATCGAACCCACATAATCAAATCCACAAGGATGGATGGTGTTGAAAGTTATTTTCTGACTAGATGGTAGATAAATGGATCTCGCCTCCTTTCATATTTTAAATACCTGAGGGAAGGGATTAGGCCTCTGCCCATGAAGTAGAGCAGCAGCTAAACTATCTAGAAAATGATAGTTATTTGTAGGAAAGGTAGTAGTTGTTGTCGCTGTGGTGGTGGTTGTATCTGCTCCAAAAGTTGTATCTTGGTTGTGATTGGATTCTTGAATAGATGGCACTTGGAGATAGAATGCTCAATTTCGAAAGTTGTAATGGCACAAATGTGAGCAAACATGGACAAAATAACACAAGTAGACCCCACATGTATGGATGTACAAAGGGACATTATTTACACCCTTTATTCTTAATGTACACACCCTTTTCTTTCTACTTTGGTATGAGATAGTGGTACGGATCATGTAGTGTGGAATGTCTCCCACTGACTAGTTGTAGATGAAGAGATAGTGCAAATAGCTGCATGTGGGGCCCACCATGGTCACCTATAGATGAAGAGAGAGTGCAACTAGTGCATGTGGGGCCCACCATGGTCACCTACGATTAGTTACTGAGGATGCGAAGACGACGCTCCGTAAACAAGAATCGTTCCCGAGCTACCTTCTTCGCCCGACCGAGACTCACCGTCTTTCTCCACATGATGAAATGAACCCGAATGGCTGTTGTCCCCATTTTTCATTTTTCCCATGCCCAAATGAACCATGACCTTATCTGATTCTCTGTCACTGGATTTGTCGTGAATGGTGAGGAGAATCCCATCCTGGGTACAAATTCATTAGTTGATATTTGCTCCACTCTCACCTCTTTAATTTCCCAATTAGAGAACTGACAAATTTACTCAAATATTCAAAAATAGTGTAAACGCCACATACAAGGCCTAATATAGTAGCAGTGACCCACTTGTCACTAAAAGTTAGGACACACCATAATCCAATATATTTCCACAAAAGCGTTGAATTGTTCCCTCAATTTCAGTTAGTAGGTAGTTAAGCAGAATTGACAATACACATTCGTGTTAAAAATTACGAGAAAAAAATGCCTAATAATAAACAAAAATTGCAAGAAAATGGCACACTAAGTGCAAGCAAGAAATTTAAAATCATGAAGGACAAAGATCATCAATGGATAGCAATCAAGGTCTTAGACCCTTCAAACTAAGCTACATTTCATACTCTTCAAAGTCATTTTCTCTAATCATTTTGCAATACCATGACAACAGCTTCTAACTCTTAACCACCTTAATATTTAAACCAGCCCAATCTCAACAAATTTATAATTCCAGTAAGTTTAAATTCTCTCAAGTAAGAAAAACCACATCCTATCATGGCTACATTCACAATATCACCATCAGATCCATCAAATGCAAAAGGAAAAAATGACATAGAAACCTCAAAACAAGAGAACAGTATGGCAAGAAAACTTAAAACAAGAGCATGATGAGAATATTCCAACACTCCAAAAATACAAAAATCAATAAGCTAACCCATTTCCAATTTCATTAAAAATGAATCAAGGAGAACAAATAAAATCACAAGCTATAACTATGATGTTGAATTTCGGAAATCCATTATACTAGAATGTATACAAGAAGACCAATTTCCAATCTGCACAAGAAAAGATCCAATAGAAAAAAATACAAAATATCAAATTTGAGCCGCAAAGAAACTCAAAATAAGAGACCACATAAAAATAAGAAAGAAAAAGAAGAAGAAGAAGAAGAAGAAGAAGAAGAAGAAGAAGAAGAAGAAGAAGAAGAAAAAACAGAATACTACTTCTCAAATTCTTTCTCATACCAACATAAATGTAAAGAGACCCTTTGCAAATATCATGGGAAGGAATCGAGAAAAAAATCAAGCACAAGAAAAAAGAGAAACAAAATCAAAATTCTGGTCTTTTCCCCCTCATTTCTTTCACATAATAACATAAACAACAAGACCCACTTCCCATCTCATCAGAAAATATCACAACAAACAAACAAAGAGAATTATCAAATTTCTTCCAATTTCCTTCTCAGAACCAACAAAAACAACAACACCCATTTCAAATCTCCCGACAAAGGACCCAAAAACAAACCAAAAAGCTCAGTAATTCTCTCAATTCATTCTCATAACAACAACAACAACAACAAAAATCAAAACCCAATACCCATTTCCTAATACTAGAACAAAAAGCCAAAAACCAACTCAAATTTCTCTCTCTCTCAGGCAAGTCTCTCAATTCCATTCTCATGACAACAAAAGAACCACAACCCATTTCCAATCTCACTAAAACTACAATCAAAATTCAATCTTTCTCATACCTTTGAAATGAATCCTAGCAGCCCTTCTCCAATCCCCATAAATGCTCAAGTACTCTTGCAGTACCATATGAAATAGTGCTCCCAACTTTGAAAAATACCCAACAAAAAATTCAAAAATAAAAAATTAATGACATCTCCCAACTTCGAAAATTAGAATAATCCACTCATCAGGTAGACCACACACAAACGATCCATTGATTTTAATTGTATACCCCACCTTATAAATGTGCCATCCTAGCTTTAGGATGCAACTCACCTTTTCTATCGTTCAGATTGCACATGTTACATGCATGTCTACAGGAAATGAATGGACATAGACTGCTTGTGACTCTTGGCCACAAAGTTGCTGTAGTAGGATATTAATTGGTGAGAACTCCACCCTATTCATCTATTTAGCCTACTCTTGAGATTATATAAAGAGAAATTCAAAACTCAAGTGAGTCACATGACAGGAAAAAAGATGCCTTGAGATTATATATAAGGCAAATTCAAAACTCAAGTGAGTCACATGGCAGGAAAAAGAAGGGATGGCCATGGGAATGCTTGTTATTGAAACCTATAATGATTATTTTTTATTTTGATTATTATTTTTTTTAACACAAGCACACACACCCCAACACACTAATGCCTTAGTGGGATTTCACCACCTATGGATACTCTAACCCTTGACCAAGTGTTGAAACTCTTAAGAGTCTACCATTGGAGCAGGAGTATGGATCTAGATACCTTTAATGATTAGATACTATCTAAATAATTTATAAGGTTATTTCCATTCGGATGAACTGAAAACTTTGTGGCACAACATTTGTTTCAATTACATGCATTCAATTCTACGGTTTCATATCATGTAACTCATTTCAGTTTTGGATTTGCTTCATTTTAAGATATATCTAATATGAACTGACAAAATGAATGAATGAAATGAAATTCTCACAAACTGTATGGTAAACTAACATAGCTTTTAACTATAGAACTTTCTAAATAGACAATTTGTGTGTAAAATAAATTGTTGTACATGAAAGTTCACGTGCAATGGTGTATGAGAACACTTTTTTATATAAACAAATACTTAGTAGCATATAACACCACTTTCCATGGAAGGCAAGTTGACAGAGAAAATGGATTCAAGGTGCAAGACTGATTTAAAGGGCCTGTATTTCTTGAACCACTCAACAACGTGTACTGCATTTCATTAAACTATCAAGATTCTTCTTTACATTAGGAAAAAAATCTGCAGAATATATAGAAATTCAAACAAAATAATAATAATAAAGGAAAAATATCATCATTCAACAAAAGCACAATAGAAATCAAACTAACTAATTAAAAACCCCAAATACTTCCCACAGACTACCGAAATTCAATGAAAATCACTGCTTTAAATCAAAAAATCAATGACCCTATATTTCCGAAACTTGGGTGGGGCCCAACGCAAATCAACGGTGGGCGTCCCCCTCCCAACTGTTCCTTCTCGCGTGGCCCACCTGAGTGATGGATCCACCTGATTCATGGGCAAAAATCCCCAAATCCCTAAATCCCTAAATCCCCAGATCCCTAAATCCCTAAATCCCCAAATCCCTAAATTGTTTCAATCGGTATTGAGATTGAGAGAGACAGAAAGACCTGTCAACCAAGCTTTAGAGAGGGCGGTGGAGAGAGGGGCGGTGGAGATAGGGCGGTGGAGAGAGGGAGAGAGCACTGAGAGAGACAGAGAAACAGAGAGAGAGGGCGCGGTGGAGAGAGGTTGAGGATCTATTTCTTTTGAGAATGGTCGCCGGATTTAAGAACGGTAGTGAACAGGGAATGTTGCAGTCACTCAGATCCAGCGACAATAGAAAATCATGGGCTCTGGTGGCTGGATGGTGTGAGATGGCAAGGTGCCCTCGAGTGGTATGGCCAGAGAGAGAGAGAGAGAGAGAGAGAGAGAGAGAGAGAGAGATGGCAAGGTGCCCTCGAGCGGTATGGCCAGAGAGAGAGAGAGAGAGAGGGCGCGAGAGTGAGAGTGAGAGGGGACAGAGTGAGAGAGACTTTAAGTCTCTCTCACAAGTGGGGTCACATGGTCGGTGCTCCGTGGGCCCCACCATGATGTATGTGTTTCATCCCCGCCGTCCATCTATTTTTCCATTTCATTTTATGGTATGAGACAAAAAATGAGGTATATCCCAATCTCAATTGGACCACATTATAGGAAACAGTGTTGAATGAGCATCGACCATTAAAAACCTTTTGGGGGCCATATAAAGTTTTGGATCAATCTGATATTTTTTTTTCCCTTCATCTGGGCCTGTATGACATAATCAATAGATTGGATGTCAAATAGAAAGTACAGTGGGCCTTGGGAGGGTTTTAATGGTGGATATCCAATCACTATGGTTTTCATGTGGTGTGGTCCACCTGAGATTTATATCCCTCTCATTTTTGGCGTCAAGCACTAATATGATTTGTAAAAATGGATGGACGACATGGATGAAACGCATACATCATGGTGGGACCCATAGAGCACTGACCAACATCCACCAAGTTTTGTGGGCCCCACTATGATGTATTTGTTATATCCACACTGTCCATCCATTTTGAGATATCATTTTACGTCATGAGCCAAAGAATGAGGAAGATAAAAATCTGTAGTGGACCCCACCACAGAAATCTCAGGTGCACCACACCACATGAAATCAATAGCAATTGGATATCCATCATTAAAATCCTCCTAAGGCTTACTGTATTGTTTATTTGACATCCAATATGTTGATTAGGTCATACAGGGCCAGATGAAGGAAAAAACAAAAATCAACTTGGATGAATGGTACAGGCCATAATATAAATGTTTTGGATGGTACAGGCCATAATATTGATAGTCTGAATGGCCTGGATTATAAAATAAACTATATGAATGGTACAGGTCATAATATAAATGTTTTGGATGGACTATATCATAATATCAATAGTTTGGATGGTCTCGATCATAATATCCACATATTACAGTTTAGATCATAAAATCGATGGTTTGGATTGTCTTAATCATAATATCAATTTTTCGGATGGTCTAGACCAGAATATTGATGGTTTGAATGGTCTAGATCATACAATCAATGGTCTAGATGGTTTGGATCACATTATTGATGGTCAAGATGGTTTAGATCATAATACCCACGGTTTCAATGGCCTGAATCATAACATCAGTTGTGCTCTGGATCATAGTATTCATGGTCAAGATGATCTTGGTCATAGCATCCACAATCTAGATGGTATGGATAATTGTATTGATAGTCGGAATAGTCTAGATCATAATATTTTAGTCGGTAAAAGTCATCTTTACCTACGAAAAATATTTTCGTATGTAAAAGTTTCGTAGGTAAAAACCATATCCGAAGTTATTTACTCTTCAATCTGGACTGATCAGATTGTCCAAAAATGGATAAAGGTTGTTCATAATATCAAAAATATATGAATGAATAAAAAACACAAACATCAGCTTGATCCAAAACTTCTATGGCCTCCAAGAAATTTTAAATGGTATAGGTTCAATCACACTATTTCCTGTGGTGTGGTCCACTTGAGCTTTGGATATGCTTCCTTTTTGTTCTTTAGACCTCAAATTATCTGTTAACATGGATGAATGGAGTGGATAAAATAAATAAATAATGGTGGACCCCATATAGTTTACTCTGGTAAAGGTAACGAGTAACTCAAATGTAGTGGAGAAAGGCTTCCTTACAACATTTGTAATCATATATTGGGCCTGCCTAAATGTGATTCACATATCCAACCCACTCATTATGTGTGTCCCACTTGGATGAGGGGTCAGACCAAGTTTCAACCGCATCCAAAACTCATGTGGGCCCCACCAAGTGCTTTTATATTTTTTTAGGATGTCTTCACATAGTTTTAAATGGTATGGCCCACTTGAGTTTCGTTTACTGATGATTTTTGAGATATCTCATAACCTAAAGGGGAGACATCAAATTCACGGTGTTGATGTTCGACAGACATCATGATGGGGCCCACAAAACTTACTGACATCAATTCTTAGGTTCTCATGAGGTTAGTAAGTTGGGTCACAATTTTAACCAAAATATTTAGCCCATTTTACATGTCTGGTGCATTCACTCTATTTCACTAATCAATACTCTCAATTTGACTAGTTACTTGCATCAATCAAGCTACATATGAGAAAGATATTAGGCATACAAGATTGATCAACAATTTCAGTGAAATTTGATTTAAACATCCGAAGTTATTTACTCTTTAATTTAAACTGATTAGATTGTCTAAAAATGATTAAAGGTTCAATTAGTGGATGTGCCTAATAATTTAGTAAATTTATTTTTCACAAATAAATTTAACATTTTTTTTTCAAAAGGTATCTTTTTTTTTTCTCTTTTAAATAAATATCATTTTTATTATAAAATATTTCAAAAATATTTAAAATATAAATTTTGAATTTTTATTTGCAAAATCTCAAAAATTTTCTCATAGTTTAATTTTTTCTCAAAATTTTCAAAATGCCAATTTTTCTCTTCAAAAGCATTATTTTGTTCTCAAAATTTTTCTTAAACATATTTAAAATTTCTAAACTTTTCAATATTCTTTTTCATTTAATATTACAAATTATTTAAATATTACCTTTAATTATATATATATATATAAAGGTACTATGCGCTTGAGCGTAAAGCGGTCGTCCGTGAGGTCGAGCTGTGTGGGCCCCACCATGATGCCGTTCGAAGATCCACACCATCCACCAGATGCACGAGCCCAGGGTGGGCCCACACGGCCCAAAATCAACCGTCCACGTAACTCAGGTGGGCCATACCATCGGAAAACATAAGTATACATGCAAAAACATGTAAAAGCACTTGGTGGACCCCACCTGAGTTGTGGATACCACCTAAAACTTGGTCTAAAATTACATCTAAGTGGGACACACATGATGGACGGTGTTTATCATCAAAAAATGTCTCGAAAGGTCCCCACAAATGGTTTTGAATGTTTCAATGGTGCACGGCCCCTCTCAACTTCTGTACGTGGTGTGGCCCACAAAAGTCATGGATTGATTTGATTTTCAACCATGTGGGCCCCATCTGGAATGGTGCATCTGACTGAGGGGGTAGATTTTCGAACGACATCACGGTGGGACCCACATCAGCTCAACCGCATGGACGACCGCTTTACACTCGAGCGCATAGTACCTTTTCCCTATATATATATATATATATATATATATATATATATATATATATATATATATATATACATACATACACACACACACACACACACACATTTAGGTTATAGAAAAATAAATTTAGAAGTTAAAACATTTTTTACATTATTACCAACGGTTTTCAGCCGTCGAAAAAAAGATTTAGGAAAAACACTTTTACCGACGAAAATTTTCGTTAGTAAAAGTCTTACCGCCACCGTTTCCATCACCTCGCGAAAATTTGCTTTTCGAATTTTTTGGTAAAAAATTCAAAAGATCCTTTAGCTACGAATATTTTCGTAGGTAAAGATGGGTTTTACCTTGAAAAATTCAAAAAACCCCCTCAGCTACGAATAGTTTCGTAGGTAAAGATGAGTTTTACCTACGAAATTACATTTCGTAGGTAAAAGTAAGGTATTCGATTTTTGGTTTTTTTTTTTTAATATTCAAAAGACCCTTTAGCTACAAACATTTTCGTAGATAAAGATGGGTTTTACCTACAAAATTAAAATTCGTAGGCAAAAGTAAGGTTTTCGATTTTTTGTTTTTAAAAAATTTAAGAGACCCTTTAGCTCCGAACATTTTCGTAGGTAAAGATGGGTTTTACAAATTTTGATTTCGTAGGTAAAAGTACATTCAAAAACACATTTTCGATTTTTTTGGGGGGGTGAAAAATTCAAATGACCCTTTAGCTACGAATATTTTCGTAGGTAATAGTAAAGTTTTCCATTTTTTTGTTTTTTTAAAAAATCAAAACACCCTTTAGCTACGAATATTTTCGTAGGTAAAGATGGCTTTTAGGTATAAGTAAAGTTTTCGATTTTTGGTATGGATGAAAAATTCAAATGACCCTTTAGCTATGAATATTTTCGTAGGTAAATATGGGTTTTACCTATGAAATGTAAAAGTAAATTCAAAAACACGTAGGTAAAATTGGCTCTTAGCTGCGAATTAGATTTCGAAGGTAAAAGTAAAGTTTTCCATTTTTTGTTCTTTTAAAAAATCAAAACACCCTTTAGCTACGAATATTTTCGTAGGTAAAGATGGCTTTTAGCTACGAAATTGCGTTTCGTAGGTAAAAGTAAAGTTTTCGATTTTTGGTGTGGATGGAAAATTCAAATGACCCTTTAGCTATGAATATTTTCGTAGTTAAAAATGGGTTTTACCTCTGAAATTTGATTTCGTAGGTAAAAGTAAAGTTTTTCATTTTTTATTTTTAAAAAAAATCAAAACACCCTTTAGCTACGAATATTTTCGTAGGTAAAGATGGATTTTAGCTACGAAATTACGTTTCGTAAGACTTTTGAAAAATTCAAATGACCCTTTAGCTACGAATATTTTCGTAGGTAAATATGGGTTTTACCTAAAAAATTCAATTTTTTTGAAATTGAAATGACCTTTTAGCTACGAATATTTTCGTAGGTAAAAATGGATTAATTTCGTAGGTATAAGTAAAAGAAAAAGTCAAAAGACCTTTTACGTACAAAAATTTTCGTAGGTAAAGATGGCTTTTACCTACGAAACTAAATTTCGTCGGTAAAAGTCATCTTTACCCACGAAAAAAAATTTCGTAGGTAAAAACCATATTTCTTGTAGTGTTTTCTTTGAAGATCAGTGTATAGAAGACATTGGTAAGCCAGAGAAGAACCAGCCTAGTTTAGGTGAGCTAGAGGACATGGATCCGGTTACTCCTCCCGTGGTGCCTAATGACGGGGGAGCACAGCAAGGTACAGAGGACGAGGGAGTTCCTTCAAAAGATGGACCAGGGGAGCAATCCCCACTTGATCCACCTGTTGAGCCATAGGTGAGGAGGTCATCTAGGGACAGACAACCGTCCAAGAGGTACTCGCCACATCAGTACATTATGTTGACTGATGGGAGAGAGCCAGAAGATTATTCTGATGCCCTAGCCGATGAGCATAAGGGGGAGTGGTTGAAAGCTATGCAAGAAGAGATGAAATCCTTGCATAAGAACCACACCTATGATATGGTGAAATTGCCTAAGGGCAAGAAAGCTCTGAGCTACAAGTGGGTGTTCAGAGAGAAGATTGAGCAGAAGAATTCATAGACAAGGTTTAAGGCCAGACTTATGGTGAAAGGTTTTGGTCAGAGGAAAGGTATAGACTTCAAAGAGATATTCTCACCAGTGGTGAAGATGACATCTATATGGGTGTTACTTGGGTTGGCGGCTAGCATGGATTTGAAGATAGAGTAGTTAGATGTTAAAACTGTCTTCCTCCGTGGTGACTTGGAAAAAGAGATCTACATGCACCAACCAGAGAGGTTCGAAGTCAAGGGTAAAGAGTATATAGTGTGTAGGCTAAGGAAGAGCTTGTATGGTCTGAAACAAGCTCTACGGCAATGGTACAAGAAATTCAACTCATTTATGTTGAAACATAGGTATGACAGAATGGAGTCGGACCACTGTGTGTTCACGCGCAAGTTCTCAAATGGTGATTTCTTAGTTCTGCTCTTATACGTTGATGACATGCTCATCATGGGAAAAGACATCAAGAAGATCGATAGGCTGAAACAGGAGTTGAGCAAGTCTTTTACGATGAAAGACTTAGGCCCGGCTAAACAGGTCCTAGGTATGGAGATAACCAGTAACAGAAGTAGTAGGAAGCTTTAGCTGTCACAAGAGCGGTATATTGAGAAAGTCCTAGAGCGGTTCAATATGAATGCAGCGAAGCCGGTCAATGCTCCACTGGATGGTCACTTCAGATTGAGCGACAGGCTGTATTCCAAGACAAAGGCAGAGGTGGAAGAGATGCAGAAGACACCCTACTCGTCAGCGGTAGAAAGTTTAATGTATGTTATGGTGTATACACGCCCAGACATAGCATATGCGGTTGGTGTTGTCAGCCGGTATCTTGCCAATCTTGGCAAAGAACATTGGGCATCGGTGAAATGGACACTGCGGTATCTAAGAGGCTCATCTAGGTTGAGCCTATGCTATGGTGATGATAAACCTGTGCTAGAGGGCTACACAGATGCAGATATAGTAGGTGACATAGACTCTAGGAAGTCTACATCGGGGTTCATGTTCACGTTTACAGGGGAGCAGTTTCCTGGCAGAGCAAGTTACAGAAAGTCGTAGCATTGTCGATGACAGAGGCTGAGTACATTGCAGTCACAGAGGCATGTAAAGAGATGCTTTGGATGAAGAGTTTCCTACAGGAACTTAGCTTGAAGCAGGAGGAGCACGTGGTCTATTGCAATAGTCAAAGTGTTATACACTTGAGCAAGAATCCAAGTAAGTCGAAGCACATAGAGATTCGGTATCACTGGATCAGGGATACTTTGGAACAGAAGGTGTTACAGCTTGAGAAGGTCCACACGGACGATAATGGGTCAGACATGATGACCAAGGCTTTGCTCAAGGGCAAGTTTGAGGTTTGTAGAAACCTGGCTGGCTTGAAGAAGGTGGATCCCTCCTGGGTCAAAAAGGGAGAGATTTGATGAGTTTTTTGACCCGTCGTCGACCAGTAGTGAGCCTCGCTTGACCGGTCGAAGGCTGACCTCGACTAATCGTGGGAGTCGAGTTGTGACAAGACTCAAAGTCCAGTGAGTTTGGGCTATTTTTCTCCGGAGTGCTCGACCAGTCGAAGGAGGTGCTTGACCGGTCATTAGTGGCTCTCGACCGGTCGTAGACTCGGTTCGACCAGTCGAGGTTAGGTAGATTCGTTCCGCGATTTTGTACGGATTTCATGTCGCAAGTCTTTTCGCAACTGAGATGCGGAAAGGAGTTTCCTAAAACTATAAATAGGAGTCCCTAGGAAGGGATTTGCTAAAGGGTTTAGGGCTATCAAAGGTAAGAGAGAGAGGAAAAGAGAGAGAGGAAGCTTATAAAGGTTCTGCTCGTGGATGTTATCTACTGTGCAATCTATATCTCAACGCTTCTATGTCCTCATAATCAGTTAGATCTCTCCGTTTTCTTTGTTTCTCTCATTGTTTATCCACTCCTGTATGAGTGAAGAAGTTTGTAATGTTCTACTTCATAGTGGATTGTTGATATGGACGAGGTCCCGTGGTTTTTACCTCCTTGAGGGTTTTTCACGTAAAAATCTCGTGTGGTGTGTGATTGATGCATTGATTGTTTTCATTGCTTTATTATCCATAATTCTGGTTTGTTCTGGAGGGCTAGATCTTAAGGTTTTGTGCAAGGTCCCCAACAATACCCACACTGTCCATCCATCCATTTTGAAAACTCCCTTAAGGCATGATCTCAAAAATAAGCATATTTAAATCTCAAGTGGATGATAACACAAGAAAAAGCATTTACGGACTATTAAAAACTTCTCACAAGCCGCAGAAGTTTTAGATCAAGCTGATATCTATATGGTCTCTTCATGGAGATCTTTGTAACCTTATCAAACGGTTGGATGACAAATAAACATTTCGGTAGTCCACCCCATGAAGTTCTCAATGGTGGGGGATTCAATCACAACTATTTCTTGTGGTATGATTCACTAAAGATTTTTATAATCATGCCTTAAGATGAGCTGTAAAAATGGATGGACAAGGTAAGACCATACATCACAGTGGGTTCTATGGGCTGGGGATCTAGCCAAATTAAACTGCGCCCGTGATATAGGGATGTGGTTTGGCTAGTGACGCTACCACTAGCTAGGTGACTAGTAATCGGTGCTATGTGGGCCCCACCATGATCTATGTGTTTTAGCCACAAAGTCTATCTATTTTTATATATCATTTTAATGCTTCATCTCTCTTAAACGTGGTAGATCAAAATCTCAGGTGTACCACACCATGGGAAAACAGTTTTGATTGAAGGTCTACTATTAAAAACATGCTATGACTCACTGTAATGTTTATTTGACATCTAACTTGTAGATTAGGTCATACAGGTAACCTGGATGATATATATATATATATATATATATATATAGGGAAAAGGTGCTATGCTCTCGACCTCACAAGTCGGTCCCATGAGGTCAAGCTATGTGGGCCCCACCGTGATGCGTTTCGAACATCTACCCCATCAGTCAGATGCACCATTCCATCGTGGGCCTACAAAAATTAAGTCAATCCGTGACTTGTGTGGGCCACACAACATACAAAAGTGGAGAGGGGTCGTGCACCATTAAAACATTCATAACCATTTTCGAGGGCCCACCGAGATGTGGTTTGCAAATCCAGCCCATCCATTATGTGTGTCCCACTTGAATGAGGGTTCAGACCAAGTTTCAGGCGCATGCAAAACTCAAGTGGGCCCCACTAAGTGCTTTTACCTGTTTTAATGGTGTCTTCACATAATTTTAGATGGTATGGCCCACTTGAGTTCCGTATACGGCTGATTTTTAGGATATTCCATAATTTAAAGGGGACCCATCAATTGCAGGTTGTTGATGGTCAACACGCATCATGGTGGGGCCCACACAGCTCGACCTCACGGGAGCTTATCGTCAGCTAGAGCCCATATATATATATATATATATAGAGAGAGAGAGAGAGAGTCCTGGTCTCCTGCGCACCATGCCGCACGTAGCTTAAATACGAGCTCGCGTAAGTGTCGTTCGATCCCTTCATCGGATGGGATTCACCAGACGTGCGCAGGAGAGAGTCTCCGTGGAGATGACTCTCGCGGTGGTAATTTCGCATCTCACAGGCTCCTCCTGAAGTGACGTCTCATGTTTCTGTAGGCCACACCATGATGTATGTTTTGTATCTACACCGCCCATCCATTTGGAGATATCATATTACGGCATGATCCAAAAAATGAATCAGATCCAAAGCTCAAATGGGCCCCACCACAAAAAACAGAGGGAAGAGTGACACCCACCGTGAAAAAGCTTCGGGGGCCACGACAGTTTGGGTTATGGAAAATATTTGTGTTTTCCTTCTTTCATGTCTACTTTACCGCATGAACCCCCTCATCGGTTGGGATTCGGCAACCGTTAGAAGGATATAAATCACATACATCACGGTGGGCCCACAGTCAGGATCGCACCCACCTGTGCCAACGTCTAATCCGAATGGTTCATGATCATGATGTTCGCCCCGATGCCTCTGCCTGTTTGACTACATTGCCCTTCTCTACACTACAAGACATGAAAGGCTTTCAGCGATGAGCCAAAAGGAGCAGCCCATCTCGAAGAACAGCCAACCCAGATCTGTCCGCACGACAAATGGACACAGAACAAACAGACAATCTCAAGCTCCAACACCAACACCTGGGATTTCGACCAAGATAGTTTTATAGCAATCCGCTAACCCTCGATATCCTGGGCTTCCGATCAAGTTAGTAACTCTCGGCGATTTGGCAACCGAGAAACAAGAAACAAAGCAGCCTCTCGGCCCAATTTGGATGGGCTAGTTTCTAAGCCCCAGAAAATTAGAGTGAAAAGAAGAGAAAGAAAAAGAAATGTATGGCTTTTGTAGCATGTTTTGTGCTAAGGTATATCTGTGTTGTGTACATCTCGGAATGGGACATTTACAGAAGTTGCCGGAGTGAGGCTAGAACCAATCAGCAAGTGAGAGTTGTACAGTTCTTGCACATGCCGTTGGGAATTCAATAATGATTTTGGTCCTTAGGTTTTGTTAAAAAAATAAAATAAAATCTAGTGGTGCAGGTGACGATCTTTCCTGTTACTTTCATAGGATCAAGGGACCCTGGTCGACAGTACTTGGCATCGCGAGCCGTTGAATTGGCGGATATAGCATCAATGGATGTGATCAATGGATACGATTTGTGGCAGGAAGGGCTGTTGTCGAGAGGCTCTATCCCTTGATGCGCTTGTTATTACAGAAGTTGCCGAGCAAAGAGAAGCCCCCGCCAGCTGTTGAGAGGGTGTGGGTCCTATGGCCATCAGTGCCATGTGCCGTTGAGTGAGTGGCGTTGATTGGTCCACGTTGAGAGAGTGGCGTTGATTGTTCCACGTTCATCTATGCCATGTGGCATGTCTGCTTTAACACATGATGCCATTGCCGATTGGAGTCATCTCTCATTTCCACCGTTGAAAAAAGAAAAAGAAAAGGAAAAGTGAGTTAATTAGATGGGAAGGATCTTCTAAGTTAATTAGATGGGAAGGATCTTCTAATCTAGGATATTCTGGGGAATGGTCCATCGAAGAGTGCATACCAAAGCAACAGTTTGGATCATCCAATTAGGTGGCCCCATTTGTATGGACCAAAGGATGGGATCATATGTTTGGTGTTCTTAACCTATGACAAAATGCAATGACATGGCCAAAAGTTTGTTACATAGGGCTTTCAGTTTACATGAATGGGGTCTGACATGCACATTGAATATGGATCGTTGATCAGTTCTCGTGATCTTCTATTTTACTTTTTTTCCCCTTTTTGTACACATGTGAATGAACGAAGAGATATAGATACAAAGGCATGGGATCCACTACAATGCGATGCTTGGGGCCCACGATGTTGTGTGCATCACATCCAATGCGTCCATCAGCCCCCTCATCGTATCCTTGGTGTCTGAAAATTAGGTGGATGTAAGACTCAGGTGGGCCACACCCCAGGGGACAATTGGATGGGGATGCCCACCATTAAAAACTTTCCAAATTGTGTGGGGCCATCTGTGTTTGGTATATTCCATCTTATCCATTCAAGAGTTGCATCCCACCTAAACTAAAGGATGCTCCAAAAGTCAGGCCATTTCAAAAATCTCATGGCCACACCACGTCATTTTAGAGGTTTTGAGTTGATTTTACATGGTGTGGCTTACGTGAATTTTGGATTGGCCTGGTTTTTGGGCGTCGAGGAGAATTGGAGGGGATGTAAATGATGGATGGATTGGAAGCAGGCATTCAATGTCCATTGTTTCCTGTAGTGTGGTCCACCTTATCTTCGACAACATCCGCTGGACTGATTCAAAATACAAGCACAACATATAAAATCTAACATGGTGGATCCACTACAATTTTCAAAGGACCTGATCTCCATGGTCTGTACATCTCTTGCATGATTTTGATGTCGCAGGAATCAAAGCATTGGGTCAGGTTAACCCAACTTGACAATAAATGGGCTTGGTTCTAAATTCAGCTACAAAAGCTAGACTTCACGGAGAGCTTTAATGCAAGCTTATATATAGGTCTTCCTGCAATAAGATTTCAACTGCGACAAGTACTACCTATAGTGGCTAACAGACTAAAAAGCTTGGGATAAAGCCCTTCAACATCATGAATGACTATTATTCTTTCATTCAAATAATCATCAACTACTCTTGTGTTTTATATGCATAGTTTTTTGCAGTCATAGTTACATAATTACCAAGTAAATGGGTAAATTAAAAAATTGCTATTGATTACATTATTAAGATAGTGGTGTGTCATGACCTAACGTCTGCACCACATCATGTAATGTTTCTTCATGCATATCAACCTCGTCATCCGATGGTTCTTCATGCATATTAACCTCGTCATCTGATGGTTCTTCATGCATATCAACCTCGTCCTCTGATGGTTTTTCACACATATCAACTTCATTCATTGATGATTCTTGACACGTGGGAGATCTTATTCTACAAGCAAATCATTTTAAAGAATGAAGAAAATAAGGATATAATAATTTAACAAACAAAATTAAAGAATCAATTAAATATAAATGAATAAAACGAATTAAACACTGATAGTTTTTTCCATATTGGACAATTACGTTTGTCATGGCCAGGACCCACTTCCCACATCCATTGCATCTTCTTTTATCTTTCTTACGAGCAACCTTTTCCCTTTCAAAAAATAATCTTTTTCCATTTCCTTTAGTTTTAGCACGCACCGGGTCTTTAATGATTACTTTAGTAATCTTCTTTATTTGTTTCTTATTTTTAGGCACCAATGTCTCACCAGCAACCAACTTCTGATCTTGAACTCGTTTGAGAATATCTTGTAGCCCTTCTTTACACATATGATGTCTCTTTAAATTAGCACTTTCTTTGGCAAGATTTCTAGAAATGTCTAACAAATTGCTATATCGAAGAGCATACGATTCATGTTTCTCTACACACCATTCGCATCATAAACAAAATCCAGTTTAACATCCCTTGTCCACCTTTTCAAAATATAGTGGTCTGGCAAATTGGGTATCTGAGATTGTCGTAGTATACATAATATGTGCCTACATGGTATGCCCTCAAATTCAAATTTCAAGCAACTACATTTTGCTTGTTTAGATTCCATCTCGAATTCAACTAGTCGTTCGGGAGATGTTCCTTCACATACTCCAACATTGTAAATGCAAAGGCCTTCCATCTTTTGTAAAAGAATTGCAGTATAAATGGTGCTTTTATACAACTCTTCTTGAAATTTATAAAAAATAGACCGAGTATAAGTCTCTCCAAGCTCTCTCTCCATGGCAAATAAAGTTTTCAACTTCGGCTTGCTACTAATCGTTTCATGATCGGCGACTAACTCATTGTGTCTCTGTCATGCTACTCCACGATCAAAACGAATTATGAAATCCATTAACGAGTTATTCTTTGACACATTTATGAAAAAACGCATTCATACTTTCACTTCGTTGGCTACTAGACATACCTTACAAAAAAAAAAAAAAAAAAAAAAAAAAAAAAAAAAAAAAAAAAAACATGTCTTAAATATGCTGGTACCGATTTGTGACAAATGTTGAATAAAGAAGCGAGCCAATCATTATGATCCAACTCATTTTCTTCAATAACTTTTCTCCATTTTACTTTGAAATCTTCGTGCTTCTTAGAATTCCATATGCTATCATAAAAAGGTACTTTAAATTCATCTTTGAAAGCTATGTGACTTAACTTTTCAGGGACCTTCTGCAAAATATGCCAAATACAATAACGATGGAAAGCATTAGGAAATACAATAGCAATGGCTTTTGTCATTATTGGATCTTGATCTGTTATGATCGCTTTTGGTGGGTCCTCTGGTATTACTTCACACCATTTCTCAAACAATTAAATAAAAGATTTAGTGGTCTCATTATGGATAAAACCACAACCCAGTATAATTAATTGCCCATGGTGATTAACCCCTGTAAAGGGTGTAAATATTAACTCATAGTGGTTTATATTGTACATGGTATCAAATACTATAACATCACCAAAGTGATGATAAGCCTTACGTGAAATCGGGTCAGCCCAAAAACAATGTGTTAATCTACCCTCCACATCAACCTTCACATTATATGCGAACGATAGATCCAATTCCTTCATTTCAGAAAAATGTTCATACAATACACTACGTCAAAATCGCTATTTTGCGACGGACCAAATCCGTCGTAAAACCAAATAAACGACGGACTTCGTCCGTCACTTGGTCCGTCGCTGTTTACTGGGTCATTTTTGGTTTTACGACGGATTTTATCCGTCGTTTAATTTGCGACGGATAAAATCCATCGTAAAAAATAAAAAATCCGTCGGTAATATTCAAAAACTAGTCGTTACTAAAAACATTAGCGACGGATAAGATCCGTCGCTAATATGAGTAAGCGACGGACCTCAAATCCGTCGTCTATTTCTAATGTTCAGAAATTAGCGACGGATTTGGTCCGTCGCTAAAATATCTGTAAATAAAAAATATATTGATAATTTATTGTTATTATTTTTTTAATCTTGCACCTGATAGTCATTCAAAAAATAATTCACGCTATTGTTTAATAAGAACCCTACTCACAAAATTGGTAACAACTCGATTCAATAAAAGAGGAAATGACCACACTTCTTACCCGGAACTTCAACTCTTGGCTATGCCTTGCCTTGAATTGGCTACTTAGTCATCTTCTCTTGTTCATCCTTCTTTTGAGCCCTTCCTACATATATTACAAACAACTAGATTCAATCCAAGAAAAGACTAGTTTAGTCAACCCTTCATATATTACAAATAATCGGCTCAAATCCATGAAAAGTGAATAGTTTAATCAACTGAATTCATCCTTGCCATTAGAGGTTCGGGTAAGAGCGTTTCTTAACTTCATAGCATTCATTGGGAGAGCACAATACAGTTTGAAAAGATCTTTAGATGTTGAAATCAATACACAACAGCACAATGTAATCTGCATTTAATGCACTAGTGTCTAACAAAATGACCAAATGAAAGTGTACGAACTGCGAAGTTCCTATTTCCCAACAAGATAACACCTGCATAATCAGAAGATAGCAACAACTTGTCAGCGCTTATAACTGCTTTCATTTATGAAACTGCATCTCTATTACCATTTAGTCCATGAAACCAGACCCAAAAAAATATCTTTGATTCCCCCATCCATCCATTTAACCATCATACAGTTATATTCATAAATACATACACATAAATGTACCATACGATTATATACATATGCAGGGATGAACTTGTTTCAAACCATTCATCCAATGCACTCTACCATTATCTGGCCACAAACCAAAAAAAAATTCTAGTGTAAAATTCAATTTCATCCACTCATCAGGTAGACAACACTTGCTATTTTGTTATTTATCAGCGAATATACTTGAGGTTATCTGCTGGGTGGACAATAACATATCGGCAAAGAGCAATTCTAGTGTTAATGTATATATGTATGTATGGACATTTGCTAAGCCCACACGTGTCTACAAGTCAGCTAATGCACCACCCACTATATATGCTAGTATGGTAGGCCAGTGAAACATCCAAGCCATCCACTAGGTGGAGTTCACTGTGTAGAGCCCAAAGATAAAGGTGGTCCATTCAGATGGTGTGCCATGATAGTACAAATAAGCCAAGCGGATTAGAAAACTTTGGCTATTTTTTTTTCACAACCATACATTCATTCAGTTGATTGTGGCCCACCTGACTAGTGGACTGACCTGATTCTTGGGATAGGGAATCTCATCATGATGGATGGCTTGGACATTCCACTTGTTCGCCTTGCTAGAATATATGGTGGCATGTGCATTAGCTAACTTGAACATGCATGTGGGCTTAGCAAAGCTCAGATGCATCGCCAGGGGCAATTTTTCCCATGCAAATAGTTTTCAGAGGATCATGAACTTTGGATTTTCAAGGAACATGGGGAGGAATTTGAAACAAACGTAACATGTATTTAGCTAATTTGGAGGCATACGCATGTGTAGTAACCAACGTTTCAGATTGTACCTATCAGCTCCATCAACAGCATGGAGTTTACCTCCACTGGGAATAGGGGCATTTTCACTGCTTTAAAATGTTGCCGCAATATGCGAGTAGCTTGTTCAAGCCTTAATTGTGTAGTGTGGAATTATGTTTGGCATGTGAATTAATATCAATGTGAGCTTTTGCCATTTCCGTCCAAGACCTTGGTAAAGAGGAAGGTGAATGTCTAGTTGGCGTACCAATCATAATTTCTTTTTGCCAATCTACCATTTAAAGCCAACCCCAAATCGATGGAAGAAAGGCTCAGATGATGATTGTATAACAGGAATTTGGAAACCAGGAATTGAAGTTTGGATCATGGGTTTATATATATGATGAAAATGTTATTTTTCCTTCTTTTCTACCAGTAGTTTTCATTTTTTTTTTAAGTTCTAAATCCTTAAAAAATCGTAATTTGCAGATGAAGTACATTCTGTTTGTGAAATAGAAGAGAAAGGAAAGAAGAGACATACCTTCTCTGAAATTTGTGGTTGTCTCTGCATTTTTATGTTTGGTTTGTTGCGGATTTCGGTTGTTCTAGATCTGACATAGCTTCAATGGCGAAACACTGAAATGGTAATGCAAAACCTTCTGACAAAAATGCTGTTGGGGCACCCAGTGCTTACATGATCAATCTTGATACCATTTTTTAATACCATGATATGTATAGTGTATACACAGCTGGACCCATATCTACAGGATACTAATCTAAGATTATACTAATTGGTTTAGATAAGGCTGCTAGATGATGATATTAATCTACTAAGATTATGGCAATCAACTCTAACATGCAAGTTTGAACCTTGACTTACTAGGCCTGAAAACCAAACGAACCTGAAGCTAAATGAGCTGCAATTTTCATGAAATCAAAAGATTTAAATAATTTACCATTTATATTTACACACACATCTTTGTATACAAATGCTTCATTACTGTCACCCTTGGCAAGGATTAGTTTTTCTTATTTTGTTGGGATTTTCTAAGCATTGCCAACATTGGAAAACACTATGCAATGGCTGTTAGTGTTCCTGCAATTTGGGTATGTGATGTCATTCACCAGTTTCACAAGATAACTGCTAGCTTTTAACATTTTAAGAAAACTTTGTCAAATGATAACGTGACTATATATTTAAAAAAACCACATATTGTTTGCAATTTAGACTGCTAGCTTAAGCTCGAGAAGGCTGCTTACAAACGTGAAGAAGGCTAGCAAGGATGGCACTGAGCTTACAAACGTGAAGAAGGCTGCGTACTTAACTTCATCTGTGATGAAACACTACGATGTCCCAAAGCTCGAGAAGATCATTGATGAGGAGAAGAAGGTTTCTCATTCATCACTGATGGATGACACAGAGAAGGCCATACTTGATCTAGCAAAAGTCAAAGTCAAACTAAAAGCGGAGAATGTTGACATCTGTTACCCCCCAATTTTTCAGAGTGGGGGTGAATTTGATCTCAAGCCGAGTGCATCAAGCAATGATGAGGATCTCTACTATGACTCAACAAGTGTGATCATATGCGCAATCGGATAGCACTACGACAGCTAGAAGTGTTTGGGGTGACCAACTAACACAAGTGAAGATCGATGTTAGACACTTCTGGGTTTCCTGATCATAATGTGCCTAGAAGTTGCTTTCCTTATTCAAATTCCATTCACCTCGTGTACTTACCTACAGCTTACATAGGCTATATAGAGAGAGGCTGGGTTGGATAACATTGTATTTGGAGCCTTGGAGTCATGGTAATTAAGGGCAGCTCAAAGGTAGAAAATTAGCAAATTTTTAAGTGGAAGTAGTGGTGACACATCTATTTAGAATTGCGTAATGGTGACCCATAGATGGCATACATACATACATGCATATTCATTGATCCTGGACCATTCATATTAATGAGGCCAAATTTTGGTGGGCATAGGATGAAAATTACACATGTAAGTAACTATCCTAACCATTCATTTGGTGGGTATCAAGTATTTGGATAGAAATAAATTAGTTAATGGTCCATGTTCATAGGAAGAAATCATTGATTGCTCGAAAAAATTCACCAAAATCAATGACCCCATTCTGCTTAGTGTCGAATAGGTCAAATATCTTGACATGCAACAGTCTAAGCATATGAAGAACAAATCAAGAAATAGAGAAGTATCCACCAGGACTTCCATAGTCCATGCTTTCACACACACACACATGTGCAAATACATTAGTATCATGAACAAAGTCAAGTTGGTACATCCACGTGGTTCCTTAAATTAAATAAACCGAACAAGAAATTATTATATAAAAGGATACAAAATCAGTAACAACAGAATACCCGATTAGTGAAGAGGTTCTCTTTCTTTCTATTCTTAATAGAGCTAGCTGAAATTCTTCCTGTACACATACAAACAACAATGAGATCCCAATGAGGGCCTATCCTATATTATTTGCATTCCTGATCAGTAACAAGTTGTTTACATTTCTTGAATGTTGTGTTTGTTATCCAGAATAGAGAAGAAAACTAGAAGCATGGATCACCATCCTCATTAGCTATCAAAGATACTTCACAAAAGATAATTGAGCACTTGAATAAACTTAAAATAAATACCATTGGCAAACATTTTTCAGAACAACTAATAATATAATTCAAAAAAAAAAAATGTTCCCAAATAAATGAATAATTGAAACAGATTTTTCACAATCGACATTCCTAACTAAGACGAAAAAACAAACATGCATAGCATACAAAGACCATATACAAGACCAATAGGGGTAAGATGCAAGAAAAAATAAATGTTTTTTAAGGTTATGCAAGAAAAAAATTTCAACAAATGAAGTTTAAAAAAATTAAGTGCACAAGTGCCCAAGCAATAGCGTGCACTTTACATTGACATGCATGATCGTCATCTAAATACTCGATAAGTGAACCACCTGTGACCTACCTGATATTCAGAAAATCCAAGAACTCTGTAAGTGAAGAATCGTGTGCTTCACCATTCGTGTGTTGAAACCGGAACTCATAATAACTGCCACCTTTTTCCATTTGCATGCATTCCTAAACAAGGAAAGACAACCTTCAATACAGGAATGCCAAAAAAAAAAAAAATGCTTCCTCTAACTTCATCCAATTGTAGTAAAAAGGGGAGCAGAAACAAGACCTTGTCAAGCTGCCATTGACCTGCACCTAGCCTCCATCAATGAATCCATGCATATAAATGAAAACGATACGTGCAAATTTCTTACTAGAGACCGTGAGCGAGAATCAAAGTAATGTGTAGCTTGGTTTTTGGATTTAGCATGCATTTATTGGTCAAAAGTAGTAAACATGAAAAAAAATAAAATAAAAAAATAGGGATTCACCAAGATGTATATATCGTAATGCATTACCAATGCAATTCCAATTTTTAGAACCTTTACATGAACAATGGACTTATATTGCACTGAATCATATCATTTTATTTAGCAAAATAAGATGTAAAAAGAAAAGCCAAGTTGCTCATACTTACAATGGTTTTGGGGAAGATTTCGACAAGCGCTTATAGTGCTTCACAAAGGTGTTTAGAGCTTGACCTTAAACCAGTAGGTAGTATACACACATGCTACCGCATGCATGTGAAGCACCTTCCTCGAAATAAAGCCCATTTCTAAAAAAAAAAAAAAAAAAAAAAAAAAGAAAGAAAAAAGAGAAAGGAGAAGGATAGTGAGAATAAATGCATTGAAGCAAACCCAAGAATGCAAAGCAAGAAAATCTCAAGCAACTGCACCCAGCAAAGAACAACCAATTATCAAAAAAGAAAAATCCTACTTGGTATAAATATCCCAAACAGAGAAGGCAAAAAAAATCCCACTACAAGTCTTCAAAATGCCAACAAATGCATTGATCAAATAAATCCAAGAATAAAATGCTATAAAATCCAAAAGAAATGAACTTAATCGAAACCAAGAAAACAGGATTTAAAAAAAAAAAACCATTAAATAAATAAACACAAATAGAGACTATAGAGGAAGAATCCCACTCTCCTGCCTAAACATGAAGCCAATAGGGATCTTTAAAGCTCCAAGAAATGTATTGAAACAAAACCAAGCGAAAAAAGGCAAGAAAATCCCAATTAAATGTACTCAATCAAACCCAATAAAAAGCAAAAACAGCTCATTGCCCAAACAAAAACAGCACACAGTGTACTAAAACAAACCCAAAAAATAAACAGCAGATGCACTTATAATCAAACACAAGAAAATCTGCTTAAACACAAATAAAAATGTAAAAGCTCAACACAATGTGCTCCACACCCAATCAGAACAACAATCCACTCAGTGGGCCACGCCTAAGACTGCCCTTGTCCTTCTTAGATAATCATTTTGACCAGAAGATCCAAACCATATGATTCATTTCTTACGAAACTGATGGTTTTAACAAAGAAGGAAGCTGTTTGAATGCTTACAGCTTGCATCAACCAATCAATAGAGATTTTGCATGGTAGCCTTAGTAGAATGTTCATGGTCCAAATAGATGTTTTTAACATAAATTAATAGACTTCTTTGCATAAACAACCACATTAGGTTCAACAATCAATTTCCATAAATGTACCAAGTTTCTAGAGAGACAAATGCTACATTGCATGCTCAATCAACATGGTATTAAACCATTGAGGATTTTCATCGAACACTTGGAAGGAGACCATTTCCAACAAAGTAGAAACCCACAATATTCATGCTCAATTAACATGGTAAGAGACCATTGCAGATTTTCATCAAACACTTTGAATTTTGAATCCCTAATTAGGGATTTTCAGATTGCGAGCATTAATTATTAGATATCAACATATATTTGCTTCATGTCATGAAATTCCCATGACCTTTGAAATTAATAACATAGAGTACCTGAAAAGGCCATGATGGTAAAGCTGAAAAAACAGATGTCCACCATTTACAAAATCCAATACAAGAGAGTCTGTACTTGGTCTGCATTATACACCACTATCCATCATTATTCTAACTCAGAAAGTTCAATATCCAAATCCACTAATTTTCTTAACAGATAAACATACTTTATAGTAGAAGGCCAAAAGAACAATAAGAGAAATCGGTTGCAACCTATTTGGGATCTTGGAAAGTACTCAAGTGGAAAATGCTTTCCAAGAAAATGACAGTTTCCCTTAATTTGGAGTTCACTTATTGGTGGAAAACATTTTCTAAGAAAGTGTCTTCAAAGAAAAGGTCCAAGAAAAATTTCCCAGTCCCTTCATTGTTGTTGTTGTTGTTGTTGTTGTGTTTTTTCTTTTTTCTTTCTTTTTTGTTCTCTCCAAATGCTTTCTTGGAAAATTACTTTCAAAGAAAATGTCGTGTTCTCTCCTTTATTTTCCAGCTCCCAAACAGGACTTAAATTTTATTTTATTTTAAAGAACAATAAGAGAAACAGAGAGATACAAAAGAATATTACAAGGGCATATCTGATTGCACCGCAAATTACAACTTAGATCCAATTCAGCAAGCTAGGAGTGTGTGGGATAGCATCCTATCAGTCTTCAAGGTCCTGTTGGTTATGCCAAAATCAATTGGGCTCTTCCTCACGTGGCATGAAGGAGGGCCCAATCTAAAGGAAGGTCGAAATGGCGGCTTGCCCTGCTTGTTGGTCTTTGGTCTCTTTGGGAGAGAGGAATAACCGCTTGAAATTGCAAGTGTTTCCATAGTCAAAATTGTTAGAAGGTTTTATTGTTGCTCAGTGAGTGGGATCCTCGAGTTTTGAAGTGCGAGTTGGTCCAGCTTTGTTGTTTTTCTTTGATTTTTTTTTGGCATTCTTAATAAAAAATTATCACTTCTCAAAACAGAAATGGCATTTGATTTTTTCTTTTTTAAATATATATATATGTTCTTTGATGGCACAATACCATTCACCAGAAATACCACTTTGAAACACCATTTGCCAGTTTCTATTCCAGATTTGCAAATTAAAAAGTCAGTTAAGATACTCGCAACCCCAATCCCCCTCCTATCACAAGACTTTTAAAATCCCCCCTCAAACATAATTGGCTTTGCTTCTGCTGGATAGCCATTTTTTACCCTTCCATCATTGTTGATAAATGTATAGTTTGTGCTGATGCGATGTCACTGCAGAGAGTAGTAAAAAAAAAAAAAAAAGATGTTCGAATCACAGAATTGATGCTTTGGTGGAATTGGGTGTGAAAGAGAGTGGGACTCAAAAGCATTGATGCCTTGGAGGAGGTCAAAAGAGGAGTGGACTCAAAAAGGATTTTCGCCCCTTCCATCATGTTGATAAATGTATAGTTCAGGCCGATGCAATGTCATCAGTAAAGGTGTAGATCAAAAGAGTGGTTGGAATCACAGCATTGATGCTTTGGGGCAATGGGTGTAGAAGAGAGTGGAGTCAAAAACTTCGATGCTTTGGAGGAATAGGTTGGGAAGAGAGTGGACTCACCGAATCATTGCTTTGGAGGAAATAGACTTATAAAACCCAAGGCAACCATAGCCGATTGAGATCCTTGGAATCAGTGGTCAACAAGATCACTTCAAAAAATCCCCTTGACCACAATGTTACAAATTATCAAGAAACCCAAATCCTACCATTAAACATTTTTCACTTTGTGAAAGTAAATTTCCCCATATCTTCTGCTATAATTCTCATCAACACCAAAAAATTAGAGAGAGAGAGAGAGGAGAAAACATGCTCATGATCAAAATTTGTAGCGGAAACTCCAACATAAACAATAGGTGGCTAAAAAATAGCAAGAATTAGGTAATTATCAAAAGGTGTTACCTGGAAAGAGTATCTTAGCTGCACAATGAAGGGATGGACAATTTTTGTTAAAATATCTCTCTCTGCTTTCATGTACTCGGCATGATTCTTCTCCATAATCTTATCCTTACGCATTACTTTCATTGCATATATGTCTGAAGTACCTATCTTCCTCACTTGAAACACTTTCCCAAATGCGCCTTGCCCGACAACTTTCATAACCTCAAAATCCTCAAGTCCCACACCGACTCTACATTGATTGAGGGCTAACATCATCGCATCAACCACAGATGGCTCCTCAGCTTCTGCAGTGGACTCCCTGGTGACGCACTCTACAAGTTCCAGTGAATTCTCCTGTCTCATGTAATGTGAGCTTGTGAGCTGCAAGTTTTTGTTAACACAAGTTGTGGGCCCGACCAGCGAATGAGATCGGCTATAGATGACCACCGGATCATCATAAACCACTTCACCCAAATCCGTAATGGGCACAGAATTCCCTAAATTCACTAAATTTACTTCTGAGGCTTGAGCTGGCATTGGACCAAACACATCAGAAAAATCAAATTCCACGTGCTCCGAGGGAATGACATCAGGAGGGTCCATGCAAACAAACAACTGGCTCTGAAAGGACTTGCATGTGTGGGTCTCAGACAGGCTGGGTAATTGAGAAAAAACCATCTTTCAAAATAATAAATAGATAGCAAGTGTTTCGGGCAATTAATGGCAACAAGCTGATTTTGGCTGGCTCCCTCCAATAGCCTTCAAGAAGCAAACCGATGAGGAAAGATTTGTAATAACCGCCTTCAACAATGGGAAGTTCACGTTCACAACCGGAGCTCCAAGGAATCCCGGGAGTAGGCAAACCAAAATCCAGTAAGAAGAAGCTGTTCTTGTTTCCCGATTTACAGGAAACAGTGAATGCCCATTGTACTTCTTGAATTCATGAAGATTGTGCTGTTGAAAGCTGTAGTGGGGGTCACAAATCCCTCATTAGGGAATCGACACTACAAATCCTAATTAGGGAATCGACACTACAAATCCCTAATTAGGGATTCGAAACTCAAAAATTTCCAATACACAAATCATTGCACAATGTTACTTTAAGGATTAAAAATGCTATAAAAAATGCCCAAATTGATATGAATAGATAAGGGGGAGAGAGAGAGAGACAGAGACAGAGACAGAGACAGAGAGAGAGAGAGAGAGAGAGAGAGGAGATACCTGATGTTGCAGAATGCTACCATAGAGGGAGAGGCGTAGAGGGAGAGGCGCAGGAGAGATAGAGAGAGAGAGAGAGAGGAGAGACGGAGGGGGAGGGAGAGGGAGTGGGAGTGGTTAGGGCCGGCGCCCTAACCAGATCGTCTCCGATATCGACGCTGAATAGATACTGCACAGGTTGAGTAGCGAGACTCGCTACTGAAGTGACGTCATCAAGTTATGTGGGCCCCACCATGATGTATGTTTTGTATCCACACCGTTCATGCATTTTCAGAGATCATTTTAGTGCATGGACCAAAGAATGATGCAGATCCAAGGCTGGAGTGGACCCCACCACAAAACAGTGGGAAGAGTGATTCCTACCGTTGAAACCTTCCAAAGGTCCATCATGAGGTTTTTTTGAGATCCAACCTGTTTATGTGTTACCGAAGACATGGAACAAGGGAAAACACTAATATCATCTTGATCTGAAACATTTGTGGACCTTAGAACTTTTTAATGGTGAGCGTCACTCTATCCACTGTTTTTTGCGATGGGGTCCACTCGAGATTTTGATCTGACTCATTATTTGGATCATCCCTAATATGACCTCTCCAAGTGGATGGATGGTGTGGATACAAAACATACATCATGGTTAGGCCCACAGAACTTAGTGACGTCACTTCAAGAGCAAGTCTCCTGTCATTAGCTACTCCGTAGACACGCGGATGGGAATGGGCTGGGTGACGTCAGCAAGTTCTTTGGGTCCCACCATGAGGTATGTATTATATCCAAACCGTCCATCCATATGGCGAGCTTGTAATAAGGCTTGAGATGAAAAATAAGACAAATCTAACTATCAAGTGGACCACGCAATCAAAAGCAGTGGAGGATTGAACGTCTACCATTGAAACCCTTTTGGGGTCACAAAAGTTTTGGATCAATAAGAAATTTGTTTTTACTCTTCATCCAGGTCTTTGCGACCTTATGAATAGATTGGATGGAAAATAAACGTGATGGTGGGCGGTACAATTTTTTAACGGTGAAAATCACCGCCCTTGCTGGTATTTGTGGTGTGGTCCATTTAATCTTTGGATATGATTTATTTTTAGGATAATTTTCTAAAATGATCTTGAAAAATGGATGAACGGTGTGGGTTGATCTCAAATTTTCGATAAATCCAAAGCCCAAGTGGACCATGCCACACCAAACAATGTGGAATAATGATTTCCATCATTGATACATTCCTTAGGCCTACAGTAATGTTTATTTGCCATCCAACTTGTTCATAATATCAAAAAGATATGGATGAAAAGAAAACACAAACATCAACTTGATCTAAAACTTCTGTGGCCTCCAAGAATTTTTCAATGATAGAGGTTCAATCACACTATTTCTTGTGGTGTGGTCCACTTGAGCTTTGGATATGCTTCTTTTTTGTTCTCTAGACCTAAAATTATCTATTAACATAGACGAAATGAGTGGATAAATTAAATAAATAATGGTGAACCCCACAGAATTTACTCAGTATGCTAAGGGTACTGAGTAATTCACCTAAATGTAGTGGAGAGGGTTTTCTTAAAATATTCATAATCATATATTGGGCCTGCCTAAATGGGATTCACATATCCAACCCATTCATTATGTCTCCCCCACTTGGATGAGGGGTCAGACCAAGTTTTAGCTGCATCCAAATCTAATGTGGGCCCCACCAAGTGCTTTTATATTTTTTAGGATGTCTTCATATGGTTTTATATAGTATGGCCCACCTGAGTTTCATATACAGATGATTTTTGAGATATCTCATAACTTAAAAGGGACACATCAAATGCACGGTATTGATGTTCGACACACATCATGATGGGGCCCACAAAACTTACTAACATCAATTCTTAGGTTCTTACGAGGTCAATAAGTTGAGTCACAATTTCGACCAGAATATTTGGTCCGTTTTATGTGTGTGATCCATTCACTCTATTTTACTGATCAATACCCTCAATTTGACTAGTTATTCGCCCCGATCAAGCTACATATGAGAAAGATATTGGGCATACAAGATTAATCAACAACTTCAGTGGAATTTGATTTAAACATATGAAGTTGTTTACTTTTCAATATGGACTAATTAGATTGTCCAAAAATGATTACAAGTTCAATTAGTAGATGTACGTAATGATTTATTAACAAATATTTTTTTATTTCACAAAGAAATTTCAATTTCTATTTAAAAATAACTTTTTTTTTTCAAAATGTATATTTTTTTACTCTTAATTTTTGTTTGAAAACTTTTAACAAAATATTATTTTTATTATAAAATATTTCAAAAAAATTAAAATACAAATTTTGAATTTCTATTTTCAAAATCTCTAAAATTTTCACAAAATTTATTTTTTTTCCCAAAAATTCCAAAATGCCGATTTTTTTTCTTCAAAAGCATCATTTTATTTTCAACTTTCTAATTTTCTTTCTTTAAATGATATATTTTTTTTTTTTTCAAAATCTCAGTCTTTTTATAAATAACCTTTTCTTTTAATTTCAAATTTTGAACATTTTCAATTATTTTTCAAAATCACATATTTTTTCAATTTCTTTATTTTCGTTTCAAAATAATTGTTTTTTGATAAAGTTTCGATTTTTTAATCTCATTTTATTTTAAAATTTTCAATTCTTTTTAACTTCTCCATTTTTTTTAAAGCATTTTATTCGAACTTGTTAATTTTTATTGAACTTCTCAATTTTATTTTATTTTTCAAAATATGTCTTATTTTCTTTTTTTAAAAATATTTTCAATTTTCAACATTGTGAAAATTTTCACATAAATTTAAAAAAAAAAAATAAATAAATTTTGGGATATTATTTTTTTCTCAAAATCGAAGCTTTTTTTTTTTCCTTCAAATTTATCAAATTTATTCAATATTCTTTTTTTTTTTCCCCACTAGATTTTTATTAAATCACGATTTTTATTTATTCAAAATCTCATTTTTTTCTCTAACATTGTTAAATTTTTTATCCTCGATATTCTTTTTCATCTGATATTACAAATCATTTAAATATTAGTTTTTTTTTTTTTTTAATTCTACTTATTTGTTATAAAAACTTTTTTTTTTTTTTTGCATACAATCAACTGTTAAAAAATAATCTTATATACAAATATGTACAATTATACCACTGAAATTCTATTAAAAACAATTATTCGACTACAAAAAAACATATTTTTCCATCATATTCTAAAAAAAAATGAAAAAAATTAACGTGTAGGGCAAAAGTCCTTTTACGACGGACCATGATCCATCGCAAAAGCAGCTAAAAACCGTCGCCACCTTGTAATTTGGGCGGGAATTTATCGTCGGTCGCAAAATCAAAATTAGCGACGGATTTAGTCCGTCGCTATTTTACGACGGATCTAAATCCGTCGTAAATCCGTCGTAAATCAGATTTTGGCGACGGATTTAGATCCGTCGCGAAATTCCACGACGTTTGAACAACGGATTCACGAGAAAGGCGGGATTGGCGACGGACTTTTTCCCTTAGCGACGGATTAAATCCGTCGTTAAACCAAGCGATTTTTGCGACGGACAAAGTCCGTCGCAAAAATGCGTAGTAAATCGCCCCTTGGCGTAGTGATAGTTGAGCATCATGGTCCTTGGTTTCTTTTCTTTTATCTCTTTCATAATTTCTTTCATCTTGTTCAATGCATCTAATATTTTCGTTACCACCTGATTCAATTGCTAAAACATTCATAGTTTGCGAAATGCCTATGCCTGATTGAGTGAATGTATTTTTCAAATTCTTCTGGGCATTACAAACCTCACAATGTGATTGAAGAAGATGTTTCTTTCGAGGAGTTGCTAACTCATGACTGTGCTCCTCAACAAACTTTTTTACTATATAGTTTGGTCCACCACCCTCTTTTTTAATTGTCATGAGAGCTTTACAACTTTCTCGAGTAATACTCCGTCGCCTCTTTACTACACCATGCTTCATTTGTACCTTGTTATCTGTCGTCCCCTCCTTTGAACATACAAACATCTTCCAGATCTCTTCTTGACTCTTATTGTATTTATTTGATCCTCTACGAACACTGAAGCCTGCCTTCTTTGCATAATGGTTGTATAAGTTAAATGCCGCATCAACTGAAGAGAAAGTAGTCTTCTCAATTATTGGTTTCAACCCCTCTTCTACTTCTGGAATCGAACGACGAATAGAAGTTGTGCCAACTTGTGCCATTAAATTCTCATGCATTTCTATAAGTACCCGTGCCTCTTTGGCTATAATGTATTTTTTATTCTACAAAAAAAAAAAAAAAGTTTTGATATAGTTTATCTTGAAATTGTATAAAAGTTGGTAAATGAACAAACTCATAACAAAAATCAATATTTTTATTTCAGATTTAAGAAAAAATTAAACGGTCCAAAGTCAACAATAACAAGACAATTATCTATTATCATTTTCTAGATTAATATGCCCAGTTAGGAACTCGGGATGTCTAGTAAACAATTGCATATTTTACTTGCTATTCAAACTGGACCTATTTTTGGAATCCAATTTTCTACAACAAGTATGGAAATTATGATTGTATATTCACTACATTTTCTATAAAATACTCACAGACTCTATGGATTAGAATAATATATTTGTACGATATGACTTGAGCACAAATCCAATTTGCTCAGGTCATGTCTGACTAAAACGACTTGAGCCCAAGCGCAACCCAAAAGCTGATAATTCCATCAATGTCAGGCTCTAACCTGAGCACAGGCTAGGCTACTAGATCCAAGCCCAGTTCAAAGCTGGGTTGGGTGAGCCACCTGGTCCATTGCCTACCTGTGGTGTGGACAACTTGCACAACCAAGGGACCAAGTGGAACTAGAAAAAACTGAATATGTGGAGATATCTCCTTCAAGTACAAGTTGCAGGGCCATAGGCAAATTGGGTCCGTCCATATGCACCAATGGCTTATGTTTAAAAATCATCCATGTCCTTTAAAACCAATACAATTAACCTTTGAAGAGATGGGTCTTAACATATTCTGGTTCTTTAGACTCAATGAAGATCTACCATACCGACCGTCCCTGATCGAGGCTTGCTACAATACACCCCGACATGTTGCAATACATGAGATTTGCTGCAATACATTCCAATTTTTTGCAATAAGACATATCGGGCCATAGCCTGTGGATTGGAATCCTGTATCGGCCCAAACAGCCTAGTACAGGTGCAATACACTGCAATATGGGGCCATATCTGTGGTGAACAAAATGCACCACCATATAATACCTGCTACACCAATTTAAAACCTTGGTTGGAATCCTTTTCAATGACCCAAAATTGTTTACATGATGAGGAAAAAAAAAATCTAAGATTATAGCATCTCAAACCTCTGATTATTGAAAGTTTATGGAGACCATCCATATTCAAAGGAAAAGAGTCCAATGATCAAAGGGTTGAAATAATCCAACCTAAGAGTATTTACTTCTTTGAACATCCACCACCAGAGGTGAGGCAGATGAGCATGCAGCTTGTTATACAAATGGTTTGGATCATTAGACCAGATAGAAAGGCTAAAGTCTAATGCAATACATGAGCATGTAGCTTGTTATACATTTGGCCGACTGAGGCTTTGAGCAGTATATGCTGGTTTTCGGTTCAGAAAAGTAAGACTCATGGATTTGGAAGGCTATAGACAGTTTCCCAAAAAAAAAAATCTCAAATTGGAAGATCCTACCACAAATCCTGGATTCAGTTGGATGCTGATAATTGCTCTGTCTATTCCTTGGCTATATCAAATTGACAAGATCATCCACATGAATTTTTTTGAGGCGCAAACTGTAGAGCTAAGACAACTTTCAGTCCCAAACAAACTATATATGTTATAAAGTTATGAATGAGTGTGTTTATATAAAACTGTCGCATTTCTAATGAACATGAATGAATTTGATATATAAAAAGGATGCTAGTAATATCAGTAATTTGAAACAACAATCCAAAGGATTTAAGTCTTCTTACCATCAAGATTTTAACAAGATCAATAATGCCATATGCAGAATAGTAATTTTCGAGGGCATGAAAAACAATTGATTCATTCTCCCAAACAGAAATAGTATAATTGTAGGCTTTAGGGAAGTACTCTCCTACAGGAATCTAAATAACCAGTCAGCAATCTTTCACAGAAATAAGCCTAGATACAAAAACTAAAAAAGAAAAAAGAATACGCGTATATGTAGATAATCCTTATAAATAAGAATGGCTTTCAGAACATTAAACCATGCTATTGTACATAAGATTCATTATATTCAAAATTGAGAGCTAAGAGAGGACAAAAAGTACTTCAATATTTATACACAAAAATCAATTAATTATGTTCAAACATAATTTACACAACTAAGCTTCTGAATAAAATCGGTATTTAAGTGGAACTTCTTACAAATCTGTGGATTGGAATAAAATCGATGTCGTTCCCACAAAGATGTGGTCGAAAGATGGAGAGAGAGAGAGAGAGAGAGAGAGAGAGAGAGAGAAGTAGATTGCTAAAGAATGACAAGAGAATGAGAAAGTATAATTTTAGAGAGTGCGAAGAAGAGAGATTTTACACATGCATGAACAGTAATCCGTCCGGGCTGAGATTTGTGGGGCCACCATGATGTAAGTATTTTATCCATGCCATTCATCAGTTTTATTATATTATTTTAAGATATTATCCTAAAAATGAGGCATGTCCACAGGTCCAGTGGACCACATGAAAGGAAGCTGAAGTGATAATTACACGCCGTTGAAACCTTTCTAAGGGCCACCGTGTTGTTTTTTTACCATCCAACCTATTCATAAGGTCACGTAGACATGGATGAAGTGAAAACACAAATATCAGCTTGATCTGAAACATCTCCCGCTCCCAAGAAGTTATTAAAGGTGGACGTTCAATCCCCACTTTGTGGTCCACTGCAGCCGTGGAACTACTTTATTTTAAGGATCATACCTTAAAATGATCTTACCAAAGAGGTGAACAACGTGGATAAAACACTTACATCACGGTGGGCCCCATAGAGCCCTACCGTCTAGGCGAGGGTAGCACGCAATCCACCTCCGGGAAGGATTTGTGTGCGAGGACCGGGGGATTGGATACTGACGGGCTACTTACTGAAGTGACGTCACCAACTTCTATGGGCCGACCATGATGTACATGTTGTATCAACACCGTCCATGCTTTTAGAGAGATCATTTTAGAGCATCATCCAAAGAACGAGGCAGATCCAAGGCTGGGTTGGATCCCACCACAGAAAACAGTGATGAGAGTGTCACCCACCATTGAAACCTTACGCAGTTCCACCATGATGTTTGTTTGAGATCCCACATGTTCATGCGGTAAAGCAGACATGAAAGAAGGAAAACACAAATATTTGCCAAAACCCAAACTGTCGTGGCCCCCGAAGCTTTTTAATGGTGGGCGTCACTCTTCCCTCTGTTTTTTGTGGTGGGGCCCTCTCGAGCTTTGGATCTGATTCATTTTTTGGATCATGCCATAATATGATATCTCCAAATGGATGGGTGGTGTAGATACAAAACATACATCATGGTGTGGCCCACAGAAACAGGAGACGTCACTTCAGGAGGAGCCTATGAGATGCGAAATTACCGCTGTGCGAGTCATCTCCATGGAGACTCTCTCCTGCGCACGTCTGGTGAATCCCATCCGATGAAGGGATCGAACGGCTCTTACGCGAGCTCGTATTTAAGCTCCGTACGGCATGGTGCGCAGGAGACCAGGACTCTCTCTCTCTCTCTCTCTCTCTCTCTCTCTCTCTCTCTCTATATATATATATATATATATATATATATATATATATATATAGGGAAAAGGTACTATGTGCTCGAGCATAAAGCGGTCATCCGTGAGGTCGAGCTGTGTGGGCCCCACCGTGATGTCGTTCGAAGATCCACACCGTCCACCAGATGCGCGAGCCCAAGGTGGACTCACACGGCTCAAAATCAGCCGTCCATGTAACCCAGGTGGGCCATACCATCGGAAAACATAAGTATACACGCAAAAACATGTAAATGCACTTGGTGGGCCCCACCTGAGTTGTGGATACCACATGAAACTTGGTCTAAAATTATATTCAAGTGGGACACACATGATGGACGGTGTTGATCATCAAAAAACGTCTCGAAAGGTCCCCAAAAATGGTTTTGAATGTTTCAATGGTGCATGACCCCTCTCAACTGTACGTGGTGTGGCCCACAAAAGTCACGAATTGACTTGATTTTCAGCCGTGTAGGCCCCCTCTGGAATGGTGCATCTGGTGGACGGTGTGGATTTTCTAACGGCATCACCGTGGGGCCCACACCAGCTCGACCTCACGGACGACCGCTTTACACTCGAGCGCATAGTACCTTTTCCCATATATATATATATATATATATATATATATATATATATATATATATATCACAACTTGATCCAAAAGTTTTGTAGCTCTAAGAAGTTTCTATTGATAATAGTTCAATCAACACTGTGCAGCTCACTTGAGATATTGATCTATCTCAATTTTGGGTTCATACTATAAAATTATTTGAAAAAATGGATAGGCAGGGATGCAAAATGTTGGGCCCACTAGCTAGTGGAGGTTGAATAGCTAAACTGTCCGTGCTATAGTACTATGTTTCGTATGTTTCTGGCAATCCAAGAGATTCTGTTTGCGGGAAGTGTAGGTACGTGTCGTGCGAAGACGAGCATTCACGCTCCTCGAGCTCCCAGTTGCACGAATGGTTTAAAAGAGATCAAAGTTACATAGGACCCACAGTGGTGTATTTATTATATCTACATCATTTATTTATTTTTAGAGATCATTTTAGAGGATTATTTAAAAAATTAATCATATCTAAAGATTATCTGAACCACACCACAAATAGCAGCGGAGATAATAATTTTCATCATTAAACAATTTACAGGGCCTATCATAAAGTTTATTTTCCATCCAATTTGTTCATAAGGTCAAAAAGACTTGAACGAAGAAAAAACAAATTTCATATTAATTTAAAACTTCTGTCACCCCAAAAAAGGTTTTAATAGTAGACATTCAATTCCTCGCTGCATTTTACAGTGTGGTCCACTTGATGGTTATATCTATCCTATTTTTATCTCACACTTTGAATATAACATATGCCTAGTGATCATACTCACAGAGCTTGCTGACATTAATACAGCATCTACATGTCTGGTGCCAGGTACAGCAGCCCATCCGCGTCTCTATTTGCGTAGACCTTAGCTTCAGCAGATAGCGTTGACCCGCGATATGACAAACGGTCAATGGCCGGCACGAGAGCTGATTAGCTGTTGTCCAGGTAACAGCTCAGCAGCTGTTACTCTCGACCTTGTGGGGCCAACTTGATATTTGTCTTTATTTTTATTTTTTAATTATTATCCACTCGGTCCATTTGTTTTTCCATCTTATTTCACCGGGTGTTAATCTAAGCCTTGTGGGGCACCTTGATGTATTTTTATTTTTATTTTTTTTTATATCCACCTTCGTCGCTGTGTTTTCCTATCTTATTTTAGATACGATTCCAAATAAAAGAAATCCAAATCTCAGGTGAATTATACTGATACAAACAGTGATGGTTAACCATTAAAAAAAATTCATGGGCCAAGAAAGTTTTGGATCAATCTTATTTTTCTACTTTCCATTCATCCAGATTTTACTGTCATCATCGACAGGTTGGATTTGAAATAAACATTACAAAACCTTGGATTTTTTAACGGTGAGGCACTCAATCACCACTGCTTCTTGTGGTGTAGTCTGCCAGATATTTTTATCTATATAATTTTTAGTACACCATCTTAAAACGGCCTGAAAAAACCGTTGGACAGCGTCGATAAACAAAAAATCATCAAGGTGGGCCCTACGGTAGGGGTAACACCTACAAAACTGTTACCCGGGCAACGCATGATTCGCACCTGGCCGGCATCTCAGTGCATTTTACACGGGTGGCGTGGGAAGCGGATTAGCTGAGTCCTGACCGTGCGGCCTACTTGATATATATGCAGTATACCCACACTGTCTATCCATTTTTACATCTCAATTAAAAACATGAGCGCAAAAATGAAGCCGATAAAAATCTCAGGTAAAGTACACTATAGTAAACAGTGATAAAAAGTTTTTTGTGGACCAAAAGACCTTTTTTTTTTTTTTTTTTCATTGGGTTAGCTTTTTAGTACAAGCCCATGTCAGTACACACTCTCTGTTAGCCACCCCCACCTAAGACCTCAAGTGTTGAAACGAGGTATCTCCACTCAGTCTGTCAGTTGAGCTATAGATTTGAGTGTGTAGACCAAAAGTCTTTCGGGTCAAGGCGATTGTTTTTTTTTTTTTTTTCTTCTTCCGTATGACCTTATCAACTGGTTGGATGGAAAATGAGCAATACGATGAGCCCTAGGAAAGTTCTAACGGTGGTTTTTAAATCACTACTGTTTCCTGTAGTGTGGTCCACCAGAGATTGGTATCTGCTTTGTTTTTAGGCTTACGTACTAAAATGAGCTGGAAAAACGGATGGACAGCGTGATTGAACAGAACATGCATTAAGGTCAGTTAGGGACGGACCATGTTGGTTGAGGCCGGGCCGCACCTAATCGGTTCTTGTAGTTTGGAATCCTCGCCAACACCTTTAACACGTGACAGCTGGACTAGAGTGTGAGGCTGTAAAATCACAGGTATGATGGACCTTAATGTGATCAATGTGTTGGAGCCTATTTTTATCCAAAATTTACCCTCCTTTGGACGATCTGATCCAATCGCTTTCTTCTCTTCATCGAGAGCTTCGAAACAAATGACTAAACTCGATTTTGGATAAGGAGGTATTTAATGAATAAGATCGATTGATTGTTAAGTGGGTCATATCCCGTGATCCAATTGTCAAATTAAGATGAAAATTAATCTCAATGACAAAAATAATGTAATCGTCAATGTAGAACGGTCAGATTGTTTAGAATCTATTCGGATTTTGGGTAAATTAACCACGACCATTTATAGTGTTTAGAACATATTTGATCCGTTTAAGATAAGATTGGGTTGAAACTTGTTCCCTAGCCCAATTGGTACGTTGTGAACACATCTAAACGGCTCAGATTGGCTGAATGATGACTTAATAATAGAATTTTAATTAATTAAGTCAGTATATGATAATCTTATTAATTAAAAATTCAATTCTACAACACGTCTAAATAATGAACGGTTGTTGGTTTCAATTGACAGACGGCCTGGTAACTCAGCATACATATGATATAATGTAATTAAGTTGTAATCTGGCCCGAAATAAGACCAGTACTAATGCTTCATGGCTGACATTAATCATTGACCTTTTCAAAGAGTTAAGCCAGCTGTCATTTTTTTTTTCTTTTTTTCTTTTTATAAAGATACTTCCAACCTATGGACAATCAACATTGGCTATATGTTGGGTGAAATCGGACCTCCTCACGATGGTTCATTGGATTGGATCATCTTTCCAAAATACGAAAAATACTTTCAAATCCTAGAGGAGTCACAATGGCACCAAAATATGAACAAATAGCAGGATGACGGACCAGCTGCATATCGGAATCTTGCCCGTCAATGATGGATAGATTTGCACCATCCCTAATAAAAGTTGGATTGACTAATAAACAATGATTCAAATTAGCTTTAAAATAATCAAATCTGATTACCCCGTGAAACAATGTAACTGATCAACTATCCCTAATAAACTTGATCACAACTACTAATTAGACTTGCACCAAATGAACCATCCCTAGAAAATCTCAATTTTGATTGTGACAACTAAAACCCAAGCAATAAAGTACAAAATCCTAAAATCCACAATCCCCAGCTGAGTCAATTTAGATCACAACCATCACACGTACTAGCCTCTTGCATGTTTTCAATAAAAACCATCTTAATTACTTGAAGTCCTGGAGGTACCCTAACAAAGAAAACCAAGTAAGCTAGACATGTTTATAAAATCATCTTGTAATAAAAACCTCCATGGAGTATCATTTCCTAGGCTAAGGTGATTTTGAAAAAATCTTAAAATAGTTTTTAGAATCAAAAGCGTCAGGCTTCCTAGGCACTAAGAGATCTTCCATATCTCTAGATGGAAGTCAGCGCAAAACCGAATAAAATCCGATGTCTCGTGGTTTTTCCGAAAATTATCAGGATCCAAATGCACATCAAAGTACGATTGAACTGAACTCTAATGTCAATTCCATCATACCAAATGTTGATGCAACGAATGAAGATAAGCCAAGACTATTAAGAAAAAAATCATCTAAACAATGAAAAAGATAAATTGTAACATAAGTGTTAAAACTAGAAGATTGCATGAAAAAAATGTCATTCGCACATTCTTAGACGTGGATGCTTGAGGAACTTGATCGAATCCAAGTCGGCATAAAAAGATCCTCGTAAGGTCGTAGAAAGCGCGAGGTAAGCTAATCACTTTATCAAAAAAAGTACTCCTAGAGTGATTAGGGAAGCAATGGACATTCCAGTTCGGATCAGTATTCTCTTCAAGTTGTAGAAAGTGCATGGGCTCTATTGTACCTTTCTAATGTTAGTAACAATCAGGAGTGAAAGGATTGCAATTAGTTGCATGTAATATTGCAGATGACGCAAAGATAATCACATCATTTTCCTCGAACCCCTGTGATATGTGTGAATTATCTATTTTCAGGAAACTAGCTGTCATAGACACACATGCAAGCAATGAATCCAAACCACAATTCATGATTGACTGGTAAAGGTGGGGTGTCCACTCACTAAATCCTGTGGATGGTGATAAAGAGATTCATTGAGTCAGTTGACCATGTAAGGGTTGTAGGCAACCCTCGATCGTCTTACGGATGCGTTACTTTCGCATCGAGCCATAGGCAATGCTCAACCACCTATGGTTGCTATACGGCACAACCCCGATTTTTATAGATCACTACCAGTGGTAACTCGTAGGGCTACCTTAGATTATTCGAGTTCTAGCTACGATGACCTTGATGAAGGCTTTACCTGATGGCCAATCCATAGAGGTGATCGCTTAGATCGTGCTGAAAGAGACTATCGAGGTAAGGCCAAACTTCCTAATTTTAACGGTTTATTATGCGACTGACTAACCAAAGTAGAAAGATATTTCAATTATATGAACATGTCAGAGCATAAAAATGTGAAAATTAGTAGCGTTTAAATTAAAATCTAGTGCTTCTGCATGGTGGGAGAAATTACAACTCTCACGTGTCCGACAGAACAAGGCGTTCATCTCATCATGGCCACAGATCAAATGCCTTATTCGATCACGATTCATTCATAGTGATTATAAGCAGGTATTGTTCCAGCAATAGTAAAATTGCCAACAAGGGAATCGAACCATCACAGATTACACTGAAGAATTCCAACAATTGGCAACACAAACCGATTTGTTCAAAATCGAATCGCAGAAGGTAGCACGATTTGTAGGTAGGTTACGATCGACGATTCAAGACTGAATTCAGATGCAGTCGGTCGGGACCATGGATAAAGCGGTTCAGTTAATAGGTAGAGCAGACGAGTCCCACGTAGGATTCAGTGCTGACAAAAGGAAAAAAACCAATAGGAGGGCATCATCAACCTTCTGTAATTGGTGGGAGCGGTCCATTTAAGCCTCAATGTATAGAACCCACAACAGCAGGCCCGAGTAGGATTCCAAATCCTTATGGTCGGCCAAGGCAGAATAATTGTTGCCGCCGTGACCAACCGAGTCACTTATCAAACACCTGTCATCAACGCCCTGCAACTCACTTGACCATTAACGAAGGACGCACTAAGGGAGATGCCGCAGAAGAAGACATTGGTTTTGATAAAGATGAATAAGTCATTAAGGAAGGAGCTGGTGGCAAAGAATGGACGACTGAGCATCATGACAAATCTTTGGTCGTGAGGCGATTGCTATACACTCCACGAAAGGAGTTACATCTACAATGATACAATATATTCCATACGCGGTGTGCCATCAACGGTAAGGTCTGTGATGTGATCATAAATAGTGGTAGTAGTGAGAACATTGTCTTGAAAGTGATGGTGGACAAGTTGCAGTTACTTACGACAAAACATCATTCCCCTTACTCAATTGGCTGGATTAAAAGAGTGAACGAGACCACGGTAATTGAACAATGCACTGTCTCATTTTCAATTGGTAAAACTTATAAAGATCAGATACTTTGTGATGTAGTCGACACAAGGCATATCATATGTTACTCGGTCGACCATGACAGTTGGATCGTGATGCGACCCACCGAGAATGAGACAATGTTTACGTCTTTGTTAAGGATGGTTGAAAGATAGTCCTTGCCCCTATGACACCAGAGAAATACCCCGAAGCTTCTAAAGTGGAGGGGAGCTCCCTCTTGACCATTTGAAATTTCGTAGAGGAATCCAAAGAAACCGGCGAGGTGTACTTCATAGTGGTAAAGGGCGAGAAATCAAAGACTTTAGACATTCCTCTAAGTTTAAGATAATTACTTAACGAATTTAAAGAAGTCTGACCTGAAGATTTACCCGATGGATTGCCCCCCATGAGGGACGTCCAACATCACATATGCCTTGTTCCTAGGGCTAGCTTGCCCAACCGTCCTCATTGTCGGGTGAGTCAGAAAGAATGTCAGATCTTGCAAGTACAAATGAAGGAACTGATCCATACTATTCAAGTCAATGAGAGCAAGAGTCAAGTCAAGGAGAGCATGAGTACATATATTCTTTCAGCTCAAGAGCCTAATGCAAATTAGAAGGAAGAGGCTGATAAACATCAGCACCAGAAATTATTTGAGTACCATGAGCGAAGTCCCTTAAGTAACTCGAGGACGAGTTTTTTTCAAGTGGAGGGGTCTGATGTAGGCCATGGCATAGATACATTCCTAGCATGGTTGGACCAAAAGAAGGTGGACCGTAAATTTATCATAACTTTTAATCTGAGTATTGTTATGGGGCACACCTAAGAGAGTGTCATGAACCAAAGAAGGACGAATTCTTTTGAAGTGGAAGAGACTGATGTAGAGCAGGTCGCGGACACTTTCATGTCCAAGATGGACCAAAGAAGGCCCAATCGAAGGTGAAAGTCATCAAGACCATCAGAACCTTAAAACATACATATCTCACAAACCAGAATGAGTTACTCAATGTACCATATATGATTTTGGGGTAAGAGATGCTACTTTAGCCAACCAACCCAGCTATGCCGGTTTGCCCATGCCGAATTTGTGAGATTCAATTTTATTTCCGTTTTTACTATTTATAGTAAGTTTTAGTTTGATTATAACTCTTCACCCTTTGAGCTTTAGGAGTTGTATCCAACGTGAAAATGTTTATAAAATTTAGGAGAATAACATGGTTAAGCCACATAGGACACTTACTATAAATAGTAAATTTATTATTTATACTAAGTTACAGATTTTAGGTAGTTTTAGTTGTAGTTTAATTCTGAAACTTCTTTCAAGGCATGGTATCCCTATTTAAAGGGTTGTAGACTCGTTTATTTCAATCATCAATCAAGTTATGATTTTTCTAGAATATTATTTATATTTTCTTACTTTTTCCTCGTGGATTTGAGAAGTCTTTATGAGAAGTCCAGAGAAGCTTCATGGATTTGAAGTAGTTATCCTTGAGGAAGACGGTGATCGAACTCATCACGTTCATCCCTGCGTCAGATCCACGTCAACCAGACATGAAAAAGAATTTGTCTTACAGTTCACTTCTGGTTCCATTTAACCACCCTTCGGCCAATAAAACAAAGTTAAAACCATTTACAACCATGAAGACCCACAATGGGTAGCTCGGATTGATGACCAGATCTATTTTTCTCTTAACAATCTCGACATCCATTAATTAGATTGTTAGAATAATCTGGTCACCGTTATTTTTACTTAACAGCATACAAATGTTGGTACAGATAGATTGATTGAATTATCTACATGTCAAAATGCAATTGATGGCGCCATAAGTTACAGATAGAATGTGGTGATCAAATAAGCATGGGAGAATGCATACACACATCATGGGGTAGCGTCACCACTAACATCGATTGCCCATGGATGGACTGGCAAACTGAGGGAAATTTCTCTAAAAAGATCAAAGGATAAAAGAAAATAAATAAGGTCCTCATTTTTTGCCCAAGCATACTAGGCTCACAGTTGGAGGCCGAGCCTTACACCTTGGCTATACTAAGCTTAAGCCTTAATTAAACCACGGGAACAACCTCAAGGCCTTTCGCTTCCTCATCTCTAGGTGTACACCTAAAGGCATGATGCACCTGTCTTTAGAAACAAGCTGCAAGAGCCGTACCAACCATGCACGAAGTAACATTTTCATATGTTCTCTTTTCTTAGAAAGGCAAATATACAAATTAAAATGATACAAATAAAGGAAAATAATAAAAATTAAAAAAAAAAAAAGTTGGAAGATTGAGAAGTTGAAGTCATTCTCACCTTTAAAGATGCAATTTCACCGAGGACCAGTCCCTTTTGGTATAATGCCTTTGCTAACTAGTAACGCATTAACTCCATCTTTCTTATTACATACCAAATTTGATTTTCATGTAACTCTGAGCATAGCAATAATTATTTTATTATTATTTAAAAAAAAAAAAAAGCTTTAAGTATAAGCATTAGCATTGTGCAATCCTCGTTCTCTTTTCAATCCCCTGCTTCTCATATCTAATTGGCGGGTATATGCTATATGGCTTGCCGATATAATCGGAGCCTGTCCACCAGAAACTCGGCTAGTTAGCTGTTGTTTTGTCATAAGCATCAACACACCATTGAGCATTCCACACATCACATTTCCATATAAATTGCACTTAGCACTTGGTCAGACCCTTCCTATCAAAAATTCAGACTAATTAGTCATCGTCGCGATCGCATTGCATTGCATTTAAATCTTTTGTGTGTAAGAATTAATTATATTTCTTATAAATTACTCAAATCTTATAGAGTAGATACCGTACATCTGTACGGACAAAGTGGGTGCCTAGCTAACACTTTCCCTCTTTGCAACAATGGTCCCTTATTCAGAATCTCTGGAACGCAAATCCAATAGTCATCTTAGGGCTAAATGATCTTCAGATTCTCAATCTTAAGCGTTTCTATAGGGTTTAATCACTTGTAGATTCAAAGTAATTAGTTAGTGGCGACTTTGATAAAATATAATACCCTTTTAACCCTAAAAGCCCGAGAGAGAAAGAGAGGTAACTTGTGAAACGTGAGTTGATTTTCTCGCTCGGGATTTAGGATCCACAACCTCGACCCTCAGCACATGACAACCTCGACCCAGACCTTGAAAACCTCGACCCTTGAAAACCTCGACATTTAACACATAACAACCTCAATCCTTAACAAATGATATATATTTATTGTCTTCCAAGACAATAGATTATAAAATCTAAATTCTATCTCTTTCATTGTCTTCCACATGATAACCACAACCATTCATCCACATCTCAAATTCCTTCTGACAATCACTTCTCCTCATGACAATAACTATGACCATCTCTCTTTATTCATAATCAACAGTGGCTTTCATATTTAAGAAAATGCTATTTTGTAAAAACAAATAAAAAAATAAATTTAAAATGTCGTCCACCTATTTCTGGCTTCTATTTTTAAGAAATGTAATTATTGTAGCAAAAATAAAATTCATTTTTAAGGATGTAGAAATTGTTGGTGGTGCCCATGCACTGGAGAAGTTGGCAGTCATCGTACACTCGAAAATGCAGTCAAAGGGGTGATGATAGGTCCCTGAAAGACATGCTTGAAAAGGACGAAAAAAAGTCTTAGAAAAACAACAATGGATAAAGAAGAAGACTTGTACCAGAGCTAGCCACCAAGCACGAATAATTTCATTCCATTAATATATATATATATATAATAATTTCATTCCATTTTTTAAAAAATAAAATAAAATATATTGTATTATAAGGCGTTTGTTCAAGCCTTTTAATTTTTATATTTCGTGTTGGGGGCCTTACACAAAACCTTAGGATCTAGCCCTCTAGAACAAACCAGAATTATGGATAATAAAGCAATGAAAATAAGCAATGCATCAATCACATACCACATAAGAGATTTTTACGTGGAAAACCCTCAAAGAGGTAAAAACCACGAGACCTCGTCCAGATCAACAATCCACTATAAAGTAGAACGTTATAACCTTCTTCACTCACGCAGGAGTGGATAAACAATAAGAGAAATAGAGAAAACGGAGAGATCTAACCGATTACGAGGACATAGAAGCGCTGATATATAGATTGCACAGTAGATAACCTCCACAAGCAGAACCTCCATTCTATAAGCTTCATCTCTCTCTTCCTCTCTATCTCTCTCTCACCTTTGATAGCCCTAAACCCTTTTAGCAAATGGAAGGGAGTAAATGGTATTAGGGAAACCCTGGCATGGATTACCTAGTAAAATGGTGTTGTCACGGTGATTGTCTTGAGATCCATGGGCAACCCCTTTTATAGTTTGGCAGGAAACTTCCATCCTTCGCAAACCAAACACATCGCGAGCTAATTTGAATCGGATTAAGATGGATTGGATGAGATTTAAAGGTAATGATGTTGTTGCGTGGATTGTCGAAGATCCATCTGGTTGGAACCTTTGACTAGTGGAACGCCCTACCATTCCCAAGATTTACCATCCAATCCCTTCCACTACCATCTAATCCCTTCCAATCCAACCGGCCAAACGGGCCCTTAGCAAATCTTTTGTAAAGCTTTAGGAAACCTCCTTGCATTACCTAGAAAACCCTAGGCAACCCCTTTTATAGTTTAGGAAACTTTCCTTTCGCATCCCGGTTGCGAAAGGACTCAAATCCGCAGTTTCGCGCAAAATCACGGAACAAACTGCGCGTAACCTTCGACTAGTCGAAGCCTGTCTACGACCGATCGAAGCCCACCTTCAACTAGTCCTGGAATTCCAGGACTGGTCTTAGCCTCTAAGAAAAAACAGCATGAACTCGCTAGACTTTGAGTCGTATTAAGGCTCGAACCTACGACCGGTCGAGCGCCTCCCATGACCGGTCGAGCAGGGCTCAGGATCGGTCGAAGACGGAAAAAAACCCCATCATTTTGTTGGTCGGTCAATACTCGTATATAATATTATGAGTCGATGGCTTTCGTCCTTGGGTAACCGTTTTCTACACAAACTCTAGATGGAGAAAAGGTCAAGAAAGCATTGGAATGAGTGGAACACCTGTTTTACATGCATGACCCGAGAGACATAATTTTATGGGATCAACTGTGCCGTATATCTAAAATCCAATCCATACATTAGGTTCTATCTTTGACGTTATGTCCTAAGGTCGAAAATAAGCTAGTCCCATCCTAACATGGGTCCATCGACACGAAGAGATGCAAGAAGGGTACTAACTATAGAGTTGCGTGTGGGGCCATATAGCTTGTATCTTACATCAAACTGGTTAATCATGTGTAGCTCATAGAAGGAAGAAAACTCAGAAAAATCAACCTGATACAAATCTCAGGCGGGCCACACCGTGCGAACTTAGAAGTTTTGGTAGCAATTTTACTTGATTCCCATTTGTCAGACCTACATTGGTTTTTAATCAGGCTTATATTCTGTATGTACGGTCATAATAATTCCTTTCCTCTGATGGACGGAGTGGATTTTACACTTACAAAACATGTTGGACCTCACAGAGCTTGGGTATTCTACACGCTGCATAAAACGGCATCTACCGTCTGACAGAAAAAACAACCGTGTTAATTTTGCACCATTTAAAAAATGGTGGTGACTTTTCGAATATAAGACCGTTCAAATTGTTAACTTAATTATAAATGGAGCGTAAGCAAAAAGTTGCACCGAAAAATCTCTTTCCTGCAAAAATGACACATGTAAATATCCTATACGTGCGAAAAAAGAAAAGAAAAACCATGAGGTTAGCTGATGAGAAGAGTCAGTGTACCACCGTGGCCCACATAAGAAATTGCATCAGCCTCATTTTTAAGGGAGCTATCTTTCCACATAACACGTAGCAGGATGATCAATCAATCGGATCCATCCATCAAATCAGCCTTACTATGGATCCCAGAAGGTTGAACATACACTGAGATCAGATGACCCTGCCCGTTTCATCGTTTGCTTTCCAAAATACAGTTAGGGCTGAAAGTTGGACGGGTTCAATTGGGCCAATCCGACATTGGGTTGAGCTTGGGAGTATGTATCAGGTTTATCCTCGGGCTTGGGCAAACAATCACAAACCATTAAAACTTGGGTTGGGCTTAAGTTGACCGAGCTAATCCGAACTCAATCAATATATAAGTTTTTTATAAACTAATTATAATTGAGTGCAAGCCACTTGTTTTGAAGGCATAAGAATTTCCAATGCTGTTATGTTTCATTGGTCCACGTCATTTCTAACAACTCAATTTACCTGACCAAATCTCGCCAACCCAGGCTGCTTGAGATGGGCTTAGGTTGAGAATTTCCAACCTAAGGTCGAGTTAAATTAAGTTAGAGTTAAGATACAGGAACCTTGGATTGGGCTAAGGTTAAGTACCAACCCAACCCAACGCAACGCAACCGACTTTCAGCCCTAGAAACGGTAGGAAACGAATATGCATTAAAGTTAAATATTCCCATGTCGCGATGGATGTCTAGTAATTTGTTAAGCCCACGCGCGACGTGTGATGTTGCGTAGTAATCTACTAAGCCCACGCGCGACGTGAGATAAATCCCACGTACACGCCATCTAACTGCCACGATAGATCATTTATCCAATGTCCATCTATCAAAACCGGACTACTATATCGATGCCTAGCCCAAGAATCATCTTCAGCCACTGGTTATATGGAGAAGAGGGAAGCGGATTGGCTGGTCTACCACACACATCACCGATTTGGGCTGGTGTGTTGACGTCACCAAGTTATGTGTGTCTCCTAATGAGGTATGAGTTATATCCAAACCGTCCATCCACTTGGTGAGCTCATCCTAAGGATTCAGCCAAAAAGTTAAGACAAAAATCAAATGGACCACACTGTAAAAGGCAGTGGGGGATTGAATGCCTGCCAGGCTGCCATTGAAACCCTCTCCGGGGTCACACAAATTTTGGATAATATTATATTTGTTTTTTCTCTTCATCCAGGTCTGTGTGATCTCATGGACAGATTAGATGGAAAGTAAACATTAGGGCGAGCCATACGAATGTTTTAATAGTGATAATCATTGTCCCCGTTGATATTTTTGGTGTGGTCCCCTTGAGCCTTGGAAATTACTAATTTTTGGGGTCAAGATCTAAAATGATCTTGCCAAATGGATGAACGGTGTGGATATGATAAATACATCATTGTGAGCACCATGTAACTTTGATCTCCTTCCAACGGAAAGGATTGCCAATGGCTGATGGTAGGTGCTATGTGGGCCCCACCATGATGTATATGTTTCATCCATGCCGTCCATCTATTTTTCTAGATCATTTCATGCTATGAGAGAAACAATGAGTTATATCCCAATCTCAAATGGACCACATTACAGGAAACAATGTTGAATGAACGTCGACCATTAAAAACTTTTGGGGGGCCATAAAAGTTTTGTATCAAGCTGATCTTTGTTTTTTCTCTTCATCTGGGTTTGTATAACCTAATCAATAGATTAGATTTCAAATCAACAGTACAGTAGGCGTTAGGAGGATTTTAATGGTGGATATTCAATCACCATTGTTTTCCTACGGTGTGGTCTAACTGAGATTTATATCCCTCTAGTTTTTTGCTTTAAGCCCTAAAATGATCTTTAAACATGGATGAACGGAATGGATGAAACACATACATCATGGTGGGGCCACAGAGCATCGACCATCAGCCACCGGGTTGGTGGCAGGCGGAGTAGCCAATCCGTTCTCGGCCTGATGGTGGAGTAGAGTGGCGTGGCGACCCGGCAGATGTGATTGGTGAGGATGTATGCTGTCAGAAATGGCGCAGGCCTTTTAAAAAGTTTTTCTACCGGTACATGCCTACCCTATTTCTGATAACTGCAGTACAGGTCCGATTTCCTATGCAGTTTGCAAGCCAAATTACGGCAATGACCATTTTGACTGAATATTTCTAATCCTTTCTCCTGCTTTCAATATAGGGCCGACATGCTGATTGAATCAGATTTTTTTATTATTATTATTTTATTTTATTTTTGAAAATTTTTAGAAGATCATATCAAAATGACGAATGAATGAATACGTTAGATTTGAAATAAAAACCACGAAATAGAGCAACTGACCCAACTGATATTTAGGCCTAGCATTTTGGTTTCAATTTTAAAAGAGGATTTGTCGGCTGTGGAGCCATCTCTCCGTATTATACTTGGCCGGTGATGTATTATAATTGAGCTCATTAGCCATTGCCTGGAGGGCTCATCCTTAAACATATAAATAAATGATAGGCAAGTCATCCATCACTTTTATTTTAATTTAATAAATTTTACATAATACTACTTCCTTTTTATGGTATTTACATCCTGATACAATTTTCATGTCATGGGTTGGAGGGATTATCTTTAAATAAATTTTTTTTTTCCAATTTGGCAATCCCATCTATTACTTTTATTTTAATTTATGAAATTTTACATAATAATACATCATTTATATGGTATTACATTCATGTACCTTTTTTTCATGTGGAGGGCTTATCTTTAATTTAGAAAAAAAAAAAAAAAAAACTGCCTTGCAATACATTTGACTGATTTTATTTTAATTTAGAGAATTTTACAAAATGCTACCTCACTTATACTAAATTTACATCCCAATACCTTTTTAAAAAAATATGTAGATGTTATTGGAGTAGCTTCCATTATATTTCTTAGGTGAAGTTGGGGCTAGGTGGTGCGATCAGCGGGTGACAACTCGGGTAGGCATCATGGGCAACTCGGGTAGGCATGCCATGATGTTTATGTGAAATCCACCCTGATTGCATGGTGTGTAACTCAATGTTTAGTCTAGAGCTCAAAAATTAATTAACATCATCCATGCAAATGAGCCACATGATTAGAAATAGTGTACAATGCAACACTCACCTTCTAAACTATTCCCCTTAGTGTGGCCCACCCGAATGACAAATTGGCCTTTTTTTTTTTTTTGCCCCCGGAATTTTGGCGTGTCATCTAATGGTTGGACTAAATTTTATATAATCATCACAATAGACCTTGTATAAATCAACGGTGGAGATCTCTCTCAATTGCTTCTTTTAGTGTAGTCCACTTGAATCACATTTCAGGGTTTTTTTTTTTTTTTTCAAACTTGGGCCTAACACAAGATCACACGTCTAATGGGTGGATCTCACAACCTCATAGTGTCCCCCCATCAAAAATTAAAGTTAAGAGTCGATAATACCAAATATTAATTGCATATTTATCCTCTCAATTATATTGGCTTTCCTGACATTTAAGTATTAATTTGATTTAATTATATTTATTTTCTACATGTGAGGAGATTTTAGAACTATGGAAGAAATTATGCTTAAGGAGAAGATTTAAAGCTCAAAAGAAGATAATGAAGAATTGGAGATTTGGAGGATATTAATGAAGAATTCAAGTATCAAAGATTAAAAAAAAAAAAAAAAAAAATCAAGGACAAAAGATATAAAAGACTGGAAAAATCACAGAGTGTGATAGCAGGAATAAAAGACTGTTCAGTCCCACCTGAAGTTGGTTCAATTCGATCGAATGTGCATATAACAATCTGGTAAGAAATTGGGATTTTTAGACGAAATTCGGCTCGACACTAAGGTACGACCGAAGACATGTTCGGTGCCAACGAAGGGAAGTTCGGTAAGACCTAAGGGAGACAAAGACTTTAGACATATATTAAGATGAATTTCGGTTGCAATCGAAGGTATCTTCAGTTAGACTCGGTGCGACTGAAAGTGATTGTCAGTGCGACCGAAGCGTAACATAAGTGCGTAAATTTGAAGTCGGTTCCAAGTCGATGCGGATTTTTCTTATTTAAAGGGGTGTTACAATCTTTCCTAAGTATGAATCAGGGCTTGAGAGAAAGACCTAAGGGTGACGGAGCTTCCACAGAGCCATCATTTTTCTTCGATTCTTCAAATCTAGTTTGTCTTTTTAGTTTTTCTATTTTTTTTCTTATAAGATGTTAGCCATGTTATGTTAATCTTTTAGCTTAGGTTAAGGGATGAAGCTTGTAATTAATCACAGTATTTAGTTTATTTGATTTAATCACATTGGTTTGAATGATGATAATAGATTGAAATGCATTTGGATTTTCTTTTAAAGTCTTTAAGTTGTTTATTTTTAGATTTACTGTGCACTATAGGTACAATAAATGCTTTGATATAATAAAATTTTAGCCTGAATTAGAGAATGATTCAATTTGTATAATTAATTTATTTATTATCGCCTAAGGGTGCTTTAGACACTTTTGATTCTCCGCCATTAAGAACTGAGTGCTTAACGAGAGAATCATTCAATCGAAATCATAATCTTATTGGTGTTAATGATTAAATTAATAGAATTATCTTTCGATTCGATAGTAGGATTTCGATTCCAATTGAGTTATAAGCATTGAATTAGTAAATTGGATATTATGATTGCTATGAGTGGATTCATGGATCTTTAGTCTTTTATTTATTGTTTTAAAATCATTTTCTACTTCGCTGGATTAAAAACTCAGATAACATTTTACCTTTAGATTAGTTTTAAGTTGTGTTCCTCATTCTCTGAGGATTCGACTTCAGTCTTATCAAGTTATTTCTACATCGTAGCTCAGTACTTGGGGTTGTCAACCTTTGGGTTCCATCAAGTTTTTGGCGTTGTTGTCGGAGAGTGACACGAACACAATTAAGTTTAGGTTTTCTAGGTTTGATTGTTGTTTTATGTTAGATTTTTCTATTTTCCTAAAATTTTCTAAGGGTTTTTTTTTTTAGGTTTTCTAATTTCAATTTTTTTAGATTTGTTTTGTTTTAGATTTTCTACCATCACTAACATTATTCACTTATTTTGGTTTTATAGGATGTCTAATTCTTGTTCCTTTCTTTTGGTAACATTCTTTCTTACTCCCTTCACTTGCCTTTCATATTTTCGTAAGATTTTTATTTCATTTGTAGGTTTAGGTTCAAAATTAGGATTTTATCATTTTCATGTCAGAGTGGACATGAGAACACTCTAATTAACCTCTAAGATACGAGATATTAGTTGAAGGGCCATCAGATCATTATGTTAAGAAATGCCTTATGTCTCGTAAATTAATTGGAACCATGCTCGAGGACCGACCATGATATGATGTTCCACTGGTTAAGAAGACAATGCATGATTATATGGATGAGAACATTTATCATCAACCATGGAGTACACCCACATACGACATGTATAATTTTTATTAGTGGAATCATCATAGCTTAAATCGGAGAGGTGTATTAATTGTAGATCCTAACGACTATCCCCTTAGGCCTCCTACTTGTGAGATCCTACTGAAAATAACCCAAGAGGATCCAGTTTAGAGGTTCATTGATGCTCAAAAACAAGTTAACTAAAACATTATGCATACATTATAAGATACCAGGACATCACTAAAATGGTTTGCACCCTCCATTTAAAGAATCCAGTCACTCCTCATTGATGAGGAAGATGCTTGTCTAGCCCAACCTCAGCCCAATGCTTACAGGTATTGACCGTTGATATTTAATTTTTACACATTGCTTTATTGATATTTTATTTCTTATAACAGGTGTGATTTTCGAGACATAAGCCATTCATGTGTATAATACGACTAGACCCCGATCATATCATCACGTCACCATATATACTGTGGAGAGATGGTTTGTCCACCTTATTCTTGTATATATACTGCATTGTCATTTCAATGAGTACAATATGGGAATTAGCCTTCAAATTCATCTGTAATTCTTATTTTACCAAAAAGTGTCTTGACTAATGAAATATTCGGGTTTGGATTGCTCACTGGTCACTACGAGGAGGCTCGTCACCCCAGCGTAAGTTGACAACTTGACCACGGTATCCCATACCACCATGCCTGGCTCATGAGTCTTAGCGGATCGTGGTACCATGGTTGAAACTGATTTGCATCGGTAAGTGGTACCTTAGATTCAAGCAATAACGTCCATACATGGTAAACACACAATAGGGCAATCGGGTTATTTGACAAGTTCGATTGGTATGAGCGCACGCTAAATTAATCAACATGGAGCACATATGCACTCCTCATGGCCTAACCACTGTCGATAATCACCATACGACTCGGATTCATCGAACGTGTTTGTGGTGGCGAAACTGATTCGGCCACTCGATCGGATGTCGTTACCGATTACCTGGACTACATCATAGTCCCAATCACACTCCAACATAATAGCATTCACATATGGTAGTCATAACAATATTGAACCAACAATTCAATCATTGCAATTATTTGAGCATTTTATAAAACACATAGTGAACATAACATTATACATATGCATTTCACAACATAAAGCACATAGCCGAATTTAAATTACAAGAAGGAATCTATTCATATCGCTAAGGTAATTGAGGATCTCATCTCAACACCTTTAATAAATACATTTCATCAAACAATCGTTCATTCAGACATTTTATCAAACACTTAGACTACACATATCATGTATATGAACTGGACTTATTACGACATGAATTATAACAATTCATTTCACGATAATTGTTATAAAGTATATAACATACAAGAATCTAAGATTAGAAATCATATAAGATACAAATCAGAATTTTACATTCATTCAAACATTTCAACAAACACTTAGGTTACACATTACTATGTACATAGACTAAATTAGTTATGACATATATTGTAGCAAATCCTTTCGTAAGAAGATTGTCATACACACAACAAACATGAATTCTAGGTTAATAGTCAGGGCAAGCACAAATCATGATTTCATATTCATTCGAACATTTCAACAAACACATGGAATACACCATATATTCACATAGTTCACACACATGTATTATTTATCGAATACATCATAACTAAGATCATATGGTGGCAAACAAGTCCAACATAAATCATTAGCTGAAATTGAAAGCTTTGAAAACCATAACCTAAATGTTTATAGTCTGCACCTTTCGTCGGTAAACTCGTATCGAACTCGGTTCGAACATTATGCCTTCGTCTACGGCACAATGGCTACCTGAATCACGAAATAGGTTAGCTATTTCGTCGATTCTTCTAGTTGGATACCTAAAACATATTAAGGTTAGGGTTTCTTACCCAAAAATGGAATCGAAATCATCGGTATAGCGATACGGGTAGGCTGATTTGGCACGTGGAGCGGTGCGATCGAATCTCAGTAACTATCTCTCACTCACTCTCTCTTCTCCTCACTCTTTCCTTCTCTTTTCTCTATTCTCTCTCTTAGGGTTTTGAAAATTCGTATGGAATGAGAGAGGGGTGGGTTTAAGGTCTTATATAGGCCCAGAACTGATGTCAATGGCCCTAGGGCCATGGTATACTTAGGTTATAGCCAAAAGTCGTCTGTTTCAGGCCAACGGAGCTCATCTAGAGGTCCATTTCCTGCATACGATCTGGAAAAAGTTTTCTGACAATGGATCCAGGTCAGGTTAAGATTTCGGTCTGATCGAATTTGTGAATCAGCCGCGGTGGACCAGTTTCAGTTCAACAGTCATCGTCACTCGATCAGGGCCACAAGTACTCTGACCTGTGTAGGAAAATTTTCCTGATCCGAGGGTGTAATTGGGTTAGAATCCGACGGTCTGAAACCTTAAATTTAGCCTGCAAGTGAATGACCCAATTTACTTAAATCTGAGTTCATTTTTTAAAGATATTTACATTTTTCACACACTTTACTCAGGGCTTTAGTTGTGCGTTTTTAGGCAATGTAGAGTTAGTGATTCTCTAGTTTTGGGTCTTGCAGTTCGTATAGAAATCGGTTCAAGCTAATCTACTAATTAATTCAGTTTAGTACTTAATTGATTTTCATTTAATTTCTACATAATTTGACCCTTAGTGATTTCTGCCTAAAGTGGTACTCGGGTCTTTATACAGATTTAGGCCCCACACAAGAGCCAAAGTCTTACACAAGAACCTAAGTTTAGGCCCTACACAAGATCCAAGTTCCTACACAAGAACCTATTTGAGTTTGGGTCATAAACTCTTACCCTCAATCCTATACAAGAAAAATGAGTACTCTTACACTTGACAACTTACTTATAGGATTTAGCTCCTTTTGAAGTGCCTACTTGGGTAGCTTGATCAATGCTCTCTCATGCTTCAATCATCTCTCCTTTATGCCCCCAGTTATGATGTTGATGCTTTATTAAAACTTCAGTTCCAAGATCAAATACCTTACATGTAGTGCTCCTTTTAGGTGACCAAGGTGATGAGAGGTTGGTTGAATCTCCTACTAATAATAAGGAGTTGTAATTCCTATGGGATTTACCTAGATGGGTCTTTTATAGGATTTAGACAAAGGTATACCTATAAAGGTTGAGTTTAAACTCTAAAAAACGGAATAATTCAAGCACATCTTCAAGGTGGAGGTTGGAATCCTCATTATAGTATTAATCTCAAGGAAGATGACTTAGAACTCATTTGTTTAGAGCCTTGGGATGATGGATATGATTATGAAATCACCTAAGTTTATATTGCACCAAAATTCTAACAAAATGCCCAATAATCGAATGTCCTTTATAAAAAGTTCGAGTTTTAACGATTATAAAACGAACAAATAATGACTTTATCGAAGCCATTGAACATGGCTTCAATGCCATTGAAGGGTACTTTGATGCCGTCGAGAAAGTTAGATAAGATGATTAATTCTTGCTGGACATATTTAACTTACCTATTCAATGTCATTGAGTGGTTTTTGATGCCATCGAGGTGGCCCTTCAATGCCATCGAAAGAGACCTCGATGCCAACGAGAAAATCAGATAAAATGATTAATTCTTACTGGACATATTTGACTTACCTGTTTGTTGCCATTAATGAGATTTTTGATGTCATTGAAGACCCCTCGAGGTCTACTCGATATGATCGAGTAGCACTCGAAAACAACTATTTTGGACGTATATTTTCAGAGCAACTTTGTACATCTTCTTGCCTTATTTATCATGTTTTAATTAGGTTTCTAAGGCTAAGGGATGATAAAAAAAAAAGGTTACCTATTAAGTTAAGATCATTTAGAAGTTCAATGGTTGTTTTGTGTCAAGGGTTAGGGTCACCAATGCACCTTATTTACCTGTTCTTTGTTCCTTGATGTTCTTGTTCTCTTGTGTCTTCGGTCTTTAGCTTCTAGAGGCTTAACCGACTACATGACATAAGGACTTAAGTGATTGACAAACAAGATGCATAAATCAGTACGCTAACATGACCTAGTGTACAATTCCATCAAAGGCTCCTGCAAAAGACTTTAGTTAGTTTTTTATCAGCTAACTAGCAACTTTGGTCCTAGTCTAAGGACCTATATTTAATTCATCTGGAGGCTCTCATAGAGACTAACATGTACACACTCGTGTTTAGTGAATTTGGCCCTACACAAGAGCCTAGGTCTTATACAAGAACCTATCGAGTTTGGGTTACAAACTCTTACCCTCAATCTTATACAAGGAGAGAGAATATGGACTCTCTAACTAGCACTTACTTATCGAATTGAGCCCCTTTGATGCGTCATCTCTAGTTGCTTAATCGATTCTCTTCCATACTTCAATCAACTTTCATTTTCCCCCCTCCCTGATCGTTGATGTCGATGCATTACAAATGCTTCAACTCTAAGATTAAACACATTTAATGTAATGCTCCATTGAGATGATTAAGGTGATAGAAGGTTGGGTGTTTAAGATCCGTATCCTAGTTCGTATTGTTCTGTAGACTCCCGCGATCCTACCCGATGAATTCCGGCAACCCGCGACCTATAATCGACGTTTGTGCACAACCCTAAGTCGTATTCTATAAATTTAAGTCAGCTGAATCTGAGACTTGTACCATTGTGACCGCACCGTCGCCGCAATTCCAACGCCGCGTCTTACACACCAATTCGATACCCTGGCCAGGAGATGTGGGCCCGCGTTTATTTCGAAGAAACGTGGCTCATTTGTGAACCCAAGAGAATCTCTAGAACCCATCCCATCAATTAATTAATCAATCAATCAATCAAGTACACAACCCATGCTTTCTTTCTCCTCAAGACAAGCAACTTACCCTAAGTCAACTCTCAAGTCAAGTACACCTATCACTCACATCCATCACTCACACCCATCACCTCTCTTACAACCACCCTTTCTCTCTCTCTCTTTCTCTTCATATTTTTCAAGCAACCAAAAAAAGTGGTGGACGTCCAAGCATTTCCAAGGAGAGAAAAGTGTATGTGTGGCCCACTTCCCACCCCAAGATCCACCATCCTAGCCCTCCAATTCTCATCACCTTCCATCAAAGTGAGACACAAGAAAATTGGTGTTCCATCGGACCAAGAAGATCGAACGGTGGGTGCTTTATAGGCCTAGATTTAATGCTTTAATGATGGGCCAAGTGAGACCTACCGATTGATGGTATGGATCTCACTTTGGACCCTAGGTGTGGCCGATGGTCCACCTTGATTCTCATGATCATTTCATGATGGGGCCATTCTCCATGGACCCCATCATGATGTTTATTTTACTTGCATGAATAGGGTCATCTAAACCTTGCATTTTGGTGGAGAAAGGATCTCCACCGTTGATTTTGATCGGTGGACCTACATGTAATGGGACCCACTTGATGTATATTGTGATGTACGGAAGGGAGGGCCCATAGTGTCGAGGTCCCTCCATCACTCTCCTCTCTCTCTCTCTCTCTCTCTCTCTCTTTTTCCCTTGTTGATGGCTCCATGATGTATGTAATTTATCCAAGTCGTCCACCTTCGTGGGACCCACTTAATGGATGTGTTGGATCTACACCGTCCAAGCCATGTGAGCCCTGCCTTATGGTGATGGAAAACATGAATATCAGATTAATCCAAATCAAGTGGGCCAGGTCCATGTGGGAACCACCTTGATAAAGTATTCACACCGTCCGTCCAGCGTCCTTGGACGCTGGACGTGGGTTCAGTGAAGTGTGAACAGATAGTGAGATGTATTAACAGCAAAAAAAAAAAATTGTATTTACGGTTTTTGGGTGGGCCGCTCACATAGGCCCCACCTTGATGTTTGGATCTGATCCACGCCGTCCATCCCATTTCCCGACTCGTTTTAGGCGTTGAGTAGAAAAATGAGGCCAATCTGAATATCTGTCGGGCTGTATCATAGAAAACAACGATATTAATTGTTAAAAGCTGTTAGGACCCACTTTGATGTTTCTACACACCAAAACATGCTGAATATTGGGCTTGTTTGATCGGTCATGAGCCGTAGAACCTAATGGATGGAGCGGATCCTCCTGATGCGGGCCCCACCTAGGAAAATCCTCAAAAAAATAAAAAACAATATATATATATATATATATATATATATATGCAGCAGGCACTGCTGCTCCAACGTCCAGAGAACGCACAACAGCGTCCTGCTGCGCTATGGATGAAAGGCCAGGGATCGTGGGTCCCAGCCATGATGCATGTATTTTATCTATGCCGTCCAGCCACTTGTCGGGCCATCCATCTGCTAGACGGCCAGTGGACCCCACCCTTGATGTCTGTGTTACATCCAAACCGTCCATCCAGTTTGCGAGCTTGCCTTAAGGCTTGAGACAAAATTAGGCAGATCTGCCTATCAAGTGGACCACACAGCAAAAAGCAGTGGGGGATTGAGCATCTGCCATTGAAACCCTTTTTGTTGTCACAGAAGTTTTGGATCAATATGAAATTTGTTTCCTCTTAATCCACGTCTTTAAGACCTTATGATTAGATTGGGTGGAAAATAAACTTTATGGTGGGCCCTATGATTTGTTTAACAGTGAAAATCATTATCCCCGCTGCTAGTTGTAGTATGGTCCAGATGATCGTTCGATATGATTCTTTTTTTTTTGGAGTATATGTGGCCATCCGTTGAGGCCCACCTTAATATATATATATATATATATAAGGCTCGTTGTTGAGGCCCACCTTGATATACATGAGGCCTATGTGATGCGGCCCATTTGATGTAATTGAGGCCCATGGGTTGAGGCTCAATGGGATGTACATAAGGTCCATTACATTGTGTGATTTCACCATGGATTATGTAATGATGTTTATGGCGGGCCTTACCTTAGGAGCAATGATGGTTTGACGCCCACATTATAAGAATAATGTTGGTTAAATATCCGCATTATAACTCTCCCTAGGGCCAATTGATAGGCCCATATTAGTTGTGTGTAGGCCATCTAGTCCCATCTTCGTTGTGAGGATAGTTCATCACCATATAACATGCTTAGTATAATTCCATGATTCATACCCATTTGCATCATATGTCTGCTTGATATGAGGAGTGACTGATCATATCATATGTCATTGAGCAAAATATTTATGGGACTCACTGATAGGAGTTACCTATATGAGCGCGTGGTACGCGTAGGATTGCTGCATGACTGGATAGTATGACTCATGCATCTCGCATATATGTGACATGATCATTGTATGCCCTAGCGACATCAAGGCCGTGGCCTCCACTGGCACATCGTGGATGACCGTATCGGATATCAGAAATACATAGTTCTAGCACTGTGGGCACTTAAGATGTCCTTGGGTGAAAATCTCAGAACCTTTTTGGTACCAGGAGATGCTCCAACGTTTAGACCAAGTGGATACACGAGCGCAGGAGTGCCAAATACTAATAGGCCGCGTCTCCCACTGTGTCGTGGTCGGTTGGAAGGGGGTGTGGCCTTATCCGCCTGAGTGCGGGGGTTGTAAACTAGGCTGAGTTTGACCAGCTCATAAATGAGTCCGCTATCGATGAGTCAAGTAGGTATTAGCAGACTACTGGTCAGGCAGATAGTATGATTTATTCCACTTACTGAGTTGTGCGGTTAGGGAGGCGGCAGTCAGTGTGAAGTGTATTAGACCTCGGTGATATCTAGAGGGAAATTGTACTGATATGTGTATTTGATGAGGACTGGTATACTTGCTTTGCATCTCGCACATGACATTTGGCTACGTAGGTCTTGCATCGCATGACCTTGGTATGACCGATAGCATTCATGCCTTGCATCACATAGCCTTGGTATGGCTGATAGGATTCATGGACTTAACCGCATATTTCCGCATTACTCTTATATTGTATACTTGACGCTTACCTTGCGCACACACTTACAGCACCCTCTAAGCTTTTGTAAGCTTATGCACGACCGTTACGTGCAGGTGACGTTGGTTCGCAACAGCGCTGACGCAAGAGCGCATATTAGATTATTCTGGAGCTTTTGATCACCTTGTATTTTTCTTTCCGCATTGTACTTAAAGTTTTTGATATAGTGGATATGTGGTGATGTTATTTCATGACTTGGTTATGCTCGTGGTTATGCTCCATTACAAAAAATAAAATAAAATATCATACTGAAAATCCTCCTTGTAGGATCTCAAGATCGGAATCTAGCATATGGGTGTCGGAAGCCGAGAATGGGGCACTACGGAGGCTGTCGGCGCCGAAAATTTTGTGAGCCCATTTTCTGAGTTTGGGGTGTGATAGGGTGAATCTCCAACAACTAATGAAATGTTTAATTACTAAGGGATTCACCTAGATGAGTCTTCTAGAGGATTTAGCCAAAGAGTCTATTTATAATGTTGGGTCTAATCTTTAAAAAAATAGTGGAGTTCAAGCTCATCTTCAAGGTGGAGGTTGGAATCCTCTTTTGAGTGTTAGTATCAAGGAAGATGACTTAGAATTCATTAGTTTAAAGGCTTAGGATGAGAGATTTGAATATGGAATCACCTAACCTTCTATTACACTGAAAACCCATTAAAATGTCCAAATACCGAATGTCCTATATATATGAACCAAGTTCCAACGGTAAAAAAAATGGACAGAAATTGACAGGTGTAATCGATGGATCTAAGCCTTCAATCGATCAGGGTGATGCATCGATCGATTGCTATAAATCCAACATTATGTGAATTTGTTGATGGATGATTTGGGGCTCCTTCGATCGATTGGACTTTTTTTTTTTAACACATGCAAACACACCACCACACGCTCACACAGTAGTGGGATTTCACCACTTATGGGTGCTCAAACCCTTGACCAGGTGTTGAAACTCCTAGGTGTCTACCACCGGAGTAAGAGCAAGGACCCAAATCGATTGGACTAATCTATCGATTGATCGACCGAAATGATTTCTAGATAGAAACTTGCTAGATAATTTTGGCCCTAGTTGATTGATCAGGCAAGTCCATTGATCAATCGATCGTGCCATCGATTGATCAGAGGTTCAATTGACAGCCCTATGAGTATGCTGTTTTTTAGCAATGTAGTTTACAATAGCTCGAGACCTTTATATCTTATCTAAGCATGTTCAAATGGGGCTCCTAAGACTAATGGATGATCAATCAAGGTTTTTCTATTAAGTCAAGATCATATAGAGGTTAATGGTTGTTTTGGGTCAATGATAGGGTTACCAAGGCACATTATTTACTTGTTCTTTGATCCTTGATGCTCCACATCTTCTTATGTTTTCTGTCTTTTGCTTTAAAGGGCTCAACTGATTACATGACGTATTGACTCATGCAATTGACAAACAAGATGCACAAATCAATGCACTAATAAGATTCTAAGTTGGATGTGTATGCATGTAGATGGATTTAGTGATCCCAAGATTGGTTTACAACAATCGCATGGTCCGATGGTGAAGTAGGTGGTTGGATGTCTATGTCTAGTGGTAGATAGTATTTCTAATGGTTGGTTAGATTTTAGATTGAGTATGCAAATTTATATTGAGTCTCGAAAGTTGTTACGAAGTGTGTGCGGGTCTAAATTGGTGTATATGGGGCCACAAGTTCAAGTGTTGTTCTCTGAAAACTAAGGACTCAAATTAGGATGTACACGAGGATATATAAGCACAATTGTTTTTTGAGATATTACTTTTTCTCTCTATTTCGATTCTCTTTAAGGTGCCGAAAAATAGGCAGATCCAAAACTCAAGTGGGCCACACAGTAAGAAACGGTTCGTATTGACCACTTCCCATTGAAACTAGGGCAATCTTAGGCCCACATAAGTTTTGGATCAGGCTATGATCTTTGTCTTCAATTCATCCCAGCGGGAATGACCTTATGATCGGTTTTGATGGCATATAAACAACACAGTGGAACTCTGGAACGTTTTCAACCCTAGGCATTTCCCTCCCCAGTTTCCTACCGTGTGGCTCACTTGAGCTTTGGATCAACCTTCATTTTGGGCTCAAGTCTTACCATGAGCTGCCCAAACCGATGGACGGGGTGGATTTCTTGAAAACTTAATGGCAGGCCCTACGTACATCACAAGGTCACAACCACAGGTCGAGTTAGCAGGATTGGCGTTTGGAGGTTGTTGGTTAATATCAAAATACAAAGGTCAAAGTGTACGCAAGACGAGCGGCAGACGGGGCCCTCTTAGTGGTAACAGCTTAGTAGGTGTTACCCCTACCATGTGGGAGCCCATATTGATGAATGTTTTTCCGCCTATCTTATTTTTTAAACTCATTTAAGGATGTTACCCTATGACTTAAGTAGATACAAATATCTGGTGGACCACACCATTGGAAAAAGTGATGAATAACCATTAAAGTTTTTTGTAGGCCACAAAAGTTTTGGGTCAAGGTATCTTTGTATTTGCCCTTCACACAGTTCTGTTTGACCTTATCAACAGGTTGGAAAATAAACATTATGATCCGCTTACAGTAGGTCTTGAGACTTTTTTAATGGTGACTGTTCAATCATCACTGTTTCTTGTGGTGTGGTCCACCTGAGATTTGGATATGCTTAATGTTTGAGACCTCAAACAAAAATGATCTGGATAATCAAATGGATGGAGTAGGTTTACGACATATCATCAAGGTAGGCCCTACGGCAAGGGTAACACCAAATCTGCGCTCTTGTTACATACGGTGAAAAAAACCAAATAGCTTTTTGAAAAAAACTTCTAAAAGTTGGTCTTTTTTTGTCCATGACCCAAAAGACATACCATTGTCTTGAAAAAATTGCCAGAACAAACGCATAATACAAGGCTGTTCTGTCATTTGGTTCCGATTCCTCCAACACCTGTTACAAAAAGGTGATACTTACGTTAATCCAAATCAAAGAAGATGCGTTTACAACTTTCAGAAAATTAGTGTGGTGGTGTTCACAATTATCCCTGTAGGTACTGACCATTGATATTTTATTTTTACACATTGCTTTATTGATATTTTATTTCTTATAATAGGTGTGATTTTCGAGACATAAGCCATTCATGTCTATAATACGACTGGACCCGATCATATCATCACGTGGCCATGTATACTCTGGAGAGATGGTTTGTCTACCTTATTAGGAACGGATTGGCTACTCCCCCTGCCACCAGCCCCGTGGCTGATGGTCGGTGCTCTGTGGGCCCCACCATGACGTATGTGCTTCATCTATTCCGTTCATTAATTTTTAAAGATCATTTTAAGGCTTAATACAAAAAATGATAGGAATATAAATCTCAGGTGGACCACACCATACGAAAACAATAGTGATTGGATATCCACCATTAGAATCCTCCTAAGGCCCACTGTAATGTTTATTTGACATCCAATATGTTGATTAGGTCGTACAGACCCAGATGAAGGGAAAAAACAAAGATCAGCTTGATCCAAAACTTTTATGCCCCCCGAAAAAAGCTTTTAATGGTCGAAATTCATTCAACACTGTTTCCTATAATGTGGTCCACTTGAGATTGTGATATAATTCATTTTTTCTCTCATGAAATAAAATGATCTAGAAAAAGAGTTGGACAGCATGGATGAAAGACATACATTATGGTGGGGCCCACAGAGCACCGACTACCAGCCATTGGCCGGTGTAAGGGGGAGTAGCCAATCCGTTTCCCTTCTTATTCTCGTATATATACTGCATTGTCAATTGAATGGGTACAGCGTGGGAATTAACCTTTAAATTCATCCGTAATTTTTATTTTACCAAAAAGTGCCTTGACTAATGAAAAATACTTTATAAGGGAGAAAATGACGAAAATACTTTTTTATTAAAAAAAATAATAATTCTTAGTCAAGTCAATAATTGTGGCCTACATGGCATGTGTATCACAAAGAACCCATTCAATAAATGCAAACCACTCTGATAACCATACAGAACCAAAATCTGGATGATCGAATAATAAAGTGGGCCACACCAAAGAAAATATAAATTACCAAAATTAGTTAAATTCATGTATAACTCACTTAATAATTCGATTGGCTGTTTTTTTTTTTTTATTTGTCTGATCATCACGAAGGAGTGCATATGTTAGATGGTTATGATGTCATACACGTGTCACATAGGCCCACAATTCTTGCTTTTATAGAGAAATTAATTGAAAGCATTTTGATTTTGGTAGTTTCTCTTTGAATTATGAGGAATTTTGCGGTAGAAATCCCAATAAAAATATCCAAACCATCTAATAAATGAACCTTTTGTCACTGTGTGATTATTTTTTTACTTTTGTCTTCTAGTGTACATTTGTATGCGAGCCGAAAAGGATAGGATGGTACAAGCTAGATTTTGATCTGGTCCATGTATGCCACGTGTACATATCCGTACCTGCAGAGGCATTGCATTTCATTTGGCCTTTAAAAATAAAAGATAGAAGTATTATACAATGCTCCCATTGAAGATTGTGTACAATCGAACCATCGGTTTGTACAATTGAGATCTAAGGTTCATTGATCTAAACCGTTGATTTGATGGAGGACCCAACATGACTGGCCATGATATAAGATCTACTATATTGGAAGATTCCAACTGTAGGACATGTTCTTTCCTAACTTTTTTTGTCCGCTTAGGTAAATTTTCAGTGTATCAACAGTCTGTGGTGGAACTCATAATATCAACGGTTTGGATCACTGAAAAATGGACCCCACTTGTTAAAAAAAGAACTGTACTATACGGCTATAAGATATAATTGGTCATGAGTGCTGCCAAAGTCAACATAAAAGATGCCCAGCCTGTTTCGTCTCTGCTTCTAACCTTTTCTTGCAGACCGACCACAGAAGTAAGACCGTCCTCAAAGACGATTTCTAAGATCGTGGCGGTAGAATTCATCGAAGAGGAGGTGGGTCAAGATCCAACGGTGACGGATTCATGGAACGCGCGGGCCACTACGATGATGTCTCGGGCATGGAGTTTGGGACTGCTACTAGCAACAACCCATGCATAATAAGCGAAATAGAAGAAGAGAATCCGAATGAGCCATTGGAGGCTCGGTATCGAATTCCGACGCCAGTGGAAGGAGTCTTGGAGGAGGATGTCTACGTCGCAGTCGGGAAGAGCAGCTCGAGCATGGACGCGCTCGTGTGGACGCTGAAGAACGACGTTACTCCGGCAACGTTTGTTTACCTTGTTCATATCTTCCCTGAGGTGCACCATATTCCTACTCCATGTAAGTTGGTTCTCTTCCTCTTTTCTTCCCACTGGTAATGCTATTTGCACACGTAACACCTGCACGTGCCGAAAATACATGGCCTACATGCTGACATGTTACACGTGTGTGATATCTGGGATGTTCATCTAGCTTGGAATTCACTCCGATTCGCTCGGTGTGTTATGATTGTGGATTGAATGGGGATGGTTTGTTATCCTGACCCTAATTCGAAAACCCGAGAACTCAACTCGACTCAGAGTCGAGTCAACTTGAAGACTCAAATGCAAGTAAATGCCCAGTGAAGTCAACTAGAGACTCATGTTCGGGTCTTGGAGTTGACTCGACTCAGCTCAACTCTGAGTCGAGTTGTACATTTGTGTTACCCACAAATTATATAAAAATACATTAATTGTGTATAACATGCATCCAATCCTCTAGCTACTTGCCACAAAGAGCAGCTTCCTGTTTTTCGTAATGTGATTGGGCCATGTCAGGAGTTTCAACACCGGGTCAAGGGTTCGAGTACCCATAGATGGTGAAATTCCACTATGGCGTGAGTGTGTGTGCGAGTGAGAAAAAAAAAAGAAAGCATGTAGCATTGCTTAGAATATCATAGATGACTTGGACCAATCACAATGTTTGTGATGAGCAGAGGATCCATATTCATAAAACATGAATATAAGTCCTCTGCTAACCACAGATAGAAAATTTATGTTTGTTGCAATTTGATTGAACAATATCATATATTAATGATATGGACCAATGAGAATATGGTAAAATAAAAAATTTCTGCTTGTGTCAAGCAGAAAATCCTCATTCGTATACTATAAGAGAAACACTCAAGTGCTCTTAAAATGCTGTAAGTTATTGTGCTCCTAGTTGTAACGATTTACTTGGATAGTCTGTTCAATCAAATCTTAACGGTCCATTAAGTTCAATACATTTCAAATGTTATCATACAAAAATCATTCTGATCAGATGATCCAATCCACCTTTGAGTTAGACTTCTTTCTTTACAGCCATTCATTTTTGAACCATGGATGAGATGGTTATAACTGACTAAGTGATTCTTTATAATCATAATCAATTCTTGGTAGGCCATATTTTTGCATAAATTATCTTGATAGGCCCTATTTTGTGTAAATCAATTTGTTGATCGGACCTATTTTTGTGTAAATTATCGTGACTGTCCCTATTAAAGACCATCACTCAAATGTTTCATATTTGTCAAATAGGCATGATATTTGCATGGTAGTCCATTAAATGTGCACTGAACCTAATGAATGGTCTAGATTGATTGATTGGATTAAGTGTCCCAATGCCACCAGGAGCTCTATAACTCACAGTTCTGTGAGTGCACTGGATCAACTCTGATAATGTAAAATAAGATTTATGAACGGCTCAGCAACTGGGGTGCCTTGGTTAAGCTCGAAATCTCACCGAGTCGAGTTGACTCAGTTGAGTTTCGATTCGAATCAGCAAATTTTAGAACTATGATCCCGGTTGTCCAGTTTTATGTACAAGTGTGCCCATCTTGATATGCCTGATTTTCACGCAAAAGATTACCACTGCCTGATGGACGTATGAGATGATTCGCACGTGTGACACATCAGCAGTATGAGAGGCTTGTGTGCTGCTGATAGCATTCCTCCTTTCCTTCTCTTGGTCCGGGTGGCTGGGATGTAACCCAATCCCCTGACCCTTGACTATGCACATAGCATAATTGTAAGTCAATCCAGACCGTCCAGATCACTGAACTGATTGTGATGGACCGTAAACCAAAAACAAATCAAATCCATTCTAAAATTCAATAGTTGTTGTGAATCTGGACCATCTATATTTTAGTTTAAACTATTCATTTGATATACAACAATATGAAAGGTTAGGATTCATCAATCAGTGCGATTTTAGAGCATCGCTCGATCGACAGTATGCATCACAATCTGGTCGGTGTGGATAGCCGTCCATGTCTGCCACATGTAAGAAAAACGTTGGTAAACATCACCAGAGTCTTGTCTAAGAGGTATCGTACAATTCTCAAGCTGGAAGGTTCACATATTATTTAGACTTTCAAATGGGGCACATGACTCAATAACCGAAAGAGCTCTTGTATTGGGCACCTATATGGATGGCCCATGAACCAAAAACCTCCAGGAATGGAAGAATCCTAGCCCTTTAATAGCCAAAAAACGAATACATGGTTAGGAGAGAGAATAAAACCACAGTCCAGGTGCAACAAACAAAAATTGCTAGCGGGGTTTTTTACATCCGGAAATGGTGCCCCAGTTTGAGAAATTTTTTACAAATCGACCATAGCAGGTGGGTCCCATAATATCAACGGTTAGGATCACTGAACGGTACGGCCACTTGTAGACAATGAAGGCCGAAAATCAAGGAGCAACCTTTCCGCTTAGGGTTCTATATAATACTGGGTAGTTATTTGATACTCTGGCTGCATATTGATACGCAGGCACTTACAAATGGTACATGTGGCATATAATTACTTAATTACACCGACTAAATTGTGGAATACAATGTCGCTAAATTACCTTCCAAAAGATCAGATTGGTTGAACGATCTTCACCTCTGATTCTCGGACACTTGTTCGTGGAAGTAAGCCATCGGATATTTATCATTCATAGCCGTCCAAATAAATTTCCACTAATCTGATGTTCAGATAGTCAAATCAATCCTAAGTTTCGGTTCATGTTAATTTATTCTAGGGTAACCATAATTTGAACAGTTTTAGCAATGTCATAGTCGCAATTTTGAAGCACTTTTTAAGTGCGTGCGTATCATAGATCACATTCTGACAGAGTATCAAAGTTTTTCTAAAAAATATTAGTCCTGAGTTATATCATACTCAGGATGAGTATGACGCTTGATACGCAGGCACTCAGAAGTTGTATACGTGGCAGATATAAACTCCAATAAAACCGACTAGATTATGTAACCTACTGTTTACAAATATGAATCTTAATATACGATTGATTGAACAAGACTAGCTTATGATTCTTCTACAATTGTTCGTCGAAATAGGACCATTGCTAACTGTCCAATAAATGTTCCCCAATACCATAGTGAGATAATAAAAAACATTAGTTTTTGGCTCACGATACGTCTATACCATAGTATGGACGGTTTAATATGTCTAATTATATTCGAAAGTGCAAATTTTAACTAATTTTTAAGTGCCTGCGTGTCATACATCACACTCTGCCAGAGTATTAAATGTTTTATCTTTTTCAACCGAGTGTTCCGGGTCAAATGCAAGTGTGGAAGGAGACAACGTAGCACGACGCGTTATCGGCAGGGGTATTTTTGTTATTTTTACCAAAGCGAATCTTTTAGTGGCTATGCTAGGGTGTGCGGCAAGTTGTCCACCCGACGCATGTATGCCAACTCAGATAATCCAAATCGTGTGGCCCACTTTGATGGACGGTGTACCAAATATCATGCTGATTAGTGGATTCTAATGGATCATTTGATCCCATGAAATTGATGGTGGTAAAAGAAAATTAGAAGTCAAAGTCAATTGTGAAGAGGTTTGTGGACCATTTCACACCTGCAATGGATCTTCCTACCTAGGAATCAGGTCATTTCACACCTGCACGTGGACGGTTTAGAAAAGAAGTGCTTAAATCATTATTAAGGGGATTGTGGACGAGATGAGTGAAACTTCTTCAACTTTTCATGCATAATATATGACCATTATATCCAACTAGATGGAAAGCTCACATCTCGTTGCTGCGTGGACCTGCGTCATGTGGCAGACCCCACACATGGGTGGAATCAGTTTTGGGTAATCGCTCTACCCTCAGCATTGGGAGGTGCATTTTTGCAAGAGCAAAATGTTGGGGGAACCGGGAAAAATCAAGCAAAGTACTCTAACACGACCAGGTCCAATCACAAACAACATAATTTAATGTGGAAAAATCTTTGTGGAAAAAACTATGGTAAAAAGTGTCTAACAATCAACATGAGATTTTTGAATTTTCTCAATGGCATTGAACAACTATCGATGGCATCGAACAATTGTCGATGACATCGAATGGTCCATCGATGGCATTGATAGACCCTGTTGCTGAAAGATTTGAGACATCAACAATAATCTCCACCATGTTTTCAATCTTAATTCTTTGTAGATTTTTATCCTCATCTCTAATTTCGGCTTGCATCATAGTTCCACAATCGCTTCTTGTGCACACTTCGTCTTTCACCTATGCCTCCGCCAAGTCCAAATAAGTTGTATAGAACTTGAACTTCTTTGTGGGAACCACCTTAGTGAGCATGTCCGCCGGATTCACACTCGTGTGAATTTTCTCTAGACTTGCATCTCATTCTTCAAGTACTTTTCGAATAAAATAGTGATACACATCAATATGTTTAATACATAAGTGATAAACAAAGTTTTTAGCCAAATTGATCAAGCTTTCGCTATCGTAATTAACTGGCACAACCTCCTGCTGAAGCCTCAACTGATTTATTATCATTTTCAACCAAACACCTTACTTGAATGCCTCTGTTACTGTCATATACTCAGCTTCAATCATGGAAAGAGCCACTATAGACTAAAACTTCGACATTCAACTGATCGCTCCACTCGCTAGTACAAACGAGTAACTGGAAGTCAACCTTCTAGTATTCATACTACCTGCGTAATCAGAATCCACATGGCCTACTAACTTGGCCAATGATTTCTTAAATGTCAAGACGTAGTACTGCGTACCTCGAATGTATCAAAGTAGTCATTTCACTACCTCACAATGTTGCTTCCCAGGGTTAGACATGTATCTGCTAACAACACCCACCACGTGTGAAATATCTGATCTCGTACAGCCCATGACATACATTAAGCTACCAACTGCGCTTGAATAAAGCACACGAGACATCATGGTTTTTATAATTAGTTTTAGGACATTATTCAGAAGAAATCTTAAAATGAGCTACGTGGAAAATGCTGACCGGCTTTGCCCTGTCCATTCCATACTTTATCAGTACTTTCTTGAAGTATTCCTCTTGAGATAACCAAAGCCTGCTCCTCTCCCTGTCTCTGTGAATATCAATGCTAAGAACCCTCCTTGCAGCCCCCAAATCTTTCATCTCGAATGTCCCTGATAACTGAGTCTTCAGTATATTGATCTCAGACGTGCTATGATTAGCGATCAACATGTCATCAACATATCAAATCAGGATAATCAATTTTTCATCACTCAGTGTCTTGAAATAGACACAATGATCATATTCACTCCCGGTAAACCTCTGACTCACCATGAAAGAATCGAACTTTTTGTACCACCTCCTAAGCGATTGTTTTAGGTCGTACAACGATCCCTTTAACCTGCAAACCTTGTTATCTACCCATTTTATTTCGAAACCTTCTAATTGTGTCATGTAGATCTGCTCTTCTAATTCCACATGTAGGAAGGCAGTCTTTAATTACATCTATCTGCTCCAGCTCGAGATCGTATTGGGCAACCAGCACTAACATGAATATGATAGATACTTGTTTCACAACCAACGCGAATATCTCGGCGAAGTCTACGCCTTCCCTAAAAGCGTATCCATTCACTACCAACCTTATCTTGTACCTATCATGTTTCTTTTTGAAGATTCACTTGCACCAAATAATTTTTCAGCCAATGAGAAGTTCTACCAGCTCCCATGTCTCGTTCTTGTATAAGGAGTCTATCTCATCATCTATCGCAGTTTTCCACGTTTTGGCATCTGGCTCATCAAGATCCTCCTGAAGAGTATACAGATCCCCCTATTTGTAATGAGGGCATATGTGATATTTGAGTCAATCACGTATCTCGTCGGTAACCTACGATCTCGTAGAGGATTTCTTCTCACAGGTGGCTGTTCCACCTGCTCTTGTACCTTTGTCTGCATTTCTATCTCATCATATGTCTCATATTTGTCTAATTGAACATCAACCACTAACTTTTTCGGTTCCTTGTGCTCATCCTTATGGAACAATGATCACTCGTTGAATTTGATGTCATGGCTAATGATGATTTTCCACGCGACCCGGTCATATAGCCTATACCCCTTCACACCACCACTATAGCCGACAAAGATGTATTTCTTAGATCTTTGGTCTTGCTTATCTCTCTCAACTGATGGTACATTAGAGTAAGCATCTCAACCAAATACACATAGTCCCGAGTAGTCTACCCCACTGACTACTCCGCACTTCCTTTGGAATCTTGTAATCAATAGCCGTAGAAGGGGACTAATTGACCCAGTAACAACCCATGTTAACAGCCTCAGTTCATAGTTTCTTGCCTAACCTATCATTACTAATCATGTATTGGGCCCTTTCCAAGAGATTCCAATTTATACACTCAGTTACATCATTTTTCTCTAGTGTGCGGTGCACTATGTTTTATCTCATAATCCTTTCATCTTTACAATATCGATTAAAATCCCCATAAGTGAATTCTCCACCATTATCTATCCTTAGTATCTTCAATTTTCAACTTGACTGCTTTTCCACCATAGCCTTCCAGTGCTTGAAGTTACTGAAAATATCGGATTTATTTTTCATAAATAAATATATACCTTCCTAGAATAGTCGTTAATAAACGTGACAAACCATGAAGACTCTCCACCAGAAACTACAGGGCGATGGCCCCCATAAATCAGAATGCACATAATCAAGAACATCGTTACATGTTTTCCATATTTAAAAGATAACTTTGAATATTTACCATATATACAATGTTCACATATACGTAAATCAAAACTTTTAAAAGTTGGAATTAAACAATGGTCAGAAAGTACATTCATGGCCTGCTTGCTCCCCACTCACTCATATGGCCCAAGTGTACGTGCCACATACAAACAGATGTGGATTTCGCTACAAACATTATAGCTCCACCCAATGAAATACTTCCGATCAACCTGTAAAGATTTTCGTTTCACTATGCCTTCATGACAACAAGTGTCCCTTTGAAACTTTAAGGACACGTCAAACCCGGTGAATTTGTACCCGAGTGCCTCAAGTGCTCTAAGAGATATTAAGCTCTTTCTCACATCAGGAACGTGTCTAATCTCGATCAAGGTACGCTCCATGCCATCAAACATCTTGATGTGCACCGATCCAACACCCACCACATTACAGGCATTATCATTGCCCATAAATACCTGACCACCATCGCACTCTCTATAATTGGTGAACCAATTTCGATGAGGAGTCATGTGATATGATGCTCTAGTATCCAAAATCCACTCATCCTTACAATCATCATATTAGTGTTATGCAATGAACACTGACATCACATTATAACTACTCGTACCTTAATCAGACTATGTAGTGTTGGCCTCTTTGGAAGAAGCCTCTGAGTTCTCTTTCTTAACCTTAGGATTTTTACAATCCTTCTTCATATGTTCAAACATTTTACAGTTCTAACACTTCAACTTTCTTTTTCCCTTACCCTTGGATTTGGACTTTGATTGAGAAAACCCATTATCTCGCTCAGAATTTTGTGCCCTCATAACTAATGCATCAGTATAAGCGCCCACATCATCGCTTTTCTTTCTCATAGCCTTATCTTAAATGACTGAGATAATGGTATTGATGCTAATGGTCTATCTATCGGTGCACAACGAGTCCTTGAATGACTCATACGAAGATGAGAGAGAATTCAACAAGATGCATGCCTGATTCTTATCTTTCATCATTTCTTCCACATCAAACAATTTACAAATAATCTTGTTAAAGTTATTAATGTAGTCCTCAACATCAGTCCCCTCTGACATCTCTAGATTGAACAACTGAAGCTTCAAGTACAAGCAATTCTCAAGAGATTTCTTTACATAGATGTCCTCTAATTTCACCCATGTACTTGCTGTAGTTTTCTTTCTCATGACATTATAGATGACATAATCCATTAAGCATTTTTTGATAGAAGTTCTTGCTTTCTTATACATCTTGTTCCATTCATCATCTGTCATAGTTTTTGGTCACTTCTCAAGGAGTGCATCATCCAATCCTTGGATAGAGACTCTCGCTTTCTTATCCATCTTAAATGACTCATATGAAGATGGGAGAGAATTCAATAGGATGCATGCTTGATCCTCATCTTTCATCGTTCCTTCCACATCCAACAATTTGTAAATAATCTTGTTAAAGTTATTAATGTGGGCCTCAACATCAGCTCCCTCTACCATCTTTAGATTGAGCAACTGAAGCTTCAAGTATAGGCAATTCTCAAGAGATTTATTTGTATAAATGTCCTCTAATTTTGCTCATGTACTTACTTTAGTTCTCTCTCATGACATTGTACAAGACCTCATATATTAAGTGCAATTGGATATGTTTCTCGCTTTCTTTTCCATTTTGTTCCATTAATCATCTATCATAATTTTCGGTCACTTCTCAAGGAGTGTATCATCCAATCCTTATTGAACTAGGAGACCAATCATCTTGACCTTCCATAGTTCAAAAATATTTTTTTCGAAATATTTCTCAACATCAAACTTAGGATTAGAAGTTATTGATATTATGCTTTCAGATTTAACTATGTCTAAACGTTATTCTCCAATATCACTTGTTGGGGGATTGCAGAAGCACACATAGATGAATCAAGAAAAGTATTTTAATCACACAACCAAGTCCAATCACAAACTAACCGAATTTACTGTGGAAAAACCCTTGTGAAAAAAAACCATGGCATAAAGCGACAGCAATGCAATATGAAAGCAAAAAATTACAAGAGATAGAGATTACCCGATTTGAATAAGTCTCGAATCTCCCTTACAAGCAAATCTATGCTTTTGAAATCCTTGGAATGAATTAGAAAGACCTCTTCATTCTTCTACATCCCATTTACACCCATAATTATAGCTTCTATAAGAATCATAATCAAAATCAGAAACAAATCCCGTGCATGCACAATTTTACGCTCGCTTGATGACACCTTCGATGGCACTTAAATGGCATCGATAGATAGTCGATGGCATCAAACATCATCGATGTCATTGAGTACAACACCAAAACATTACAGAAACTAAATATGGATTTGTAGATTTTTTCGATGGCACTTCGATGGGATTTCGATGTTATCGATGACATTAAACCCTTTTGATGACATCGAGCATGACACCAAAAAGTGTCCATCAATTAACATGAAATTTTTGGATTTTCTTGATGGCATCAAGCAGCTGTCGATGACATCGAACAACTATCGATGACATTGACAGACCTTGTTGCTGAAAGATTTGAGACATCAACAACACAAAAATGTCTTTCACTTATCTCTTCGGGTTAGGCTATGTTATGTAAGATGAAAAGACAGATATTTTCCTTTTGGTGTTCAAAATAGCTTTTACTTATGCTAACAAGATTAAAATGAGAGTGGTAAAACATTTCTCTAAGGAGAGTTTGTTGTATAAATTACAGCAGATTCCTTGATCTATACTAGCATTAATCTAGAGTATTAAGGCATTTAGATTGTATATCTTGATCGGCTATTGTCTTAGTTGTTGAGAGAGACCTTGGAGAGGATTGGTTGCACATGTCTTTTAACTCCTGTACACCCATAATTGTACATTCTCTAATGGCGAGAAGAACTAGCGTGAAAACATGTATGAAGTTGAGAACCGAATGTACTTTATACCTAAAGTGGTTGTGGGAAAGAATCCACCCATTATAGGATTCTTCTAATAGCATACGTCTCCTCAATGTCTTCACTGGGAGAGAAGCTATCTCCTAACACAAGTCTATTGAGAGTTATCTATTGTACTTCACACCCATAACAAACTATGTACACCTAGTACAGTGTAGGGCCCACCCTGATGGTCATGTACCTGATCTAATCATATCATTGCATTTTCAGATGGACATATGCCATGTGTCTCCCATAATTTCAATATTCTCCTACTTGGGACATTCATGGCATTTTTTAGTATGCAATGTAATATCTAGTATTTCCTTAATGGGCATGAAGTTTTAGTAGATATTTAATGGATCCTAAAAGTATCCTAAATTTATTCAGTCTGTAGGAACTACTGACATTAGACCATGACATTCATCACATCCTTTGTTAAGGCGGGACTAGACGCAATCACATATGCCAATATTCCCAATAACATAGATATCGAAAATATAAGTGCAGAATATGTAAATCCCATGCCAAGTGAAACCCGCATGCAGACTTCTAAGAGGTCCAATAATCTTTATCAAGAGATTCCTCAGCCTCAATCATAACCAACCTTATTTGTTCATTTTACATGCTCAATGTAAATAGAGATCAAAACTTGAATCATCAATTAAACCATAATATTCTAGAATGCGTATGCCACCTTGATGTCTGTATTCACATTAACCCTGTACACCCTATGATGCAATTATCAGTTAAAATTTATAAATACTTAACTATTATAGATCATCTTCCTTTCAAGGAACTATAGCATGAGCTATTTTTTTTTTTTTCCCTATCTTAATTTAAAATACCATAATATTGTAACGTTTAATACATGAATAATATCGTAAGTACTCACATTGCATCTTATCAAGCTATAACACTTGTGCCATGTAACAAAACCTGGACCTTATACTGATGAGCCATTCAGTATTGACCAAACTTATTCATCGTATCAGTTGCACCCAATTGGCACTACTACACATGAGCTGAATATCTTTATTACCTTTCATTATTCACTTAATTTATCAATAATGTATTCCCACATTTTCTCCCTTTAATCACAACACTGAGACCAACTTCCACTGTTTCCTCATTAATCAAATGATTAAAGGGCAAATGTGGTTTTGAGAAAGGATCTCATGTTGTGTATATCAGATTTCTGAAATTAGCTCTATATATCAGAATTCTCTTAAATTAAAGACAGATGTTTCCTATATTTTTTCTAGGTCAAACTTTTTCATAGACTCTTGGCTTTAACGTCTTGAATGTCATTATAACTACATCTTCTTCAAAGCGATAACATTACCTGTGTAGACTAGAAACCTTTGTGCATATCACTTTTATGGATCAAACCTATTTATGACCATCACTTTTATTCTTGTTTGTAAACAAGGTTGTCGTCATTCACATCCACATTTCATGAACAATTAGAGTATCGAAGCCTTAATCCAACATTAGAATTTAAAGAAAAAATAAATGAACTATTTTTTTTTTTTCAAACCAATGTAAAAATAAATGCAAAGATTTCAAAAAATTCAAATGCAAACTAATTTATGTATTTACAAGAAACATAAAATCTTCAACTTCGATTCTCCTACTTAAAATCCATTCATTGATAACATAACGATCTACGTCACTGGGTCTCAAGGTCATGAGGTGCTACTGCATGAGATATAAGATATAAGTGAACGACCTAGAATTGATCTACACTATGACAAATGTGTATAAATTAAAACCTCAGAAACTATCAAACAATAATCTTTATATTTACTTTCATTCATATTCTCCTTGAGTCAAGTTTTATACCTATGACGTTGTATCTTTAAGTGACCCTCATTATTGTAAAAGTAGCAATGTCCGACCACTTGGTTTTGGTCATTCAACTCTGCACCATTGCCTGTTATTTTTCATTTACCCTTACCCTTATACATAGAAACTCTCTTTATTCTTGTTGGGTTATTGCCATAAGATGAGTACGCCAGATGGGCACTTTTTGGTCACTCCCTCCTAAGCCTCTTTTCCTCTTGTATACAGTACAATATCAACTCAGTCAATGTCCACTTTTCTTTCTGAGTGTTATAATTGAACTTTAAAATGTTAAAACTGAAAGGAAGAGAAATCAATACTAAGTAGACTACTAGGTCTTTTAGAATGTTTAACTTAAGTATCCTTAACTTAGTTGCGAGGTTAGCCATGTTTATGATGTGCTTTTTAATTCCATTGCCATTATATTTCAGAGATACGAGTTCAAAAGAGCCGTTATAGCATCTGCCTTTTTATATTTAGTAAATTTCAATATCTTTGATGAATTCTTTCACGTTCTCTTTCTCAGATTTACCCCTATGGAAAGACATAGAAATTGAATGTCTAATGATCTTTATACTTAGCTTATTAATCCCTTCCCACCTGTTATATTTAGCAATATCATGGGTAGGGCTGTATTCAGTTGGTTTTAGAAGTTGATCTTCGTTAAGGGCCAAGTCCAATTCGATATAACTTTAAGTTATTCTAATGCCTCTTTCAATTCCAAGAAGTTAGTGCCATTAAGGGTATGGAGACATTTAATTTGGGAGAGAATAGATCTGATATTCATGACTAAAATAAATGTGTAACAGTTATCCCATTAAACCTTAAGCATAAAATAAAAGAACTTATTATATTGAACTTTATCTAATCAATGAGGCAGCTGACTAGATTATCCATGATGATGGACCTAATCATCAAATCTTGGTGTGAACCTATTGCATCATCATGACCCCTTCTTTCGAGTCAGGATCGCAACATGTGAGCGATCTTCATAACATGATGTTGGTTGAATATCAACAACATACGCCCAAACAATCCAACACCCTTTTAGTAATATGAACCAATTGATTCTACGTTGTTAATGTCATCCACCCCACCCCATTTGGCTTTAGCTAGATGGTGAACTCCTTTAAGTAAAAAAACCACTTGTTTCGAGACAAATGCACCTCATACGTTCATAATGCACAGTGGTTGCACAATGCCATTAAATCTAAGACCCAATGGGTATCCTTAGCCACAACTATTTTAGTGAAATATATAACCAAGAGTATCTACTAGGCTTAAGAAAGTAGGACCGCACCCAATCTAATTGGCCCTAATGGATATTCTCGATGCCTCATATGTAAAGAGACGAATGAACTTAACTATATGAGTCACTATCTGTAGTCTGTCTAGCCAATAACAATGCATGGACCCTAAAAGTTTTAGATGAGCATGACACCCATAGATGTTGTCCAATGCTCTGAGGCTAGTATCTATGAGATTAGGCCTAAGCGGCCAATGCCAATAATTCAAATATGCCATGATAGGTTTAACCGCTTCTAATTTTAGTATGATGAGTTTAAACATTACCATTTGTCAATCATGACAATGCACATATATAGATGATCCTCACTAATTAGCGTTTATATCTCATTCACTCATACTAACCAAAATAAGCAAGATTGTACATATTAATTAATAGACAATGATGGTAAATCGGTCCTCAAATGGGTCTCAATTAGGTGCCTAAAATTAAACACAAACATAACTACAATTGGGCCTCACTAAGGTACTATAAGTGGGTTCAAAACATGGTCACAACCCAGCCCATAAATAATCCCCAAACAAGCCAAAATCATGCCAAAAAATACCCAAAGTCTGGCACGAACAATAGGCAAAAAATAGCCTTAGAACAGTCCTAGCTTGCAAGCCTAAAATTAGACAAAAAAGGGTCCAATATTAGTCTTAGAACAGGCCCAACTCGTTGCTCGACCCACTCATGAACCCAAAAAATAGACACATGTTTTTTTAGATAAGGCAAAACCAACTCCCAAAATCCCATAACCTCAAAACTCAAACATGATAAGGGTTGAAACCTTAGCCACACCTCATCTTCTGCCAGGTGGAAACCTTAGCCCCACAGCTAAGCCCTTCTTTCCCACAGGCACTGGCACCACCCATTTGGCCGTTGCAAATCCTCAGATCTAGACCTCACCACCACAACCATCCTTCTGCATGACAGTTGCTAATAGAGGAAGGGTTCCATCATTAATGGAAGAAGGGTGCAAAGGAAGAAGAAGAAGAGGATGGACAAAGGTTAATTCCGTTGTCGGCCATGCTTGCTGGCAGCGACTATGGTACAAATATTCCCCTTTATGAGTTAGCTTCTTCCATCAGGCTGGTGACGAGGGAAATCCATCGGGTCACAATAGCTTATTGACAATGAGACATATTTCTTCTTTAGTGATCGGTCATGGATTTCAATAACTGTTGATCGGCATCATTGCCACAATCCTTTACAACACCCTTTTTTTAAAATTTTTATTTTAATCTAAATGGAATGGGTTCCGTCATTAATGGCTTTGGGCGGTGCTAGAAAATGAGGATGAGCAACTAGAGAAGCCAACTAACATTGCCAGGAAAATACATCTGAATTTGATTGTTAGACATGGTTGTTGGGTCGCATAAACAAGGTAGTGACCATGGTTGTGTGAGATATGATGGTCATGGTTGCCATCTCTTGATTGTCGGGATTTAGTAGATGAGTTTGAAAAGCCACTGCAATAATTTTTCATATGATTTCAAACGCCGTCCAAACATGATGCTTGTGGGATTCCAATGACGACGTGAGATTTCAATCCAAATTGCTTGTTTGACATTGAGATCCGACAACCTCCAATCAAGTCTGGAAATTATCTCTTAGAATACAAGACAATGACCAAATCAATGCATAATATTGCTCTAATACCACATGTTGTATAAATCACAACGAATTCCTAAATCTGTACTAACATTAATCTAGGGTATTAAGGCATCTAGATTGCATACCTTGATTGGCCATTGTCTTGGCTATTGAGAGAGACCTTGGAGAGGATTGGTTGCACGTTGGTCTTCCACCTCTTCTACACGTATGACTACACATTATCTAATGAGGAGAATAACGAGTGCGAAAATGTGTATGGAGTTGGGGACCAAATGCATTTGAATCTGGAGTGGCTGTGGGAAAGAGTATGCCCATTGTAAAACTCTTCCAATAGCCTACATCTCCTCAATCCCTTCACGAGGAGAGAAGCCATCTCCCAACACAACTCCATTGAGAGTTGTCTATTATACTTTATGCCCATAACAAACTATGAACACCCAATATAGTGTGGGCCCCACCCTGATGGTCATATACCTAATCTAATCAGATCATTGCATTGCCAGATGGAAATATTCCATGTGTGGCCCATAATTCCAAGAGTTTTCTCCAAGAGTATCTTCGCAAAATGGCTTATAAACACAAACGAAGTGATAGTGAGCTTGGGTCATTTTCTAAAATATGGTATTAGAGCTTTATGGTAGTGTTTATGGTTTTAATCATTTTTGATTTTCGGTAGAAGAGGAAGGACAAAGATTTCGATTGTAGGTTTGAGGTGGATGTGCAAATAACAAGAATGGATAATTCAAGATATGAGAGCTTAATGGGTTTTTAATCTTCGGATCCCTTCCAAAAAAGAGATTTCTGATAACTTATCTCGAGTTTTTCTAAAATTGTATATTAAGGGGTTGATAAGGTATGTGATGTTTTGCTTATGACAGTATAGTCATAAGGCAATTTCTTACGACGAGCTAGTCCTTGAAAATGATACACAAACACACACACACACACACACACACACACACACACACACACACACACACACATATATATATATATATATATAGAGAGAGAGAGAGAGAGAGAGAGAGAGAGAGAGAGAGAGAGAGAGAGAATGTTTGATGTTTTGCTTATGAAGACCTAGTCATGAAAAGCTTGTTCTATTACAGTTGATTAGTTGTTAAAATCAGAAGATCCATGTTTTTAGTGGAGAAAAGGTTAGTGGTATTGTTATGTGTTTTAGAGGGATGTATTAATAGAAAGGCAGAGCATTGATGTACCGTTAAGGTGGAGATTATGAGGGTTATAGCTCATCATCTTAACTTTAAGTGATGGGCATTTTCCCAAGGGTAAAATATATTTTTACTTGTCTCTAAGTCTAGGCATGTTTTATAAGATGAATGATACTTTATCTTTAGAGTTTGGAAGATATATATATTTTTATATTGGCAGGAGTGAGACAAGAGATGGAAGATGATTTCTCTTAAGGGGGTTTCAATGGCAGATCGAATGCTTTCTGACAGTAGTGATGACAACAATATGAAAGGAGATTGTGTGGTTATTTATGGTAGAATAAGAGGTGGGAGATGATTCAATGTGTATTTCATCAGATTGGTGAGTGTTTATTCTCTACATTAAGTCCTAATTTCTTTCTGAAGATAGTGACTTCATTTATTCTCTGCTTTGCCCTTAGATGTAGCCCATTGTGGTGAACCATGTAAAATATAAGCCATCATGTATTGTTGGGTGATGCCAATAGTTTTAGAATATGATTTAAACATTTCAAATCAATATTTAACACTTCTATTAGATCTAAGGATTTTAATTATTTTCTCTAGCTGATTTTCAATTTCAGGTTGGCGTTTTAGAAAATAGTTAAAGGCCTCATATATGTATGAAATGAAAGAAGTGGAATATGCATATTCGGTGCGCAAGTAATTGTTAATGAAAGTGACGAAATAATGACATTCATTTCTAGAACATATGTTTAAGGGTTCACAGATGTCATAATATATTGTATAATAAAATGAAAATAGCTTTTTATAAGTTATTTTGGACTATTCATAAAATGACATATTAAATTTGTATAAGGAACCTCATATACCACCAAGCTACTCTTGTAATATGGTCATTTTCAATATGACCTAACATCGTGTAACATTTTATAGATTCAAATACAATTGATTGATTAAATTCAACAAATAAAGCAAGAAATGCATCACACACACACACATAATTAAACTTTCTCATTCATGTACTCTTGTTTTGAAAAAAAATAAATAAATTTATTTTCTAATAATCTACCAACATAAATTAAACTCTAGCACATGCCTGGTACATATAGTTATCACGGATGATTATTGTTCATTCAACATGATTATGAAGATGATAAAAGGCAATCCATAGCATGTCTTTAATAGGGTTGCTCCTCATGTACATCATTTTGCTATTGAATCCAAAATGCACTTGTTAAATTGAGTATCAATGAAAAGAATTTCAAAATAAACACCCGCAAATAAAGTATAGTGGAATCGTCTTTTTGTTAGAACATTAATAAACATGATAGCTAATGATTCTACCGATGAAGCAAATGGAATTAGACATTTTCTGGTTTTTCTTCCATTTTTCTTTCTTAAAATTAGGAGGCGTCATGAACTTCTGCTTTTGATTGTTGTTGCAACCTTTATACCCTCTTGAGAGCCTTTAGCTTGCAGGTCTCTTCTGGGATCTCCTTAGCTTGACTTGCTTGAATGTCATTGATTTCACCTTACGCACTAGGTGGCCACAAAACTCTTGAAATGTTGTAATAAAATCTTTATGGTTTAGATCCTTTAGGGGTCCACGACTTCGGCAAGAAACAATGCATACCGATAATTTTATAATTTTCTGACAATATGTGCTACATGTTTCTAAGATCGCCTATTATTTACTTCATCTTTTGGATATAATCCTTGATGGTAATAGAAAGAATCTAATCACATCTCTAATCCTATAGTTAGAATAGTCACTGGACACGATCAACTATGTAGATCGTCTACAAGGAGCCTAATCAACAATGGATGTTATTATCTCTAGATTTTCTTTATAGAGAATCTCATGAATGGGATGCATTTAATAAGAGAATACCTCCCCTTTGTAAAGGGAGTAAAGATAATTTGGAGAAATTCAAATGCAATAGAATTTATCCCTATTAATCTAACCTCTCTCTTTTATCATAATCATTTTCCTCATTTGAATTTGAATTTCAAGAGGAGAGTTTAAAAAGAGATACCCAAATGATGATGTTTTCACTGTAACTATGCTAGACCCACCATGGGCGAGCCCCATGGGCTGCAATCAAACACTTTGGGCCAATTTAACTCCAGTGACAACCAATACACGATATATATTGACCAATGCATTTTGTGTCGGCCAATATTTAAAACCGTGATCCTAATTACTCATTGAATGTGCCCTTCAAATGAGCAGTTGAGGAACCAAATGTAGCAACATTCACGTTTAATGGGAGAAATGACAGAGTTTAGATGGCTAGGATTATGGTTAAGGTCTTCCAAATTTAAACATTTTTTGGGCGTACGTTGCCCATCTGCAATGGGGGTATCAGATCAACGGTCTAGATGACCACACTACCTGCCCTACCTGCACGTATTAGTACTATACTAAGAATGTACTCTTCCAATTCCCCTTCAACCATTTATGTATTTTATATGTGAGCAGTGGGAAAGATGCCCAGGAACCAAGTTACATCAGCACAAGTGGAGAGTTATTTGAGCCAAGAACGAGACAAGAGGCGAGTCATGCTCCAGAAGTTGTTGAATCTCTGCGCTACTTCCAAGGTAACATTTCCAAGCACTACTTACATGTTGAGGCGATTCAGGCCACTTTCAACATTCCCTAGCCCAAAAATCAAGATGGTCAGTTCATTAGGTGGGCCACACGTATGTCTAGTATAGATCGTTGGTGATCATTTTCTAACCCATTTATGCATGCAGGTTAGGCCCACCCAACTTTTTTGAGAAAACTTTTAATACTCTGGCAAAGTGTGATGCTTGATAGGTAGGCGTAGGAAATTACATGCGTGTGGCACAGGCGGCTTGAGTAAAAATGTTCGAATCATGAATCCTAAGTAGATGGCTGATAAACAAACAAGTTACATTGATTTGATTTCAAAACCGGCTAGTTTATGGACACTGAATTGAAGAAAGAAAAGTATTCAAGGGTCTTAATTCAACAAACAAACTCTATTTGTCAAATATAAGGATTGCTCAGCCATTATTACCTTTTGTATAATGGCCTATGGTAGTTCTAAAACCTAGTAACTTTAACTCAAAACTTCGCAGAGTTAACTCAACTCGGCCAGAAATCAAGTCTCTATGAAACTCGTTTTTATTATTATTATTATTATTTTTTAAAATTTTTTATTTAATATTATTTTAAATATTTATTTTTGTTATTTATTATTATTATTATTTTTTCATACACACACACACTCCACATGGGTACCCTAACATAGAATTTTACGGTGGAAACGCAGAGCATATACCACTGAGCTATGCATCTAGTACGCTTTATAAAATTTGTTGCCAAGCTTGACTTGATTTAGACTCACCAGGGCTTTTTGAGTCGATCGACCTGCCTACTTGGTTGACTTGACGCAACTCGTAATGACTCAAACTGAGTCACTTGCAAAGTTCAATTTGTTTTTAAATAAAAAGATAAAAGAATGAGATGAGGCAACAACGTCCACCACCTCCCGGCATGCAGATATGATTTTATTTTTTATTTTTTTAAAAACCTATTTTCTACTCATTCAATTCTAAATATTTATTCATAGTGAAAAATCATTCCTAATTTAATTACTAAATATCAAGTCTTCGAGTCAACCCAATTTGAGTTTTTCAATTATGCTACTTATAAGTCTGTCCTACACACTTAAGCTCATATGTGCCATGTCTACAATTTCCAAATTGCCTGTGTATCAACTATCACACTCTGCAAGAGTATCAAATAATTTCCATATCTTGGGGGACAGCATGTTCAGAGTTGCCACTGATATTGTTGGATATGGACCAATAGGGTCAACTTGTGGGCAACTATTAGTGAGTGGGTCCCACACAATTAATACTTGAAATATTATTGATTGAATAACCTTTCCCAACCACCCATATGGGCCTTTCGGACATATCATGTGAACATACCTTGAAAGTTTGTAAGTTTGTAGGACATTGGAGCACCACATAAGGTGGCCCCCACAATGAAGATGACCACACTCACGAACTAAGCTTGTCCACTAGTTAGGTGATGCAAAATGCATAACCAGCCAACACGGCGTGATTTTCTAAACAGTAGGGGCCACCTAACGCACTACACTGGCACACTGCTGCATGTAAAGGTGCTGGACGGAGAGAGCTTCCATGAGTAGTTGGACCCCTATATGATGTGAGCACCGTTAAGACCATTCATCTAGTGAGGTCCGCAGACGAGATGGCATGGCCTGAAAATAATCTCATTGGAAAATTCTATCATCTGACTAGCATGCTGTCAATGAATACTTAAAAAAAAAGTAGAGCAATAGTCCCTAACTTATCGTTCCAATGAGTTCAGAAGAAGAAATCTGAGCTATTTTCTGTCTACCACATTGTCATGATGGACTACCAGTTGAATGGTACAAATCATGTTGAAAATTAGGCAGTTGGGCCCATCAATGCACCTCATAGGATTTGTCCTATAGGTGAGGGTTGCACTCAATCCATCTGCTCCATCATCTAATGTTCATATAACTGATGTCCATGATAATAATAAAAAATGACAGGTACAAGTGGACACTGTTCTCATCGAGAGCAATCTCATAGAGAAAGCGATTGTCGACCTCATTCCTGTTCTCAACATTCGAAAGCTAGTATTGGGGACAACCAAATCTAATATCAGGTACGCATATCTACAAATCATCACATCTACCTTACAATTAAGGGACATAGAAACATCAAAATAGTGGGCCATCTTCTGGATAAGTTATATATAAAGGGAAAGCATTCATATAATTATCTCTTATCAATGTGTACGTAGGCTATGGATATACTAAGTTGATACTTCAATGATATTTTACAACTATATAAATATATGTATATATGAGCCCAAATGATATTTCTATGATATCCAACTCGCCCAATAAACATAATCTGCCGCAATGTTCAAAAGAAATTTAAAAAAATAAAAATAAAAATTAGTCTAGTTGAACATAAAGTGAGCCCCACCATATAAAATAACAGACAACACTTAAAAAACATCACAATTGATAATAATAAAAAAAAAAAAGAAAAAAGAAAAAAGATTTTCGGTGCATTCTGTTATCATGGTTGGGTGCATGTGTTTAACATGTCGGCTCCAAAATTTTCTGACGTTGTTACTTTTAAAATAAAACAATATATGACGGTACTTTAGTAACTTTCCTTCTCAAAATGCAATATCGAGGGGATAATTCTTGATAAATTTGGGACTGTGAGGAATTTTCCATAAAATTGCTGATATATATATATATATATATATATATATATATATATGGAAAAGGTACAATGAGCTCGAGCGTATATGGTTGTCCCATGAGGTTGAGCTGTGTGGGCCCCACCGTGATGCCTTTCGAACATCTACCCCATCAGTCAGATGCACCATTCTATCGTGGGCCTGGACGGCTGAAAATCAAGTTAATCCGTGACTTTTGTGGGCCACACCACATACAAAAGTTGAGAGGGGCCGTGCACCATTAAAACATTTATAACCATTTGTTGGGGCCTTTCGAGAAGTGGTTTGAAAATCCAGACCATCCATTATGTGTGTCCCAATTGGATGAGGGTTCAGACCAAGTTTCACCTGCATCCAAATTGCAGGTGGGTCCCACCAGTGCTTTTATATGTTTTTGGCATGTATACTTATGGTTTTAGATGGTATGGCCCACCTGAGTTCCGTATACGGCTAATTTTGGGCCGTCCAGGCCCATGATGAAATGGTGCATCCGGTGGACGGTGTTGATGTTCGAAAGGAATCACGGTGGGGCCCACACAACTCGAGCTCATGGACGACCCCCCCCCACACACACACACACACACACACACACATATATATATATATATATATATATATATATATATATATATATATAAAAGGTCTTATGTGCTCGAGCTCAGGATAAGCTCCCATGAGGTCGAGCTATGTGGGCCCCACCGTGATGCATGTCGACCATTAACACTATGCATTTGATGGGTCCCCTTTAAATTATGGGATATCCCAAAATCGGTAGTATCTGAGAACTCAGGTGGGCCATACTATCTAAAATCATGTGAAGACATGCTAAAAACATATAAAAGCACTTGGTGGGGCCCACCTGAAATTTGCATCCGTCTGAAACTTGGTCTGTCTGAACCCTCATCCAAGTGGGACACACATAATGGATGGGCTCGATTTGCAAACCACATCTCAGTGGGCCCAAAAAATGATTATGAATGTTTTAATGGTGCACGACCCCTCTCAACTTTTGTATAGGTGTGGCCCACACAGGAACGTATTGACTTGATTTTTGAGACCTAGGCCCATGATGGAATGGTGCATCTGACTGATGGGGTAGATGTTCGAAACACATCACGGTGGGGCCCACACAACTCGACCTCATGGGACCTTCCCATCAGCTCGAGCACATAGTACCTTTCCCCCCCCCCCCCCCCCCCACACACACACACACACACACACACACACAATATGGAAAATATACAATGCGCTCAAGCTAATTTTAACGCCTCATGAGGTCGAGCTGTGTGGGCCCCACCGTGATGCGTTTCGAACATCTACCCCATCAGTCAGATGCACCATTCCATCGTGAACCTACGTCTCAAAAATCAAGTCAATTCGTGACTTGTGTGGGCCACACCACATATAGAAGTGGGGAGGGGCCATGCACCATTAAAACATTCATAACCATTTTTGAGGGCCCACCGAGATGAAGTTTGCAAATCCATCCCATCCATTATGTGTGTCCCACTTGAATAAGGGTTCAGACCAAGTTTCAGGTGCATGCAAAACTCATGGTGGGCCCCACCAAGTGCTTTTATATGTTTTAACGGTGTCTTCACATAATTTTAGATGGCATGGCCCACCTGAGTTTCGTATATGGCTGATTTTTGGGATATCCCATAATTTAAAGGGTACCCATCAAATGCACGGTGTTGATGGTCGAAACACATCACGGCGGGGCCCACACAACTCGACCTCACGGGAGCCTATCGTCAGCTTGAGCGCATTGTACCTTTTCCCATATATATACATATATATATATATATATATATATATATATATATATAGAGAGAGAGAGAGAGAGAGAGAGAGAGTCATGCTCCCCTGCGCACCTACGCATGTGTGCACCTTTGCACACGTGCCTTGGGTGTCTAATCTGAACGGTCCATGTGATGCGGAATCCCATGAAACCCCATGTGACAAATTTTCACCTCAATCTAAAATTCTGGTGGGCTATAGCAAAGAGAAATGCAAATCAAGGGAGGAAACTGTTTTCAGTTTTCATGGCCCATCAAAGTTTTAGATCAAAGTAAAACTTGGGTCCGGAGGGTTTCACGAGGTGCTGCTTCACATGAACGGCTCAGATTTTGTATTCACATCAAGTATGATGGGTTCTCAAAAAAGTTCATACGTAGTACGTATAAACCGGTTCTCGGTGAGAGCTGTGTGTGTGTGTATATATATATATATATATAGAGAGAGAGAGAGAGAGAGAGAGAGAGAGAGAGAGAGAGAGAGAGAGAGAGAGAGAGAGAGAGAGAGAGAGAGAGAGAGAGGCATGCTCACCTACACACCTATGCACGTGCGCACCTTTGCACACGTGTCATGGGTGTCAAATCCGAACAGTCCATAAGATGTGGAATCCTATGAAACCTCAGGGGTGAATTTTCACTCTGATCTAAGATTCTGGTGGGCTATAGCAAAGAGAAATTCAAATCAAGAGAAGAAACTGTTTACATTTTTCATGGCTTACCGAAGTTTTGGTTCAAAGCAAAAAATTGGTACCAGGGGGTTTCATGAGGTTCTTCTTCATGTGGACCGTTGAAATTTTCGAGACTCATCAGATATGATGAGTTCTCAAAAAAGTTCGTATGTAATCCATGCGAACTAGTTCACAGGTGAGCGTTCCTATATATATATATATATATATATATATATATATATATATATATATATATATATATATATATATATATATATATAACAAGATTGAGTTGTGCACTACAACAATTCAGTCTTTTCGCGACAAGTTAACTCGTCGCTAAAAACTTTAAACTTTTAGCGACGACTATGCTTATCGCCACGTTTGATGCATATTCGACGTCACTAATTCTATTTACCAACGAAAACGGAAACTCGTCGCCAATAATTCAAATATTTGCGACGACCTAATAATTTGTCGCAAAATATGGTTAATTAGTGACGAGTTGACATGTCCACTGACATCTAGTTTCTCTTACATGAGGTTTTGTTACATGAATTTTTGAAATTTTTATAATGAATTACTCATATTTCAATAATTTAATAAATAATGTCTCAAAGAAGAAACCAAAATTTTTGGAGACGCTTTTTCTAAGGGAAATTCCCATATATGACGCTTGTCTGTCATTTATTTTTATTTTTTTTTGAAAAGTAATAACAAAGTAGAGAATTGTGGGGCCCATATGACAAGTTTATATCATCCAACTTGTCTAACATAAGATCCACCATGGTGATGGTATGAACAAAATTCTAGTCAATCCGACCATTAGGGGATTTGAATATTTTTAGCGGCCTATATTATTATTATTATTATTATTATTTATTTATTTATTTATTTACTTATCTATTTATGATTTGGCTTACCTCATGCTTGGATGAGACATATTTTGGTCCGTCTGATGATAGGAAGCTGATTGCGTACTAACTCATTTCACTAAGCATATTGAGCAAACTCTGTGGGGCCACCGTGATTTATGTATTTTATCCACTCCGTCCTTTCATTTTACCAGATAATTTGATGGCTTGAACCCAAAGATGAAGCATACCCAAAACTTAAGTGGATCACACAACAGGAAGTGGATCACACAACAGGAAGCAATGCGAATTGAATGTATACCGTTGAAAGTTTTTTGGAGGCCACATAAGTTTTGTATCAAGCTGATATTTTTGTTTTCCTTTCATCCATGTTCGTGTGATCTAATGCACAGGTTGGATGATAAATTAACATCACTGTGGGCCCTAGGAAGGTTTCAACGGTGGAAATCATTATTCCCACTGTTTCCTGTGGTGTGTTCCACTTGAACCTATAGGATATGCTTCAGTTTTGGGCTTACTCTAAAAAATGAGATGGAAAAACGGATGGACGGCGTGAATAAACCACGTACATTCAAGTTGGGCCAAAAGAGTTTACTCAGTACGATAAAAGCCTACTAACTCAATACGCAATCAGATTTCTTGATCATAACAGTGCGGTTCATCTTCTTGATCATACGTCAACTGATCCAAAATTCAAGTGGACCACACGAGAGGAAAAAAGTGTGGAAGGAAATGCCTACTGTTGAAATCTACTTGGGGTCGACCAGGCCTTAAGAATGTTTCAATGGTGGTCGTTCAATTCCCACTTTTACCACTCGTATGGCCGGATCCTCTTCATTTTTGGTCCACTGGGCTAAAATGAGCTGTCAATATGGATGGACCGGGTGGATTTCTCACATACATCTCAATGGGCTCCACATAACTTCTGAGCGCAGAATCCCACTATTCAAAGACAAAAATAAATGAAAAATGCATTTACGTAATTTTCTCTTAAGGCCTTCCCCCAAAATGTTCCAGCTCAGCTCAACAGATCGATGGTCCGGATTACAGAACCAATGCCCACTTTTCAGATAGTGAAAACTCGTGGATATGTACTAGATTTAATTCCTCTCACTTGTTTCTATTTTAGGAAGGGAAGTGGAAAAGCAAGATACGTACAGAAGAACGCTCCTGGTTCCTGCAAAGTTAAAATCATATGCGAAGGGAAGGAAGTGATCGAACGGATGAACTCTCCTCCATCTTCACCTCTGGATGAAAACAACGGCTCCAAAGTTCAAAGCGGTTTGAAAGATGATGAAGGAAGTGGGCCTATTTCTTGTACTTGCTTTTCAACCAAGTTCATCTAATTGTGGACCATGGTCCATGTCCCTCACAATTTTTTTTGCCTTATTTGCCAAATATCTGATGTGTTGTCGGTGAGAGCTAGATCCACACCATCTATCTAGTGGGTCCCATCTGTAGATATCCCTCGGTTGAACATGAAATGATATGGACCATCCTAGCCATATGGCCAGTGGCCTTGAGAACGATGATAGAATGGAAATGGTTAACGGTCAGTTTAGTCTGATAATCGACTGCGAGCCATATGCAGATAAGACCCACTTGATAGACGGTCAGGATTCTCAGCCCCATCTACCACGTGTCAGGAAATGGGCGACGAACATCCTTCCGCATCCAGTGGGCCGGATAGATTGGCGGAACTTGAGGACGTGAAATTTTGCTTGGCGTTGTATATTAAATTACTAAGAATCTTCGTAATGGGATGAACTGATACGGATTGGATCTCACACAGCCATTTAATAGGCCCACTTTGTCAGAATAATCCAGACCATGATCTGTTCGAAATTAGAACCATCCATCTATTTGTCCACTTGGCAGGGTCACTTATCATTTGGGACCGTCCATCTATTCGGGCCCACCACATGATTGTACCCATCTGATCAGTTTCAAAAAACAACCCTAGGAAACCAAAATTCCTTCATAGGCCTGAGTTTTTAAAATACATGCATGCCATCTATGATAGGGCTCACTAGATGGACGGCCCTAATTAGTATGTAACCCTGCTAGTGTTCGTTGGAAATGTGCCACACGGGATCATCTCCCATCCAAAAGCCTGATCCGCTCTGGAACCGGGTTCGCACCATGCTATCAATGGGCTGTGTCCATTTAAGTAAACCGGTCGAGCTTTGGTTGAACCCTAAACCCAACCATACAGGGCATCAATGGGCTGAACTAAATTAGGGTTGTCAATGTTCCGGGCTTAGGCCTGGCAAAATCGAAATTCTGAATAGGTCCGGCCCGTTGACAGACCTATACCGAGGAGCGGGCCGGAGCCCTTTTCATACATACACAGCCGCACATGAGAAAATGGAACACGTGCTTGATCTGAGCTTTCCATCAGATGGGCAACATATTGTATATAATGCAATTTCACACCATAGTTGGGCCACAGTATATAAAATCAATGGATGGCTAGAAATCTGTTTTAACCGTCGGCTCACTTCTTACACCGCAGCTCACCTGAAGATTGAAACCACGTGATTTTTTTAGCGGAAGTTGCCAAAATATTATTTCTAACCTGATGGATGTTATGGATGTTGTACCTTATTTTTATTTTTAGTCATTATAGAAAAAGCCAATAAGAGAGTTATATATGGCATTAGATGAAAAGAACTTCAAGATATTTGGAACACTTTTTATAAAATTATATTCGGCATAATTAAATTTAATGCTACATGTCATTGGATGGTTGGTGAAATATTGTGGCCAAGTTTGAAAGTTTAACGAGTGAAGAGAGAGACATAGTTGAGCAGTCTAAGATGCAGAAGGCAACGTAAGAGAGACATAAATTAAGTCTGACTTACATAAGAAAAACAGCCACAAAAAAAAATAAAAATAAAAAGAGAAACATGACAAGAGAAGGATCTAAAGAGAGGCTCTTTGACTATTGTAACTACTTGAGTAATGAGAGAATCATTTGAAAAAATAAGCTATATGGCAGAGATCTATAAATAAGAGAGGAAATTTATGGATCTAAAAGACAATCCAATATAATCAAACCAAATTTGTAATGACCCTAGTTTTTGTATGCCACTTAAGACCTCGATTAAAATAAATTAACAGTTATTTTCTATTATTAATAAAAACCAAGCACTTAACCTATTTAGTAAAAATACTCTTGGTGGAAGGATAAGTTATTGGATCAATTCTCCACACTGTATAAATTATATTTTTGCCAAAATTCACCAAAACCTTAGTGAAATCTTCTAGAATATTCTACTCTATTTAAAGGTAAAATCGACACTTTATTTAAAGGGAAGATCTGCAGAAAATCCTAAACCTAAGAGAAGAGACAAGAAGCCCTGCAAAAGGAGAGCCTCTACCAGTCTTTAAATTTCTATATAAAAACTATAAATCTAACTAATGGATGTGGCGGCTTAACCTTATGTTCATCATTTTAATTTATGAAAGAGCTTTTGAATAAGGAAAATGATTTTTGCATTGTTTCTGCATATTAAGAAGATCGACTTTGAGATAATTGGTTATATTAGTTTAGGAGATTCGAACCTAAGAATCCTAAAGTCATACCATGTTGGAACCTCAAATTCTAGAGTGATCTGAGTGAGGAATTTCTATAGCGATATATGAAATTGTATAATTTCTAAGATATATATTTTAAAAAGAAAAACAAATTTTCATTACCAATTGTAGATATCAAACATTCAGATCTGAGTGATCCTTTTGCTTTTCCAGAATTCGATTATGAGAAAAATAATTGAATGGGGTAAACTCAATTATGTAACCAATGAAATTCATCAATACTAAGAAGAAGAAAAATCCCCCCCCCCCTTTTTTTTTTTTGAAAAATCAGATTGTGTAACTGAATCTATCCGAATTCGGTCGATTGATTGAAATTAATGTTCAATCGATTAAAAGAGGTCGCTTTTTGTCCACCAATCAAATTCTAAAATTCCTAATCTCGTTCAACTAATCGAACTCAAGGTTTGATCGATCGAGGGTATCTTCGAGCGATATCGATCGATCAAAATCTTTCGATTGAGGATGATCAAATTAGTCTAACGAGCAAACTAATTTAATCCGATCATGCTCGATCGATCAACGAGAAAGGTTTGATCGATCGAAGGTTGCTAAAGGTGTTTAGAGACTTAAAAAAGTAAAATTGGAATTTTATCGATCTATATCGATCGATCAAAAGATTGATAAGGAGTTCTTAACTAGGCTCCATCAATCGAAAATCCCTATTGCTTTTCAAATTTCAAGTTTAGAATTTATGTTAGATCATCTTGCTTGGGTCAAAAGTGGACCCCACTCGTTGGGATATTGTAACGCCCTGTGTTTTCAGGACCCGAGTACACGACCCGTTTCCCAAAAACCTGAGTGTTAACCTTAAAGGATGGTCAGATATAATAATTTTCTTTTATCTTTCATCAGAGTAAACAGATGAGCGTAGAATGGACATGTACGCATAAAAGGGAAATTCCAAATTTCATTTAGAATATACAAGAGGTTGCCCATAATGATTTATATAAACTAATGCCTCTGAATTTAACAAGTACAAGATTTAATACATGAAGAATAGCAGAAAGCATATAAATATAAGCCGCAAGATCACGCAGCTCCTCCAGGCAAATACGGCCATGCATCCTTGACAATCGTACCCTGCTCCTCATCCAATCTGAACATGCATATCACTAAAGCCACCTGTATTACCTGTACGGTTGTATATTTGATGGATGAGTGACAAACTCAGTGTGAATTTCCCTCAAGATTACACACCGCCGCATTAGGTAAGAAATAGTATAAAACGTCCACACAACCAAAACAGAGTAAATGCATTCTTATTATATGCATGGATGCATGATTGCAATCATCGATTTCGGTAAAACATCCAGACGGTTGGTGCCCCGGGTAAAACATCCGGACCGGCATTGGGGTCGTCACCCAAGGATGTGACTGGTTATTAGCACAACACTCAGCGTAATCGCATGGGCATGAAGATCCGAGTCATCACCATAAATCGAATGACTGATCATAAGCACAACATTCAGCGTAATCGCAGGGTAGAGTGATCTAAGTCATCGAAAATATGCCATGTATGCATGATTTACCAGCCCATTATTAGTCCAAATGTAACCAACCGATTTAAGTAAGCTCACGATCACTACGGGGAGCACATGGCCCAGCGTAGGCCGACGACTCGGGCATAGTATCCCATGACTACTATCCTCAGCCCATGAGGCTACCATCTTGGGATGTTTAATAGAAACCCGTCGACTAGTGGCCAATCATATTACAGTATATGGGGCTTACCATCGCATGGTTGCACTATATAAAACATCGAACCCATATAGGAAAAATATCAAAATAGAACTATGTAGAGTATCAAAATATGCCACATAGGGCAAATATCAAAACCAAACGATGAAAACCATCCTACACGATGAAAACCATCCTTAAAAATCATTGGGCACAACAACCCTGGATGATAGGCCCACATCAATGATCTATCTAGACCATCACCCAATAGCCACCAAGTCGAAGGTCCATTACGATCACAACTAGTTAAGTTACATCCCAAGTATGGGTGTGTAACTAATGTACCAGTTTTAAGTTCCATAAGCAATCCACAAAAAGAACACAAGCATGAACAATTATACAGGATAATCATAAAGCATGTAATACAACAATCCAATTTTCACCAGCTAACACATGTAATTATAAAGGGAGATATCAGTTATGAATTTAAATAAAAACTATAACTTAAACTAATGAGAAGATGGAAAGCTCGAGGGGAAGAATTATCACCTTATAGTTAGATCGCCTACCAGCATGGCTAGGGGACGTATAGTCCCTCATAGTCGAGTCCTATCATACATTAGGAAATTACATGGTTAGATCGAGTTCTTCACACTATTTATGGTTGAGATTATAACCTAGGGTTTGGATTACCTAGGTCTACGATTCACCCTTGAGTTTAGGTCTTATGATAAATTTCTTTTAGGATTTGGATTGTGGTTGACATATGATAAATTTCAATATTAATTTAACAATTGAAAAATAACTATTAACCTAACTGTTATAATTAATATTAGCTAACTTAGCAATAATAATTATTATAATGCTAATGAATGTGATGATCCACTGTAAATGATTAAATGACCAATATTTAATAATAGTAACTTTGGTTGCAATGACTACTATTTACTTGGATAATCTATTAATTGTTAATCCTACTTAATAATCACAATTATCATCAATATACTTACTAATGATTAATGACTTAAAACAATCTATTTTGGGGAGAGGAGTCGACTTACATTGGTTATCTCGATAACAAGTTGGGTTCTAAATCCGATCTGTTCCCAACGGCCCCACGCCGTCATCACCCATATCGTGTAAGTTTAGTATCAATTGGACCCGAACAAGGCCCAGTCCAAACACATCAGTCCATGCTTAACTTAGCCCAGCTGAGCTTGGTCTCAACCGAGTTGACTCGGTTCCAGTCGAGTCGACTCGGCTCAACTAACCACTCTTCTTCCTTCGTTCTCTTTTCTTTCTACCTTTCTTTTCTTCGTTCTCTCTCCCCCTGGTTTCTCTTTCTCCCTACCCTGGGTTTCCAACTAGACCGGGACCGAGCTCCAACACTGCGCAGCGACACAGCGGTGGTAGGGTCGAGATGGCACGGTGCAACAGCCGCACCACCACTGTTTTCCTTTCCTTCTCTCATCTATTTCTCTCCCTTCCTTCTGCTATTTCTCTTCTTCTTTCTTCTCCTCCAGGGACGTCCAGCAAAGAACTAGACTGTTGCCTCAACTCAGTCGAGCCGGGTCGAGCAGGCAGCGGTGAACTCGCCCTACTTCTCTTCTTTGTTTCCTCTCTCTCTCTCTCATGTCCTCCCTTTCTGCTTCCACAATATTCCTCCTTATTTGCGAGCTTAAGAGGGTCCGAATGGACCCAGACTTGGACAACGGAAGAGGGGTGCGGCGTGGCAGCAACGAGGAAGAAGATCGTGGCCGGTAATGGCATATTCGGATACGGAGCCTCTTCCTCCAATCCGACAGCATAGGAGAGTTTATAGGGGAGCAACGGAGCTCAGTGAATGGTCGGAGTGAAGGTCCATCAGTATTTCCATGGTGGGTTTGAAGCTTGAGAGGTGCGGCCGTTTTCTAGGGTTTTTGAGAGAGGCTGATGGAGAGGGATTTTCTCTCCTTTTTCTTATAGGAAGACTGGCTTCTCTAGGCCGTTGGATGAGACTAAAGGGCTGAGATCAATCCCGGTTTCCAGTTTTCTGGAAAACAGCCCGCAGTAAGGAGGTTTTGACGTTGGTTTTCCATGGAGAGCCCTAACTCGCGTGCTGAAATGGATGGCTGGGATTAACCTCAACAAATGGCCAAGATTTGAGGATAAGGGCGGATGCGAATCGCCCTGCTGGCGTGAAGGCAGTTTCCACTTTCGGAAACTTGTGTGTTTGTAGGTCTGTTTTGCAGCAAGATTCATGCACATGCACGTGAGCTCCTAGGCATGGGACTAGGTGGGGTTTGATCAGAGTTTGTGTCCGCTCCAGATGGACAGTCCAAATCATGAAGATGGGTCCCACTGGTGGGCCACCATTGAAGCAAGCGGATGTCGATCCGTTCATTAGCAGAGAAATAGGAGAGAGAAAACCTCTCCGTAAGAGGGAATTTCGGGTCAGCGGCAGCTTGACCGAGTCCCTTGGATTGGTGCACAGCGAGTGCACCCCTGTGGTGCACATGCGATGCAGGTGTGGGGTTCACCGCGATGTTTTTGGAAAATCCACACCGTCTATTCATCTTTTAAGCTCTAATCAAATCTTCTGACCAAAAAATCAGGCAGATCTAAAGTTTAGGTGGGCCATACTACTTGATTCCTAGATGTAACGGTGGTTTTCCATTGATTCAGCGGTCGGAAAATCCCGATATTGAACGTCAACGGTTAAAAGACCCTGGTGGACCATTTGTAAGGCTTCCATAATATATTACTAATCAATCTAATATAAAAAATTTATCATCATTATATATTACTTTTAATTATAATGATTAAAATCTTATATAAATAAAATTTTAATATTAACATACTACTATATACGTGCTATTGATCACACATTCATTAACATATAATTCATAATATACAATATCATATTTGATTAAATTTATATTTGTATTTAATAATTATATTGTTAAATAATATACAATTCTATAAAAATATCTAATGATTTTTGCATACATACTTATAAAAGACATTCGATGCTACCTTATTATTTATAATTTGATTTTATGTCGTGAAATTGGTTGTGAAATTATTATTCATTATGTCCATTTAATATAATATTATTTTCATAATGTCTTATATATATTAAATACATACATATCATTTTAGCATGAAATTTTAAATCTTTACAAGGTATATACATTTCATAGTGTATATTTTAGGTTTCATTATCTATATATATATATATATATATAATTTTTTTGTATTTATATTAAATTAATCTACATGGTAACACTTGAGTACTAAAAGTATGGGGTGTTACAGATATTATGATTGAATTTGAGTATGTTAAACCATCTTAATAGGGATTAAGGTGTAAATTTACAAAGCGTTCAATTGACTAAAAGATTCGACCCTATCTCGAATAGGTGAGTGAATCCCAACATGTATCATATATGTACGATTTAGATAGATAATGTGGATGTATGTTTAATTGCCATAAATGATATGATTTATCGTAATGTTGTGTTATCATGCTAAGTCTATTCTTAAGATGTGATTTCCATCTGAATATGTGAACATGTTCGTTATTACAAGCATTAATTCATTGTTTCCTCTCATATCTGGAGATGCATATGCATGTGACTATATATGTCAATGCATAGACATAGAGCATGCATCCATAGTACTCTTGCGTTGATTCCTAAAGCCCGCTCTAGATAACTGCATATACACCTTCTGCCTTTGATTCTTGGGAGATCTCCCTGGATAGTTGTGCTTGGTAGATTCGTTGTCATAAGTCACGTAAGTGGAAGCTTACTTATGGAGTAGATGAATGTATGACCCATAACTGCCCAGGTGGATTTCTATATAGGGTACAAGTTACTCATTCCCACCTATGTAGATTTCTAACTGTACAATTACGGGTTCATGGATATCTAACCTAAGCAAGTGAACGATCATCTCACTTGACGTGCATATCATGACATCTCTGCATTCATGCTTATTATGCATAGTACCCTTTTATTTGTACTATCTTATATTGTGTTATGTATAAATCGTGTTGGGTTCACTCACTAGCCTAGCTAGCTAATGTTGTAGATTAAATGTTGAGGGTCGAATATTGCATATCAGACCCTAGTAAATTACTTGATTTTACATACATGATAATGTTTAATGCCGGATCTTAATTATATTTTCGTTACAGGATGAAATCAGGAACGTTAATTGGAATTTGATGTTAAAGGCATGGATTTGATGCTCCAAAATCACCAGAGCATGGGATGAACCTCAGAAGACCAATAATGAAGATTTTGCACGCCTGAGATCGGAGGAAAGCAAGCCAAAGGGGCCCGAAAAGGGTCCAGAATGCAAGATCACATGGTTCCCGCCATCCAATCAGTCCGAAACTTCATACATGAGATTAGGGACATAAATTAACCGTACATTTCAAATTTCAACCCTCGGATCACTATGGAAGTGCCTCAATGGACATATCAGCCCACACTTCAGCAATTTGAGGCCCACCTGATCTTTGGATATGCTTCAAGTTTGGGTTCAATGCTTAAAATAAGATGGATGAGCAGATGGTTGGTGTGGATTTTATGAAAACATCAAGGGACCCAGTCCAAGTGATCGGCGTGCACACAGTGCACGTCCACTCGCGGTGCGCCAAACGAATAACATAAGTTGACTGTGTGTTGACCGATGAAAAAACGGAGATTTCCGTTTTCAGCGTCCGCAAGCAACGGACGCTGATTTGTGTAGTGGGACCACACCGTCCATTAAACAGAAGATCTGGACCGTCCATCATGTTTGAAGGGGCCCAATCTTCAATGCCTAGGTGGCCGAATTTGAAACGAGAGCGATTATGGAGATCTAAACCGTCCAAACGCAGGACTGACGGTAGAGAAAAAGTAAAGTGGACCGCATCAAAATCAATCCAAAAGTAGTCTTTCCCACCTGAAATTTCGTCCTCTGTCCAATGGACGGAGTGGATTTATTGAAGCGTCGATGGAGTGGGCCCCACCGGTGACATGGCGTCCGCGCTTCGTTTTAAGCGTCGGCCAGCAGACGGACGGCCGGACCGTTTCTGGTGGCTGTGAGCCCCACACGTGTCACTTCTGGCCGATCCAATCCGTCCATCTTGAAGATGGGCTCGAGCACTTCAAAACCATGTTCCTACTTTATACCCATGCGTGCACACGTGTCGATGCAGAGAGAGGCCACAAAAGTGCATGCCGCAACGTCCAAATCGATCTTTTTGTGTTTTCTTCTCTGGGACGCGTCAATGGACGTTCAAAACCACTTATTCTTGACTAAAATTTTGTTCTGAATCCAATGGACGGGGTGGATTTCCCAGAAAACACTTCTATGGGGCCCACCGATCACAACAGCGAAAGGGTGTGAAAGTGTTGCACAAATTTAGAAATCCGGTTTTCCAGGCGGTTGTGGGCCACCATCTTTGATCATATGGCAGATCTGAACCGTCATCATGTAGAGGACCCAAGAAAGTCCTAAGGGGACGGTATTTGTTGGAATTTGAACGAGGAAAGTATGGTGTTTTGAGGTCCGAACTTACTGCGAAAAGGAATTTTTGCGCGTGCACAACTTCCCAAATCCGAATTTCACCACTCCACCACTCCATCGGCTATAAAAAGAGTTGCAAAACATGAGGAAGGGCATTCAGAAATTGGAAAAAGTGGAGAATTCGGATCTAGAGCAAAGGAGAGAAGAAAAAGAAGAAAGAAGAAAGAGAGAAATTGGTTTGATGTTTGTTATTGAATTTTATTTATCCATCTGTTTAATGGATTTTATGGGTAACTAATCTCTCACTAGGGTGAGATGAAACCCTAATTTGAACACCTCTTTTTCTATGTTGATTTTATTTTAATTAGATTGGTTTGTTTCTTTCTCTAGTGTGCTTGATTGTTTTAAATTCCATACTTCTCCATCTATCAACTTTGATCAGAGTCTATGCATGGATGTGGTCTGGATGCTTATTCTAGGTGCTTGTATCTGATCATGAACATGTGTTTACGTAGAGGAAGAAGCAGGTGCTTTCTTGAAGCGCATATTCCATATGCGATTTGGACATGGGATATGTTATTCATGGCATTGCTTGAAGGAATTAGACAATCAGTATGCCCGATTAAGGACCTGACTGTGCTTTCTCTAGATAAGTTAGATCAATCTATATTAAAGTGAATTAACGAGACAAAACAAGGGTTGGGATAATTAGGGGTGGATTCGAAAGTCCTAGTGCTCTTTCTCTTATTGAATTTTCTTCCCTATCCTCAATAGTTATTTTCCATAAATTTGTGTTAGTAATTTGCTCCATTATTTGTTGAATTAGTTAAGGAGGATCACAGATTTGAATTGTGACGATCAGTCCTCGTGGGATTCGACCTCGATCTTACCGAGTTATTACTACATCACAACCCTATACTTGGGGAGTGAACAAGTTTTTGGCGCCGTTGCCGGGGACTGTTTCGATCTAAATTGAATTTAAGATTCTCTCTTATCATAATTCATAGCTTAGGATTTTACTAACTTAGAATTATTATTATTATTATTTTTTTTTTTAAATTTTAGAAACTAACCTATTTCCTGTTTTGTAGGGTCCTGAAAAAAAATTTCTAATTTGGTAATCCCTTCTAAGTTTCTTACTTTTTCTAATTTCTATTTTTAGAATTAGGATTTTATTTTTTTAGAAATTTTTAGTTTCTAATTTTAGATTTAGATTCTTCTTTTAAGTAACTTTCTATTTTCTAGTTTTAGAAACTTTTTCCTTTTTAGAAACTAACTTAGCTTTTTATTTTTAGTAACTTTCTAATTCTAGGATTTCTTTCCTTTTTAGAAACTAACTTGTTTTGTTTTCTTTTGCAGGATTCTAACATAGATCTCCAAATTGGTAACATCTTTCTAAATTCTCCAATCTTTTCTACTTTCTATTTTGAGAATTAGGTTTTTATTTTTTAGGAATTTTCTATTTTCTAACTTAGGATTTAGAAACTTTCTATTTTCTAGTTTTAGAAACTTTTTTTTTTTTTTTTTTTTTTTTTTTTAAGAAATTAACCGTTGCTTAGGATTTTTCTATCATTATTTTAGGAAACTTGATTTGTTTTGTTTTTTATTTCTGGGAATTGAGGAAGGAAGCTACTAAGTGAAGGAGGAGCTTCTTAGATCTTCGACTTCAATCATCTCCTTTTCTGGTTCTTTCTTCCCATTCTTATTCACATAGTTTTAACTTGTTTTTTTTGAATAGCATAATTTCTAGTTCTAGTTTTCTTTCTCTTAGGTTGTTACTTAGTTTATGCTAGGACGTAGATCTCTAGATAAAGAACTAGCACCTTTTGATCCTGAAATAGAAAGAACATTCCATAGAAGATTGAAAGACATCTCAGTTGAAATGGCAGAAGAGAATGGAACTAAAACTCTTAGAGATTATTCAGCTCCTGTCCAATTAAATGCGCCTTCATGCATAGTGTTGCCTACCACCACGGCAGCACACTTTGAACTCAAGACTGGGGTCATACAGTTGTTGCCTTCCTTTTATGGGTTGGACAAGGAGGACCCATATCATCATGTGAAAGAATTCCTAGACATTTGCTCCACCTTTAAATTCCAAAACTTCTCAGACGATTCGATCCGCCTACGTCTGTTTCCTTTTTCTTTGAAGGATAAGGTGAAAGCATGGTTGAATTCTCTAGAAGTTGGGTCTATCACTACATGGGACCAATTGTCTAGAAAGTTCTTAAACAAGTTCTTCCCTGTTCACAAAACTAATGCTCTCCGTAGAGAAATCACTAATTTCACACAAAAGAGGAGAGCACTTTCATGAATGTTGGGAAAGATGGAAGGACTTGCTTCTTAAATGTCCACACCACGGTTTTGAGAAGTGGCAACAAGTGCTATGATACTTTTATGACGGTTTGACACCCAGGAACCGTCGCATGGTTGATGCCACCAGTGGAGGGTCCTTCATGACCAAAAGCGATACCGAAGCATGGAAATTCTTTGAAACTTTGTGTGAAAATTCCCAGCAATGGGACTATTCAGATAGAGGTGAAAGAAGTTCCCAACCACAAAAGAGAGGTGGCATATATGAGATAGGAGTCACACCAGATCTCCATGCCAAGATTGATGGCCTGACAAAGAAGGTTGATGCTCTGATGTTACATAATGGACCTCCACAAACAACTCAAACCGAGGCTTGTGCCATATGTTCTAGTTCTACCCATCCTACGCAATCTTGCCCATCTGGTACAGCATTTCCAGAATTCCTCTCTGAACAAGTTCATGCTTTGAACATCTTTCAGAAACCTGGGAATGATCCTTACTCAAACACTTACAACTCAGGTTGGGCTAGGCATCCAAATTTCTCTTGGGCGAAAGGACCACAACAAGGAGGACCATCTGGAAATCCTCCCATGCAACCGCACTCCCAAGTTGGCAGTCAACAATTCCAACAGTTTCCGCAATATCAACAAGTTCCTTCACAATCACGGAAACCATCTCTTGAGGATACACTCCATCTTTTTATGCAGAGTTCTCTCCAATTCCAAAAAGACACCCAACAAACTTTACTAGCCAACCAGCAAAGCTTACATGCAAATGCGCAATCCATTGCCAAGCTGGAAGTACAAATGGGTCAACTAGCTGCCACATTGAGTGAGAGAGAGAAAGGCAGTTCCTAGTCAACCTGTGGCTAATCCAAAGGGACAGTATGAGATTGGCTCTAATTCTAACCAAGGACAATATCATGAGCAAGCCAAATCGATCACTACCCTTAGGTCAGGCAAACAGATTGACAACAAAATAGAGATACCTAAGGATGAATCAAATCAAGGTGAAGCAGAGAGACACACCAATGCTTCCAAAGTCCAAAAACTCTCTGACTCTCCAAGAGCCATTGACGTGCCACCTTACGTGCCCAAAGCACCTTTTCCTCAACGTCTGGCACCAATGAAGAAAAGAAACAATTTTGATGAAATCCTGGACGTGTTTAAAAAAGTACAAGTCAACATTCCATTACTTGATGCCATCAAGCAAGTCCCTCCTTACGCTAAGTTTCTTAAAGATTTATGCACTCAAAAGCGTAAGCGAAATGTTCATAAAAAGGTCTTCCTTTGAGCAACTCGGCTCCATGATTCAACATAACACTCCTCCTAAATTTAGGGATCCAGGGAGCTCCCACCATTTCTTGCGGCATAGGAGATCATAAGATTGGGAAGGCATTACTCGATTTAGGGGCGAGTGTTAATTTGTTACCTTATTCGGTTTATGAGCTTGACTAGGACTTGGTGAGTTGAAACCGACTAAGGTAACATTACAACCTGGGTCGATAGATCTGTCAAGGTTCCCAGGGTGTTATTGAAGATGTGCTAATCCCAGGTTGATAAATTCTATTTTCCAAGTGGATTTCATAGTTATAGATACTCACTTGTCGAGAATCCTCATAGTCAGATCCCGGTCATCTTGGGTCGTCCATTTTTGGCTACATCTAATGCTATTATAAACTGCCGGAATGGAGTTATGAAATTGTCCTTTGGTAACATGAATATTAAACTCAATGTTTTTAATGCAGGACAACAACCTGCGGATTTGGACGACATATTTGAAGTGGATATGATCGAGAGTCTTGTGCAGGACTCCTTCCGTACATCTTTTGAAGATCCTCTTGAGACCTGCTTAGCACAATCGGGCATGGATTTTGACATTGATAGTCCCATCCATGAAGTCAATGCATTGCTCGACTCTACTCCTATATTGGAGACTGAAAAATGGAGAGCGAAAGTGGAACCTCTTCATCCTTCTGAGACTCTTCCTGACAGCACAGTTTCTAACTCTGAGAAGGCAAAAGAGAACAGGTTGCTTAATGTTCTTGAACATATAAAAACAATTGAACGGAAGATAGCAGAAATACAAGGAGTGTGCCCCACTGTATGTAAGGATCATGCTGTGGAAATGTTATGTAAAATACAAAGGAAGCATGATCTTAACATGGAAGAAGTTGTTCGAGCGGAAGTCCTTAAATTATTTGACGACAGTGTCAGTTACCTCCTTTCAGATAGCACAGCTCATGGGAACTCACATCACTTGTCTGGGATCGGTTAATTAAGGATGAGGAAAGTTCTTTGGCGGACCCTGGTCTTAAAGATTAATGAATTCATGGTCCGTTCTTGTCTGGCTGAAGACGTTAAACTTAGCGCTCCTGGGAGGCAACCCAGCATTTCATTTGATTTCTTTTTCCTTGTTAGTTAGTTCAATGTTTGTGGGTAACATTACTGCAAACCCTCACGAGACTACAACTCGTCCACTAGGGGTAACCTAGGGGTTTAAAGGCTTGTTGCATATGCTAAATGCAATCGAGAGCACCTGCGAAAGTGGTATAGGTAGGATCTTTTATTGATTTCTCTCTTATTCTGACTCGCTTTTACGTTGATATTTTTGAGAGCTTCTTGATTCTCCATCCAGGTACTATCTTTCCCTACTCCTCTTTTCTTTTCGTTGTCTCATGTGCATTGCATGCTTATTTTTTTACATTGAGGACAATGTAGATTTTAGGTTGGGGGTGGGAGATTAGTATTTTTTTGGTCTTGAGCGAAAAATTGTGAAAATTTTTAAAAATTTTTCTGGATTTTCTGTTGACTTTAAAGTGATTTTGAAGGATAGTTGTGATTTTGAAATTACAAGATTCAGAATGTGAGAAATTTATGGTCTTGGATTTGGTTGTCTGGCAGATTTCACACTGAAGTTTGAATGGTTAATCCATGATTAGAAGTTGTAAACATTGATTGAGCCATGATTTCACATATCAGATCTCGGTTACACATTAAGTTTTCAGTTCGATATTAATTGATAACATGGTAATCACTAAGCATGAAAGGAACTAGCCTGAAAAAAAATAAATAAATAAATAAAAATAAAAATAAAAATTTTGCTAGCATCAGTTTATAAAGAAGAAGAGAAAAGGCTAAGTCACATAATCTTCACCATAGGTTTGCTCCCTATAGATGAAGATTTGATTCTCCATAGTTGACATGAGAAAAGAGTTAGGCGACAAGTTTTCACCATAGGTTTGCTCCCTATAGGTGCGGATTTGATTCCCCTCCTTGGCACCACTGTTTATAAAGGAAATCAAAGGCTGATAGAACGAAAAGATGATCTAAATGCTAGTGTTGGTTTCAGGATGGTTGTCACGAATTACTAATGATATCATGCAATTGACAATTGGATCTTTTAATGATTGTAAGCCGAGATTACACTAAACACTCATGGAACTCAATGTTTAAAATTATTCTAATTAATGGATTAATATTTTAAACTTGATTATGTAGTTTACTATAAGCTTGATTTCAGGAGAAAAATCTTCTCACCATTCCTGAATCTTAGAATTTTCCAATCTCAATTATCTGTTCACCCGTCACTTGAGTTTACAGGAATTGTCTTGTATTTCTGAAATTATTTTTCGCATGTTTTGCTCGGGACTAGCAAAATGCTGGTTGGGAGTTGTGTTGAGGGTCGAATATTGCATATCAGACCCTAGTAAATTACTTGATTTTACATACATGATAATGTTTAATGCCGGATCTTAATTATATTTTCGTTCTGAGGATGAAATCAGAACGTTAATTGGAATTTGATGTTAAAGGCATGGATTTGATGCTCCAAAATCACCAGAGCACGGGATGAACCTCAGAAGACCAATAATGAAGATTTTGCACGCCTGAGATCGGAGGAAAGCAAGCCAAAGGGGCCCGAAAAGGGTCCAGAATGCAAGATCACATGGTTCCCGCCATCCAATCAGTCCGAAACTTCATACATGAGATTAGGGACATAAATTAACCGTACATTTCAAATTTCAACCCTCGGATCACTATGGAAGTGCCTCAATGGACATATCAGCCCACACTTCAGCAATTTGAGGCCCACCTGATCTTTGGATATGCTTCAAGTTTGGGTTCAATGCTTAAAATAAGATGGATGAGCAGATGGTTGGTGTGGATTTTATGAAAACATCAAGGGACCCAGTCCAAGTGATCGGCGTGCACACAGTGTGCACGTCCACTCGCGGTGCGCCAAACGAATAACATAAGTTGACGTGTGTTGACCGATGAAAAACGAGATTTTCGTTTTTCAGCGTCCGCAAGCAACGGACGCTGATTTGTGTAGTGGGACCACACCATCCATTAAACAGAAGATCTGGACCGTCCATCATGTTTGAAGGGGCCCAATCTTCAATGCCTAGGTGGCCGAATTTGAAACGAGAGCGATTATGGAGATCTAAACCGTCCAAACGCAGGACTGACGGTAGAGAAAAAAGTAAAGTGGACCGCATCAAAATCAATCCAAAAGTAGTCTTTCCCACCTGAAATTTCGTCCTCTGTCCAATGGACGGAGTGGATTTATTGAAGCGTCGATGGAGTGGGCCCCACCAGTACGGACAGCGTCCGCAGTTTCCGTTTTTAGCGTCAGCAGCGAACGGACGCTGGACCGTTTTACGGCTGGCTGTGAGCCCCACACGTGTCCCTTCTGGCCGATCCAATCCGTCCATCTTGAAGATGGGCTCGAGCACTTCAAAACCATGTTCCTACTTTATACCCATGCGTGCACACGTGTCCGGTACAGAGGCCACAAAAGGGCTGCTCTGCAACGTCCAAATCTGATCTTTTTGTGTTTTCTTCTCTGGGACGCGTCAATGGACGTTCAAAACCACTTATTCTTGGTGAAATTTTGTTCTGAATCCAATGGACGGGGTGGATTTCCCAGAAAACACTTCTATGGGGCCCACCGATCACAACGAAAAAGGGTGCGAAAGTGTTGCACAAATTTAGAAATCCGGTTTTCCAGGCGGTTGTGGGCCACCATCTTTGATCATATGGCAGAGATCTGAACCGTCTATCATGTAGAGGACCCAAGAAAGTCCTAAGGGACGGTATTTGTTGGAATTTGAACGAGGAAAGTATGGTGTTTTGAGGTCCCGAACTTACTGCGAAAAGGAATTTTCTTCAAGCGTGCGGCAACTTCCCAAATCCGAATTTCACCACTCCAGCCACTCCATCACTATAAAAGAGTTGCAAAACATGAGGAAGGGCATTCGAGAAATTGGAAAAAGTGGAGAATTCGGATCTAGAGCAAAGGAGAGAAGAAAAAGAAGAAAGAAGAAAGAGAGAAATTGGTTTGATGTTTGTTATTGAATTTTATTTATCCATCTGTTTAATGGATTTTATGGGTAACTAATCTCTCAGCTAGGGTTGAGATGAAACCCCTAATTTGAACACCTCTTTTTCTATGTTGATTTTATTTTAATTAGATTGGTTTGTTTCTTTCTCTAGTGTGCTTGATTGTTTTAAATTCCATACTTCTCCATCTATCAACTTTGATCAGAGTCTATGCATGGATGTGGTTTGGATGCTTATTCTAGGTGCTTGTATCTGATCATGAGCACGGGTTCTGTAGAGGAAGAAAGCAGGGTGCTTTCAGCATATTCCATATGCCCGATTTGGACATGGGATATGTTATTCATGGCATTGCTTGAAGGAATTAGACATCATCTGTATGCCGATTAAGGACACAGTTGTGCTTTCTCTAGATAAGTTAGATCAATCTATATTAAAGTGAATTAACAGACAAAACAAGGGTTGGGATAATTAGGGGTGGATTCGAAAGTCCTAGTGCTCTTTCTCTTATTGAATTTTCTTCCCTATCCTCAATAGTTATTTTCCATAAATTTGTGTTAGTAATTTGCTCCATTATTTGTTGAATTAGTTAAGGAGGATCACAGATTTGAATTGTGACGATCAGTCCTCGTGGGATTCGACCTCGATCTTACCGAGTTATTACTACATCACATACCTATACTTGGGGAGTGAACATTAAACAATAGTATAGAGATGGATGATTCATGGTGACTTAATCGGATGATAGAAGATGAGGTTGGTTGGTGGATGAAACTCAGGACCAATGGCCGTATTTAACGAAAGACAGGCTCATGGCATTAGACGGCTTAAGGGATTTTTGAGATTTATTTTAGGAAGTTTAGTTTTCGTTCATGTTAAATATTTGATTTGAATTATGTTAATAGTTATAACATTATTAAGTAATGATTTATTATTTTAGTTAAATAAAGTCCCAAATGGGTGGAGTTAGATTATTTTTGAGAATTCATCATATGAATTTGAATGTTTTGAGTGAAGTATTGTTAAATTGAATAGGACGGTTAAGTGTGTGAATATTATCGTGATGACAATCTAAACTACATATAATTATGCCTTTAAATAACTATATGGTGGATGGATTTATATACACTTAGTGTATGAGTCATGAACTGTAACTCAGGTCTGAAGGTGCACACTTTATATCCAAAGTACGAGGTGTGACAAAATCTATTAATTTACTTTATCTCAAGTTATCCTAAGAGTATCGATAATCTATTAGCAGTAATTCTTAGTTATATTTTTAATTGTAATTCAAATATATGCATATACGTTGGATTCGTCCTTTATCCAATATCACGCAGTTCTTTCAAGAGACGCATTCTTTTAGCCACTCCAAGTGTATGATTGTGATTTTTTTTTATTGCATCGGTATTCTAAAAAGTTTTTTCTTATGAAAGATAAAATGCAACCCATCTTTAGAGGAAGAACCCTACTCTCCAATTGATTATTGCCTGATCATTATAAAATTCTGCAAGTGACTGAGTAGATAACCGATCTTCTCATAATCTTATCATATATGTTCATACTAGATTTATCTGCTTATTTTGACACATAGGGTCAAAGTTGATATATTTGAATCGAGCCACTATATTAATTCTAGCATGATTGCACACACTGCACATGATAGAAAATAAATCGAGTTTCAATAATGGAAAACTCAAATGATGCCACACATGCCAATATATAACACATCGTGATAACCAAATGAACCATAAATTCGGATGATCCAATCATAAGGTGAGATATACCATTAAAAGCAATGTATGCCACAAAAAAAATTTTAAATTGTCATCTAATTATTAGATTAGTGTTATTTTTTGTTTGTCTATCATCATAGTGGAGCAATTCGTTGATTAGTTCGAAGCCGTGCACAAGTCACTTGGCCTTGTAATTCTTTAGCCTGCAGAAAAATTAATTAAGAGTGAAGAGTTCTCTGTTTCTAAAACTAGGAGAGGGATCAAAAGGGAGAAGAGAGGTTATCACATGAATAACATGATCCTCTTACTCCGATGAATTTACTTATAAAATGCTACAATAATAAGTAGAGTCAAAGAAGAAAAAGGTGAAGTAGATGAGTAAGAGAATGAGAAATAAAAGAGTTGGAGAGTAGGAGGAGAAGAGGAGAATGACTCCCACACGTGACTTTTTCCACATGTGTGGTGACTTGAAGTCCTCACTTATTAGTTGTTTTTATGTGGATTAGTTGAGGCATTATATGTTAAAATGTCTATACGAATTACTTTGGCAGTGGAAATTCTAATAAAAATATCCCAAGTATCTAATAAATGGACCTTTTCATCACTTGTGTCAAGGCAGATTGCATCGTTTGCCAACCTTAGTGGTTTGTTGACATCACCAAGTTTTCTGGGCTCCAACATTATGTATGTGTTATATCCACACTGATCCTATGATTTATAACATTAGTTTAGGGAATGGGACAAAAAATAAGCCAAATCCAAAGCTTAAGTGTACCCCACCACAGAACGCAGTTTTGGCAATGATGTCCACCATTGAAATCTTCATGGGCCTCACCATGATGTTTATTTGCCATCCGACCTATTCATAAGGTCACACAGACGTTCATGAAGGGAAAACACAAATATCAACTTGATCTAAAACTTCTATGGCCCCAAGAAGTTATTAATGGTAGATGGTCAATTTTCCTTGCTCCTCTGTGGTATGGTAAACTTAAGCTTTAAAATTACCTTATTTTTTGGCTCATACCCTAAAATGATATTGCAAAATGATGGACCGTGTGGGTATAACAAATACATCATGGTGGGCCCACCGAAATTGGTGGCATCAACACAACAACAACATGCAATCTGCTTTCGAATGGGATTTTGACCAAAGTAGCATTGTGGTAATGCCAAATGCCAAAAAAAAAATGAAAGGCTTAAACAAATGCCCTAACTATCCCCCTAACAGATTTTAAAAATAATTTTGGATGAAATTGCCCTTGCTTAGAGGCTTGTGCTTTCCTTTGTTATTTTCCTGTAACTCTTCTTCTTCCTTTTCAAGCATGTCTTCTAGGGACCCACCACCACCTCCTCTTACTACATTTTCTGGCGTATGGTCACCGCCATCGACTTCTTTGGCATATAGGCATCACCAACAACTTTTACGACCATAAAAATGAGTGTTGTTTTTGCTCTAATGACCACATTTCTTAGATATAGAAGTCATTGATAGGTGGAAAATATTTTGAATGAATTTTTTATTTTATTTTATTATAAAATAGCATTTTCTTAGTGATGAAAGATACTTTTGGTCGTGAATAGAGAGAGAGAGAGAGAGAGAGAGAGAGAGAGAGAGAGATGGCCATGGTTGTTATTGTGGAGAGAAGTGATTATCGTAAGGAATTTGAAGTAAAGATGGATGGTTGTGGTTGTCATGTATGTAAATGCTATCTTATCTAGCTCCTACGTTTGTCAAATTTTGTAGTGCCAAAACCTATTGGAATCTGTATCTCGTGTAGCTATTATTGTAAAATCAACTTCATGTCATCCTTGTCAATCTTGTTTACATTCAAGTACAAGATCAAGAAGTTCAAGAACAACATCAAGAGGTTCAAGAACAACATCAAGAAGTTCAAGTACTGGATCAAGTCTTTAAGCTTCAACTACTTTAAGAGAATGATATACAATGATTCAACCTCACAAGTAAGGTTTGTTTGACCCTAGATTGACTTTAGGATAGGTCATACAATTTGCATTTATATCATAGGCCAATTGATAATTTTATAGGTCATTTTTCGACCAGTCCTAGTCATGGTTCGACTAGTCCAGACACTGGCTCGACCAGTCTAAGGTTGTTGTGGATTTTTTGAAATTTTCTATTGGACTCTCGACTCGTCCCGGAGACTACTTGACCAGTCATGCAGGCTCAACTCAAAGTCCAACAACATTTTTGGGTCTCACTCAACCAGTTGATCAGTAAGCCACTCGACCAGTCGAGTAGCGATCTTATCTTATCGCGCTAGAAATTTTGAAATATTGTTAGTCCTTCGACCAGTCGAATTGACCACTAGGCCAATCGAGTGAATAGTAAATTGATGACAATTTTCATAGTTTCATAACTCATTCTAAAGATATTAAAGTCACAACTCTGAGAACTCAGTCCCTATTATTGTGAAGCTATTGTGAGGTATTTATAAATTATTATCATATATTTTTTGGTATTCAATTATTTGATCTCTTGATTCCATTCTATTTAATATTAAAGGGGATTTTTGTATTTAGCCCTTTGCGAGATCCAAGAAGTTGAATCCAAAGTAGCCAAAGGTTGGATTTAAATTAAAATTCATTTAGACCTGAAACCCTATCATTTGAGAGATTGAACATTAAACATTGAACATTCTACATCTCTAAAGAAGAGGTTCTACTGGGCTACAACGAAGTACTTTCTTTAGATAAGTATAATTTCAATTTTCTGTATTTTATTTGTAAGATTGCTAGAAAATCTTTCATTTTTGGTTTTGATTGAGATAGCCAGAGAATCTCAGTGAGTGGGGTTTTTAATTATGATAGCCTATAAAAACACAATTGTGAAGGTTTTGGGTGAACCTTGGAAAACCTATTTCATAGTGAAAGCCAATATCCCGTGGGTGAGGATATTGGGAGTGGAGTAGTTATGTGGCTGTTTTCTAACAGTTGGTGTACACACAAGTGAACCACTATAATTGCTAGAGTTAAATGTTTATTATTATACATTTGTGGTGAATGATTGTAATTTATTTTTTGCACATGTGGTGAATGTTGTAATAGCATTAGATATTTATTTTATTTTATTTTTTATTTCTCTATATTGGTTTGAGACTTTGATACACAGACCGTTCTAGAAATCAGGTTGTCGTACCATAAGCCATTGGTTTTTGGTGTAAGGTTGTCCTTAGAACAATATTTGTATTAACCTCTCAATACTTGTGCATTTGAGGTTGCTATTTATTTCTGCTATTTGGGATTAATAAGTGCTATCTTGTTCTAGTTCTTTCTTAATTCCGCATTTAAATTTTAATTTGCCGCCCCCTCCCCTCCCCTCTACGATTCTTAGCTTGGCCTTTTCAATGTAGAAGACAATGAAGGATATACAATTTATATTTTATAATATATTGCCTTAGAACGTCATGGTTGCAATATGTTAAGGGTCGAGGTTGTCATGTGTTAAGGGTTATAAATCCACGATGGGATATGTATAAAATCCACTCCATCCATTGGATTTAGAATTTAATTTAACGTTATGGCCAAAGAATGAGTTATATCAAAAAATTCTATGGCCTCGAAGAAGTTTTCAATCTCACTTCTTTCTGTGGTGTGGTCCACTTAAGCCCTTGTTATGCCTTATGTTTTGGCTCATGCCCTAAAATGGTCTTTCAAAATGTATGGACAACGTGGATAACATATATATCACAGTGGGCCTCACAGGACCGTCCATCTTTAAGTAGGTCTTGCTACCCAATCTGCATCATGTCAGATCATATTGACGCGGATTTTGAGAGAAAAGCCTTTTGCAGGCAGTTGCTGCCACCGGAAGCTATGTTGGGTCGACCATAATGTTTGTAGGAAATCCACTCCATCCATTCATTTTGGAATATCATGTTAAGACATAAGACAAAAAAAAAAAAAAAAAAAAAAAAACTGTTTTGAAACTCAAGTGGGCCACATGACTAGAAATAGTGGAAAAGGGTTGCCTACCATTCAATCATTTATAAACTCCACTATGATATTTATATGCAATCCAAACCATTCATAAAGTGGCCCAAATACTTGTAAAGTCATTACCCTAGGGATGGACTGAAAGAATAAAATATTAACATAATTCAAAGCTTCTACGACCCCATGAATGTTTCAACCGAGAGCATACAATCTCTATTGTTTTCTATTATGTAGTCCACTTTCGATCTACCTCATTTTCGGGCTCATGTCATAAAATGAGTTGGAAAAAGATGTGAGCGGTGTGGATTTCTCATAAACACCATAATGGGCCCTAAAGTGTTTGTCCCATTCGAATCCCTCCCCCCGTCGCGTGCTAGGCTTAACCCAAAAATTACCTAGGGGAAATTTCATCCCATTTTTTAAAAAAAGGTATTTGGGGGCTAGCTAGGGCATTTGTTTAACCGTTTCAATATTTGCAATGTTTTTCAATACCAGAATGATACTTTGGTCAAAATGCCCTTTCAAATTATGGTTGACTACTACATTCTAATGTCCATTTATAAAGTGATTTTGACCAAACTAGCATTGTGATATTGCTAAATGCCCCAAATATTGGAAGGTTTAACCAAATGGCTTAGTTAGACCCTTAATACCTTTTAAAGAAATTGGGATGAAATTGCTCCTAACTACCTTTTGTGTTTAGCCTAGGGCGCAATGATAGGAGGGATTTGGATAGGGTAAACATTATGGGGGCCCACTTTGGTGTTTGTGAGAAATCCACACTGCTCACATGTTTTGCCAAATCATTTTATGACATGAGCCAAAAAATGAGGTAGTTCCAAAGCTCAAGTAAGCCACACAACAAAAAATAGTAGAGATCGTACACCCACGGTACCCCCATGGTTACAAAAACTTTAAATCAGGCTAATATTTTATTCCTTTTGTTTACCCACATGGTAAGGACTTTATGAGCATTTGGGTCACTTTATAAATGGTTTGAATTGCATATAAAAATTACAGTGGAGCTTAAAAAGGCTTGAATGGTAGATAACCCATTTCCATTGTTTCTAGTCATGTGGCCCAATTGAGTTTCAAATCTGTCTAGTTTTTTGTCTCATGTCTTAACATGATCTTCTAAAATGGATGGATGAAGTGTATTTCCTACAAACATCACAATGGGCCCAATATTGCTATGGAGAATTTAAGAATGACCGATTAAAAAAATTTATAATGAATTTAGAATTCGGCATGAACTCTCAACACCCAAAACTCCACAACAAAATGGAGTTGCTCAAATTAAAAACAGGTTGCTTCAAGAAAATTGTTGAGATGTGGAGCCACATCTGAGGGTCGCACGACCGGTCGTGGGGTCCGCTCGACCAGTCGTGAGTATCATGGACTGGCTCGACTTAAAGTCCAGTGAGCATCAATTTTTGGGATTCGAGGTGCTCGACAGGTCGTGGGGTCCTCTCAACCGGTCGTGCAGCTTGCACGACCAGTCGAGGTTACGCAGATTCGTTTCCAGATTTGATGCAGACTGCAGATTTTTGAGTCAGTTTTCGCAAGGGTGCGAAAGGAAAGTTGCTTAAACTATAAATAGGTGTCCCTAGGGCTTTTCTAGGGTATGAGAAATGATTCTAAGGTGTGGGTAGAGGGTTTTCTATGTACTTCTAAGGGAGAGGTTAGTATATTGCCTTGTAATCTTCGTTTTTTCTTTATAGTGGTTGTTTGCATCCGTAGTTTTTTACCCAAGTTTGGAGTTTTTCCATGTATATCTCGTCTTGTGGTTTATTTACTTTACTTTGATTCTTTTCTAGATTATATTTCTTCATATTTATCGTTTGTGGGTGAGACTTGAGATTGGATCTCGGTTCACTGCGTTGTTGGCGTGCTGTGTAACAACTAGTATCAGAGTTATTGATTTAGTTCCATTGGGAACGATGACAGAAGAACGGAAGACTAAAATTGAGAAGTTTGATGGTTCAAACTTTGCCCTCTGGAAGATGCAGATGGAGGATTATCTGTATCAGAAGGACCTCCATATTCCTCTAAGAGGAAAAGAGAAGAAATCAGATAAGATGATAGATGATGAATGATTTTTATTAAACAGGAATGCTTTAGGAACGATCCGACTCTCTTTGTTTAAGAGCGTCGCCTTCAATATATCCAAGATGAAAATCATAGAAGAATTAATGGAAGCCCTATCCACCATGAATGAAAAATCCTCAGCGTCCAACAAGGTTCAGCTTATGAAACAACTATTCAACATGAAGATGTCAGATGGTGGGAGCGTGGCTGAACATCTAAACAGTTCAATACAGTCACGAGCCAGTTGGAATCTGTTGGCATTGTTTTTGAGGATGAGGTTAAGGCGTTATTGATCTTGTCCAGTTTGCCAGACAGTTGGGATGGTTTGGTTATTGTGTAAGCAATTTCTCAAGGTTGACAAAGATGAAATTTGATGATGTGGTCGGTCTAATTCTCAGCGAAGAATCTAGAAGAAAGGCATCTGGAGTTTCGGGGGATTCAGGGAATGTTCTAAACGTTGAAGGAAGAGGAAGATCGCTGAACAAAGGAGGCAATAAACACAAGTGTTCTAAGTCGAGGAAGAAGTCCAAGGGACCGAAAGACAAAGACAGGTGTTGGCATTGCGGCAAGAAGGGGCACATGAAATGTGACTGCAGGGCGCTCAAGAAACAAGAAGGAAGCTCTTAAGGCGGGAAGGATTCAGTGAATCTATCTGTGGAGAGTGACACAGAGGCGTTGATCTTGTCTCTTGATGCGAGGAATGAGTCTTGGGTTATAAACTCGGGTGCTTCGTTTTATGCCACTTCATGTAAGGAAGTTCTGCGTAATTATGTATCAGGTGACTTCGGGAGAGTCTACCTGGGTGATGATGAGCCGTGCAGTATTGTTGGAAAGGGGGATGTTCATGTAAATTAAAAAGACAGAATGACTTTGAAATTGAAGGATGTCAGACATGTACCGAGTTTGAAACGTAACTTGATCTCAGTGGGGCAATTGGCCGATACCGGTTATGTGACGATATTCACCAATGATTTCTGGAAGATCATAAAAGGTGCCTTGGTGATATCTTAAAGCAAGAAGGAAGGTACTTTGTACGTGACTTTAGGATCATATAGTTCACTCGCAGTCGCATTAACTAGAGTGAATGGCCAGTTATGGCATCAGAGGTTGGGACATATGAGTGAGAAAAGGATAAAAGTGCTACTGTCAAAAGGAAAGCTACCAGGGCTAAAGTCTAGACTTGAAATTCTATGAGGACTGCGTGTATGAAAAGCAGAAGAGAATAAGTTTCAAGAAGACAGGACGCGCTCTAAAAATGCATCTGTTGGAGCTTAAACACACTGATGTATGGGGACGGCACAGGTATCATCTCTTGGTGGCTCACGTTATTTTGTTTCTTTTATTGATGATGCTAGTAAAAAATTGTGGGTTTATTTCTTAAGCACAAATCTGATGAATTTGATGTATTTAAGAAGTTGAAAGTTATGGTAGAAAATGAGACAGGTAAAATAGTGAAATGTCTCAGATCTGATAATGGAGGAGAGTACTGTGATAAGAGGTTTGAGGAGTATTATCCAGCAAATGGAATTAAACATCAGAAAATGATTCCAGGGACACTACAGAAGAATGGTGTGGCTGAGCGTATTAACAGGATCATCCTTGAGCGCGCCAGGAGCATGAGGTTACATGCAGGATTGCCCAAGACCTTTTGGGCAGATGCTGTGAATACTGCCGCATATCTCATCAATAGAAGTCCCTTAGCACCATTGGATGGTGGGCTACCAGAAGAAACGTAGACTGGGAAAGAAGTGAACCTTACATATCTAAGAGTCTTTAGTTGCACTTCATATGTTCACATTAATGTAGAGCACAAAAATAAGTTGGATGCGAAGTCTAGGAGGTGCATGTTTATAGGCTACGGGCAACATGATTTTGGCTATAGGTTTTGGGATGTAGAAAATAGGAAAATTATCAGAAGCAAGGACATAGTCTTCAATGAAAAAGTGATGCATTAGGACAGTGTGCAGGAAAATAAGGCCGAGGAGAAAGAATTCATAGAAATGAAAGAGTTGCCGGACACGGGTATTATAGCGCCATAGGATGATCATGCACAGAAGCATTATAAGGCAGAGCCGCATACACCAATTATGAGGAGGTCTACTGGGGAGAGGAGACCCACGGTCCGACACTTACCCTCCTTACATTATTTACTGCTGACAGATAATAGTGAACCAGAGTGTTTTGAAGATGCATTACAGTTGAATACATGGGTTAAGTAGGAGCAGGCCATGGATGATGAGATGGACTCTCTTGAGTCTAATCGTACATGGGAGCTAATCACTCTACCTAAGGGTAAGAAAGCTCTTCACAACAAGTGGGTTTACAGACTGAAGGAGGAGCACGATGGTTCGAAATGGTACAAGGCTAAACTGGTTGTGAAAGGGTTTCAACAAAAGGCATGTATCGATTTCACTGAAATATTTTTACCTATGGTGAAAATGTCTACGATTCGTATAGTCTTGAGTACAGTGGCTACAAAGGACTTACATCTAAAGCAGCTAAATGTTAAGACAACCTTTTTTTATGGGGACCTTGAAGAAGAGATATATATACATCAACCGACAGGATACGATACATGACACTAAGAAAGGAGAATAAGGAGTGTAGACTAAAAAAGTGTCTATATGGCCTGAAGCAGGCCCCGAGGCGATGGTACAAGACGTTCGACAGTTTATGTCAGGAAATGGTTTTAGGAGATGTCATGTAGACCACTATTGTTATTTGAAGAAGTTTGATATGTCCTACATCATCCTTCTTCTGTACATTGATGATATGCTTGTGGCCGGTTCAAGCATGAAGGACATCTCAGATCTCAGGAGACAACTGTTTAGAGAATTTTCCATGAAGGATTTAGGAACTGCAAAACAAATCCTAAGAATGAGGATAAAGCGTGACAGGAAAAATAAGAAACTGATTTTGTCACAGGCAGAGTACATAGCCAAGGTACTTAATCGATTTAATATGGGAGGTGCTAATCCGGTTAGCACTCCATTAGCCAACCACTTCAAGCTATCTAAGGAGCAAGGTGCAAAGACGCAGGAGGAACGGGACTACATGACTAAAGTCCCATACGTGTCAGCTATAGGGAGTCTCATGTATGTTATGGTGAGTACGAGACTAGACATTGCTCAAGCAGTGGGAGTTAGTAGCAGGTTCATGAACAACCCCGGGAAGGAACATTGGGAAGCTGTGAAGTGGATCCTTAGATACCTGGTAGGTACTAAGGATGTAGGACTGTGTTATGGTGGATCAAAAATCAAGTTACAAGGCTACGTGGATTCAAATCTGGCAGCAGATATCGACAGCAGAAGAAGCACTACAGGTTATGTTTTTTCTCTGGGTAGTGCTGCAGTCAGTTGGGTCTCTCAGTTACAGAAGATATTATCTATCAGTACGACAAAAGTAGAATATGTTGCGGCTACAGAAGCGTGCAAGGAGATGGTGTGGATGCAAGGTTTTATGGAAGAAATTGATAAGAAGCAAGCAGATTGCAAGCTGTACAGTGACAGTCAGAGTGCAATACACTTGGCTAAGAATTTAGCCTTTCATTCAAGGACCAAGCATATTGCCATCTGTTCACACCCCAAGTATAGGGTTGTGTGTAGTAATAAACTCGGTAAGACCGAGGTCGAATCCCAAGGGACTGTAACTTGTACGTTATCTGAAATTTACCAGAACTAGAACTAGGCTAAGATAAAATCTAAACCAATTATGATTTGAGGAATAATGGTGAAATAATTAAACTAAAATTTAAAAGAATTCAGAAGTGGAAAACTAAGGATTCAGAGGATCCACTTGTAGAGATCAGGGAGATCTTTTGCTTGTATTACAAATCAGGAAAATTAATCGAAGGCCATTGATATAGATTTCAAAAGATGAAAGGTGTATGAATTAGAATGGATTCTATCACCAAACTATGCCTGTGAGACAAAGCAAACAACATGAATTAATCTAATTACCAACCAATCAACATGCCATGAAGGTTAGGAAAGTACAAAGCATCCAACCATGCCTGGAGACGATGGTGAACAACAGGGCTTCCTGAGTCATAAACATCAAGAGGAAAAGAACATGCTCAAAGCCATTGCAGACCCATTGTAATTTCAGTCACAACAGACCATTAAAGACTGAAAACATTCCCTTAATAAAAACCCAAATCAACATCAATTCAGTCTAAACAAAGGCACAAGCAAAGAGTTCCCATCACACTACAAGCTTCACCTCTTAGCCCTAGCTAAGAGGTTTAGCCACACATGAGTGGACTAGATCTCTCAAAATAAAATAAATAAATTAAAAGCAAAGAAGGAAAGAAAAAATACAACTCTACTCCTTTCTCTCTCTCTTCTCTCCCTGGCTCTGGATCTCGAATTCCCTCGCTCTCAATGCCTTCCCCACGTCCAAAACTCCCCTTTTATAGCTGTTAGATGGCTGGAATTGGTGGCAGAGTCGTAGAAGGACTCGGAGTACAGTTTTTCGCAACCGTGATCGGTGGGCCCCACAGAGGTATTTTCTGGACAATCCACCCCGTCCATTTGATTCAGGATAAAATTTCAGTCAAGAATGGGTGGTTTTGAAGGTCCATTGTCGTGGCCCACAGAAGAAATCTCAAAAAGATCAGATTTGAACGTCTCCGGGTAGCCCTTTTGTGGCTTCTGTATCACGCACGTGTGTACGCATGAGAGTGAACTATCAGCATGGTTTTGTAGTATTCATGGCCCTCTACACGATGGACGGATCGGATTTGCCGTACGGATGACGTGTGGGGCCCACAGCCGTTCGCAAAAACGGACAGCGTCCGTTCCTTTGCTGACGCAGAACAGGGACGCGGCTTCGCTGCGGAAATGGTGGGGTCCACTGTGATGTTTTCTTGAGAAATCCGCACCGTCCATCCTCTTTCCCATCTTCATTAAGCAATTGGAACTAAAATTGAGGTAGTTCCAGATATCAGGTGGGCCAAGAATCGGAGATTAATGGGTGATTTGTCCGTTGGACCACTTCCCGAGATCTTCAAAGGCTGAAATTTAATATGTACGGTTGATTTACGGCCCCATCACATGTATGAAGTTTCGAGTTGATCGGATGGCGGAAAACATGTGATCTTGCATTTTGTATGCTTACTTTCCTCAGATCCCAGGCGTGTAAAATCTTCATTATTGGTTCTCTGGAGTCCATCCCGTGTTCTAGAGACTTTAGATCATGAAATCCATGCTTTTAATCCTCTTTTCAGTCCAACGCTCATTATTACATCCTGCAATGAAAATACGATTAAAATATTCCATTAGCCTTATCAGGTATGTAAATTTAGGCAATTAATGGGGTCTGATATGTAATATTCGACCCTGATCACCATCAGATATCACTTTATACATTCGTTACTGGAAGATGGATCGATTTCTCTGGAGAAGATTTATACAAGTGAGAATCTTATGGATATGTTAACCAAGGCGGCCACACGGGAGAAACTGAAACTTTGTTTAGCTTTGATTGGTCTTTAGGCTTGAAGACCGGGAGGTGGTGCACTCCAGATGTAGAAGAAGAATGTTTATGGCGATGTGTCTCCACGTGTGAGATTGTTAAGATGTGAAGCTACATCTGGGGGTCGCACGACCGGTTGTGCCCCTTGCTCGACCGGTCGTAGGGTCCGCTCGACCAGTCATGAGCAGTCGTAGACTGGCTCGATTCAAAGTCCAGCGAGCATTAATGTTTTGGGGTCCGAAGTGCTCAACCGGTTATAGGCCATGCTCGACCGGTCGTGGGGTCCTCTTGACCGGTTGTACAGCCTGCATGACCAGTCGAGGTTATGCAGATTCGTTTCCAGATTTGATGTGGACTGTGGATTTTTAAGTCGGCTTTCGCAAGGGTGCGAAAGGGAAGTTGCCTAAACTATAAATCGGTGTCCCTAGGGTTTTTCTAGGGTATGAGAAATCATTCTAAGGTGTGGGCAAAGGGTTTTCTATATACTTTCAAGGGAGAGGTTAGTATATTGCCTTGTAATCTTTATTTTTTCTTCATAGTGGAAGTTTGCATCCATGTTTTTTACCCTAGTTTGGAGTTTTTCCACGTATATCTTGTCCTGTGGTTTGTTTACTTTGCTTTGATTCTTTTCTAGTTTATATTTCTTCTTGTTTATCGTTTGTGGGTGAGATTTGAGATTAGATCTCGGTTCACTGCGTTGTTGGCGTGCCGCACACAAAAACTGCCTCAATAATGTTAAATGGTAAAGACTTGTCCAAGAGTTTCTAGGCTGAATTTGCTAATACAACATTCTACATTATCAATATGTCTTAGTTAAGAGCATGGGCTGGATAAAACAACAAATGAGTTATGACATGAAAACCCATCGAGTGTCAAGTATTTCAGGGTCTTCTTTAGTAAATGCTACATCCTTAGAAACTAAAAATTTTTAGGAAAATTAAACCTTAAGAGCGACAATGGAATATTTCTAAGCTACACTTTAAAAACTTATAGAGTCTACAATCTTAAGACCCTCGCTATATAAGAATCAGTCAATGCGGTTGTTGACGATCAACCACATGACAAATTTGGTCTTGAGATGGATATAGATGAAGAGATGGGTACGAGCGAAACAGGTAAATTTGATGAAAGACCCACTTCTCCATGAGTGCCTTAACCCTTAGTTGACCTTCCGATTATCAAGGATCATCCTCTCAATCAAATCACTGGAGATTCTAGTGCCAGCGTGAAAACCAGAAGGCAACTTGAAATCATAGATAACCATCTCTTCTTCACCTCTAAGATTGAACTAGAAAATGTTGTAAAAGCTCTATATGATAAATATCGGATATTAACTATGCAAGAGGGGCTACAACAATTTTAGAGAAATGATGTATAACAGCTACTTCCTAGGCCACAAAATACAAATATAACAAATAGATATAGAAGAACAAATCCAATGAATCTAGTAATTTATTGAGAAAAAAAGCTAGACTAGTTGCACAAGGCTACTCTCAGATTGAGAGAATTGATTTTGATGAAACATTTGCCCTGTATATCATGACTTGAGTCTATTTGAATGTTTATATCCATAGCTTGTTCTTTACTGTTTAAACTCTTTTAGATAGATGTAAAAAAAGTGCATTCTTAAATGGTGTACTTGCGAAAGAAGTATACGTAGAACAACTAAAGGGATTGTTGATCCCAAATACCCTCATCAAGTGTACAGATTGAGGAAAGTACTTTACGGTGTCAAACAAGCCCCACATGCATGCTGTGAATGGTTAATTCAATTCTTGATTAACCACAAGTTCACTAGAGGGAGTGTGGACAAAACACTCTTTGTTCAAAAGACTAGGGATTTCACACTCATTTCGTATATTTATGTGGATGAAATAATGTTTGGTTCCGCATATGAGAAAATGACTCATTAGTTTGCCCACTTGATGCAATCTAAATTTGAAATGAGAATGTTGGGAGAACTGAATTTATTTTTAGGATTACAAGTCAAGCAGCTCGAGAATGGCATTTTTGTAAGCCAAACCAATTATACAAAGGAATTAGTAAAACTGTTTATACTTGAGTTTGGTCATACACATCACACGCCTATGAGCACCACATTAAAGTTATCCATGAACATATTTGGAAAAGGTGTGGATCAAAGTATACAAAAGAATTAGTAAAACTATTTATACTTGAGTCTGGTCATACACATCACACTCCCATTAGCACCACATTAAAGTTATCAAAGGACATATCTTGAAAGTGTGGATCAATACTTGTATCGTAGCATGATGACCAAATTCTTATGCAGCAAGAGGGATGAGTCATCAATTCACAACAATGCATTGAGGTCATATACCATGTCGAGTTAGTTCAGTCTTTTCCATTCCATATTTTCCATGAATGTCTATCCACATGGTACAAATAGAGTTAATCTTACCCTATTCATGGTAGATATCATCTACAGTGTTGGGATGTGAGTGTACTTGTACCTTCTGATCATTATCCTACATTAGGTTGCACATCTTGTGCGGGGGAGTCGGCCTACATATCTTCTATTTGGACACCTCATCTGTCTCTTGGCTTGGGAGTGTGGGTTCTCCCCTACTTTGGACGTGCCTGTTCTGACATCGAGGATCACCACTGAAAATATAAAGAAGATGCACCTCCCTGCCCTAACAACGGCATAGCATGACGATGACATGAATATCCTCGTGGCTGGAGGAGAAGAGCAGATGAGTGCAATATTCACATCGGCACAGGAGCCATCACAGTAAACCACCCCAGATGATGCTACTTCCAAGCACACCACTCAACCATTGGATCGCTTTGAAGAGATACTGCACAAGCAGAGATTCGGGTGGAGAAAATTCGTCATGGGGAGCATTTGACTCACTTGGAGCGGATGGTGCATTCCCTACAGCAAACGACATAAGAGATTTTGGCTATAATGACATGCTGCTGCAACAATGTCTCCGGCTTAGGACTCGAACCCTCTAAGTAGGGAGAGTTGAGTTCTAGGGTTTAACATTTTTTTTATTTGTGTCTAACCATCTCAGTCTTGTACTACTTTTTCTTTGACCGTAGATGATATAACATGTACATTTTGGATTTTACTTTTTATTAATAAATGCTTATATTGATTATATTATACATCATCTCCATGCTTAAGATCCATATATGTTAAATTGCTTATTGTCTATTTTCTCTTTATGATGTATGGCTTTACATTTTTTCGAGCTTAACTTTATCATACATTCTTATATAAATATCATTTACTAATCACTGACAAAAATGGAGAGAAACATACTTCCACCATGTGTTATGTTATATATATTTTTTTTGTAATATTTGTAGGGTAGAGACTTAAAGAGGACTAATGAATAGTGCATAGAAAGTGGTTGCATAAAGTAGTACATTGTAAATGTCTTGAGTCATCTTATATTTGTAAATCTTATGACAAGCCTTATAAAGTTACATATTTTGGGGTTGTATAGGTTTTGTTAGATTTTTTTCATGTAATTGACAAAGGGGGAGATTGTAAGTGCATTATTTTATCAATTAGCATGAGTTGTAAGTCATAGAGTCCAGAGAGCCTCAAGGAAAATTTAAGATTAAAAACTCAAAGATTGAAGGCGTCCATAGCACTGAAATAGTAAAGTATTGGGACCTCTTCAAAAACCTATACACATCTTACGAAATGTGACATTATATATATCTAGCCAAACCCTATAGGAAAAGCCTATTCAGGAAGTGCTAGTAAGTGGTTGTGAGAAGAAATTTGTTAGAAAAGAAATTCATAAAAATAATTCAATTTCGATCCCATCGAAAAATCTTTAATGGCATCGAAGATAGCTCGATGGAGTCAAACAGGGAGCTCAAACTGTCCAACAACTTCAGTTCAAAAATCCTGATTTTCTCGATAGTATTGAAGGGACACTTTGATGGCATCGAAGGTCAGTCGATGACATCAAGAAAGAAACTTCAAACTGTCCATCATCTTCAGTTCAAACAAATTTGATTTTCTTGATGGCATCAAAGATCATTCGATGGCATCAAAGAAATATTTCTATGGCATTAAAGGTCACTAAATGACATCGGTAGAACTGTCTAGCAACATATTAAGGAAAACTCTAATTTTCTCGATGGCATCAAAGGGACACATTAATGACATCGAAGGCTAATCAATGACATTGATTCTAACAATTTTCTATCCTTTTATAAACCATTGCAAAAATTCTCTACATATATGAAAGAGTAGTTTCTTTGCAAAATGGTGAGAAATAAAGAAAGCCTTGCATGTGTATGTGTGTGTAACACTATTTCGAACCTTTCTTCCTAAGCTCTTTTTCCTCATGGAGTTCATCAATCATTTCATGTCTTAAAGACATTCATTGAGCATTCAAAGCTTAGATTAAAGCATGAACTCTAGCATTCATTAATACTCTCGCAACCATATTTATTAACAAATCCTTTATGCTAGATAGTATTGAATGCTCAGCTTTAGGATTGCTAATCTTAAATATAAAGACTCATCATTCTCAAAATAGGATTCACCAAACCCTTAACCCAAACCTCAACATCACCAAAAGTACATCATCAATACGGTTGTGGTTCAAGGGAGTTGAAAATGCTTCACGATTTAAGAAGATCTTCAACAAGGTGCTTTAATAGAGCTCATCCACTTTAAGTAAGAAAGTATATTTGAGTCCATTATGTCTGGAAACCATTCCTTGTGTAAGATTGAGTTTCAGAGTTTGAAATACCAAACTCGACAAGTCCCTATAGAAGCTTCCGACAGGAGAATACATTCGGTATCCTTGTGTAGGACTTCGTGTTACAGTTTAAGATCCAAACTCCATAAAGACCATATGTACGGTATCGACGGATGAAAATCGTATAGACCTTGTGTAGGTTATGAGGGTTTACGGTGAACCTAATTTAAAACCATCTGAATAGTTAACTCGGGCACACTCTGGGAGAGAGTGCGTCAGCCGGGAGTGGAGTAGGCATATAGCCGAACCACTATAGATCTTGTGCAATGGGTTAAAAGCTTTATTTTTTATTTGTTATATTTTGTTGAACAATCTACATGATTTATTATAATGCAACAAACATATCTGATAGAATGCCTGAATAATGTTTTCACTTGAATAGGCTTTATAGTTGCACTTCTTCGTGTTTGTACTCTACATACATGTTTAGAATTAAGTACATGTTAGTTATCTAGTTAAATTTAAACAGTCACATTCACCCCTTCTAAGACATTAGTCATATATTCAAACTTCGCTTGTAACATTAAAACCGCAATTTCATGTAAGCCCTGCAACCCTTAATACATGACAACATTGACCCTTAAAACATGACAACCTCAACCCTTACCGCATTACAACCATTACTTCAACCCTTATCACCTAAAAATCTCAACCCTTAACATATAACAACCTCAACCCTTATCACATGAAAACCATGACCCATACCTTAACAACCTCAACCCTTAACATATAACAACTACGACTCAAACCTTTAACACATGACAACCTCGACCCTTAAACACGTGACATCTACAACCCAGACCCTTAACATATGACAACTTCGACCCTTAACAAATGACAACCATGACCCAAATTCCTAACACACAACCTCAACCCTTAACAAATGATATATGTTCATTGTATTCCAAGGCAATACATTATAGAATCTAAAATTTATCTCCTTCAATCTTACACATAACAACTACATCCATTCGTCTCTACTTTAAATTCCTTCCGATAATAACTTCTCCCTACCGCAATTGTTGGAAATTATACAGATTAATGTATTTTCTGTATAATATGAAAACCGAAAAATTACGATAATCAGAAATAAGGACAAGATGAAGCACGTTTGAAAACGCTATCCTTAAAGCGTTATTTGCCCCTACTCAAGTAAATTGAGTATGCCGATAGGTTACAGGCAAATAACTTCTAGGATACGACGAGCCTAGTGTGGGTCTGCGTTCAGCAAACACGAAGACCCACCTATTGGAACTCAATTACACAATTTCTGGCAGTATTACAACATAGAGAAAAATTTTAAAAGAAAGAAAAAGAAAGAGGAAAAAGGTTCTTTGGATTAAGACCACTACACTAGTCAGTACTTCAGCCACTGGTTCAGTTGAACCGTTCTAGACCACACCGTTGGTCTGTTCTTATAGTAAAGGTTTAACCCTTATTGTCTTCCTAGAACTACTGGAGTATAGAAGAGGAGTAGTAGGCTGTCTCAGTTTGTATGGGTCTGCTGGAGTGGATTTTGAGATGGATTGGAAACCCATCTAGGTCCTCCTTTTATAGGCTATGGTGGTTGGGGGTTATGGTCCAGGGAAATAAATCCCATGACCGTTTTCTAGCTGTTGGAGAAAACTAGCCATTTTAGGGCCATTTTCTGACTGTTGTGCATGGGCCATTAAGTTGCTCCATGTCGATCTGCTAGAGACAAGACTAGCCATTTTTTCTTTGTTGGGCTAGCCATGTAGTGAGATTATATTTGGACCGCACTAATTGTACAGCTATTACAGATCTGCTGCAACAGCTCCATTTTCCAGCTCTCTATATAATTAGAGGAACTCTCATTCAGTCCTTTAGATTTTCCTCCAGCCAACCATCTGCCTTAGCCACTAGTCACACCGCGACTCGCACACGTCTCACTCCGATTTGCGAAGGGAGCCACCCTCTGCGACATGATGCGCATGTGCGAAGTGCAAAGTTTGCCACTAGCGCCTCTACAGTCATACTGCCTCACATGCCCACGCCCTCGCACCGAGCCCGTGCCCGAGCCCAAGCCCAAGCTCAAGCCTAAGACCAAGACCGAGACCGAGACTGAGCCCGAGCGCGAGCGCACGCGCAGGTGTTCCAGTGCTACGCACTGGAACACGCAAGGTCCATTGTCCACGGACTAGGTAGGCAAATATTATAATACTCCACTATTATCATTTAAACCAAAGATTTTTCTCTTCCCTTTCCCATGTGAGACTATTCCTAAAAAACCCACAAAACGGTGCTTTTTCAAAATAACTTTTTATATATTTTATATTATTATTTAATATATTTTATTAAAAATCAATATTTTGTAACAATCACCCACTTAATTTTTTATAAAAATATATTTTCTCAGTTAAACATTTCTTCCAGAATAATCAGCTTATATGCATAAAGAAAGATATCTTTCGATTTTAATCTTTCCTTAGTATAAGTATCTCAAAACTCTGTCGAAATGACTAGTAGCCGCAGCTTTGAACCAGTTATTCCTAGATAACAAAGTTAGAGAAACTACACACATATTCGTTATCTGTTGTTAGAGTTCCCACAATCTTGCTCAACACATTTAATGGCTATGTGCTTATCCTAATTCGTGAACGATCCCGAGAGAAAACTCCTAACTCTTATGAGAGACGACACCATCTCTACGTTCATATAGGTGAAATCCTTCCAGTGTTTCCGTTACTATAAGACACTTGTCCTATAGACTGAATTTCATTAAGAGTTCTCAAACTCAACCCTCTTTCGTAACGCTCAGCACTTATCTATTATGGATGAGGTTTTATAATTTAGTGCTGAAAAACTTTCCACATATCAGTGACTTGTTTTTACCCATTAAACCCAAATTTAGAGATTTTCTAACTTCAGGTTGGGTTACCATCACTGGCGAAACTTTGGTTGAAGAGATTCAACCCCATCCCTCTAAATGTAGCCTTTACTACCTCTCTCGGTAGAGGTTTAGTGAAAGGATCTGCCAGGTTGTTGCTTGATTTCACATAGAAAATAGCAATGATTCTATCTCGAATCAACTGTCTGACATAATCATGTCGAAGACTTATATGTCTAGATTTACCATTATAAGTGCCGCTATAGGCTCTAGCTAATGTGGCTTCACTATCACAATGTAATGACACAACCGATATAGGCTTTACACAGAAAGGAATTTCTAATAGAAGATCCCTTAGCCACTCAGCCTCTTTGCCTGTTGCAGCCAGGGCTATGAATTTAGACTCCATAGTCGAGTGCGTTATGCAGGTCTGTTTCTTGGATCCCCAAGATACAGCTGCACCTCCTAGGGTGAATACCCACCCTGTAGTAGACTTGTTGTCCCCTGCACTCGATATCCAGCTCGCATCGGTATATCCTTCCAATACGGCCGGAAACTCTGAATAAAATAGTCCTAAGTCTTTGGTTGCTTTTAAGTAACCAAGGACTCTACTAATTGCATTCCAGTGTTCAGTACTGGGATTACTAGTAAACCTACTAAGTTTACTCACAGCAAATGCGATATCAGGTCTAGTGCATTGCATAGCATACATAAGACTCCCTATAGCACTCGCATATTCTAATTGTGCAACGGTTCTTCCAGTATTTTCTTTTAGCTTGATACTTGGATCAAATGGGGTCTTTGCTTCTTTTATATTTAGATGGTTAAACTTGTTTAGTATCTTCTCAATATAATGAGATTGACACAAAGCATAACCCCCACATTGTTTTTTAACTTTGATACCTAAGATGGTATCAACTTGTCCAAGATCCTTCATTTTAAATACCGAAGATAGAAACCTCTTCGTTTCAGTCACACCTTCCATTTTATTACTTATTATTAACATGTCATCAACATATAGACAAATAATAATACAACTACCATCTACTTTAGAATATATGCATTTGTCAGCTACATTATGCATGAAACCACGAGATAGTATTTTAGAATCAAACTTCTCATGCCATTGTTTTGGTGTTTGTTTTAATCTATACAAAGATTTGACTAATCTACATACTTTGTTTTCATTTCTTGGTAGAATGAATCCTTCAGGTTGTTTCATGTATACCTCCTCATTGAGGTCACCATTCAGGAAAGTGGTCTTTACATCCATTTGATGGATGTGAAGATGATGTATGGAAGCTAGCGCAAATAATATCCTAATGGATGTTATCCTAGCTACAGGAGAGTATGTGTCAAAATAATCTATCCCTTCTTTTTATCTAAAATCCTTAGCTACTAGTCGAGCTTTAAAGGTTTGGATAGTTCCATCAGTATGATATTTCTTCCTAAATACCCACTTACATCCTATGGGTCTAGAACTTGGAGGTAAGTTAACTAGTTCCCATGTTTGATTTGACATTATGGATTCCATTTCATCGTTTATAGCTTCTTTCCAAAAAGCCACGTCTCTAGAGGATATAGCCTCTTTATATGATTTAGGATCATCTTCTATAGTCATCACTATAGGTATTTGTCTTATAACATTTTCTCTATCTGCTTCTACAAGATAGAAAATGATACGTTGTGAGTCTATGTAGTCATCTCCTAGACTCTTCTCTATTCTTGTTCTTTGACTCCTATGAGGTTCAATAAGAGCTTCCACTATCTGTGGAGCTGTGCTATCTGGTTCTCTATTAGGAGTTTGGATTTCATTATTCTTTGACTCCAAGGATAGTGAGTTCTCAAAGAACTCAACGTCTCTTGATTCTATTATTGTATTAGACTCTATGTCTAGAAGTCTATAAGCTTTACTATTTTTTGCGTACCCTACGAAGGCGCACTTAATAACTCTTGGTCCTAACTTAGTTCTTTTTAGATCAGGGGTTCTACAATATGCAAGACACCCCCACACTTTTAGATATCCTAGGTTAGGTTTTCTACCTCTCCATGTTTTATATGGAGATATTTTATATTTTTTAGACGGTATTCTATTTAGAATATGGCATGCTGCAAGCAGTGCCTCACCCCATAGACTTAGTGACAACTTTGCTCTTATCAGCATTGAGTTGACCATTTCTACTAATGTCCTATTCTTCCTTTCAGATATTCCATTTTGTTAAGGTGTGTATGGAGCAGTACATTGATGTATCAGTCGATGTTATTCACAGAAGTTATCGAATTCATTTGAGAAGTATTCTCCTCCTCAAACGTTAAGGAGAATTTTTATCTTTTTATTTAGTTGATTCTCTACTTCTGCTTTATATACTTTAAACATGTTCAATACTTCATCTTTGCTCTTTAATAGGTACACATACATATATCTAAAGCAATCATTTATAAAGGTTATGAAGTACCGTTTACATCCATGAGTAAGAATGCTGTTTAACTCACGGATATCACTGTGCACAAGATCCAACACTTGGGACGATCTTTCAATACTTGGAAAAGATTTCTTTGTCAGTTTGGATCGTATGCACACTTCACATTTTTCGGTCTCATTATCCGTATATGAGATTAAACCATTCTTAGCCATGAACTTCAAGGCACTATACCCTATATGGGCTAGTCTATCATGCCACAGTTCAGCTGATTCAACCATATACGCAAAAGTGTTACTTTCATTCAGAGAAAACTTGATCATCCCGTTACAAGTATATTCCTTTCCAACAAAATTCTCATTTTTAGACAGAATCAGTTTACCTGACTCATACATCACCCTTATACCTGGTTTTCCTAGAAGATCTCCAGAAACTAAGTTTTGCCTCATGTCTGGAACGTGCAGTACATTAGTCAGAATCACTTTCTTCCCAGAGGTGAATATCAGTTTGACAGTTTCTTTGCCGACGACCTTCGATCGGACTTAATTACCCATTTGGACTTCTTGACCATCGGTCAATTCCTCATAGGTTTTGAAGGCAGATTTGTCGTAGCACACATGTACTGTAGCGGCAATATCATACCACCAACCTGGAACTTTACCTTGGATGGCATTCACCTCAGTGATCATGGCCACTATATCGCCTTCTTCTACTGCACTTGCCTCTTGTTTAGATTTGCGATATCGGCATATTCGAGCATAGTGCCCGATTTTTCCACAGACATGGCATGGGCCTTTGAACTTTCCATTCTTCTTTTGGGTGTTTTTCTTGAATTGTCCTTTATTGAGTTTCAGGGAATTGTGTTTTTCGGGATGTTTGTTATTAGAGTTCTCTACTGCATGTACCTTGGACGAGGTATTCCCGTAATCATTCTTTTTATCACAGTTACGGGATTTTTCCTCAATTTTGAAGTGTTTCTGGATTTGTTCCAGTGTGTAGTTCTCAGTTTTATGCAGCAACTTCTTTCTATAGTCTTTCCACATCGGTAGCAATTTGGCGATTATAGCCCCGACTTGGAATGATTCAGGAAGATCTATCTTTATCGCTTTGATTTTGTTTACTATTAGCTTCAATTCTTAGATTTGGGGTAGCAGCGGTTTGTTATCTACCATGTTGAAGTCAAAATACCTGGCGATGAGAAACTTGTTGGTACCTTCACTACACCAAAATCGTCATTTAGGAACGGTTTAAAACCGTACCTAAATGCTTCAGGAGCGGTTCCAAACCGTTCCTAAATGAGGCCTCGCAGAAAAACAAGAACGGTTCAAAACCGTTTTGGGTACCGTTTCAATTTTTTGAAACGGAATTTCAGGAATGGTTTTAAACCGTTCTAGTGCCAACGGTCACATTTTGGAAATAGTTTTGAATGCTTATTAATGTTGCCAACGGTCACATTCTAGTACACATTTTAATTTGTTGCCAATGGTCACATTCTAGTACACGTTAACGTCTGCCTATTGAAAGTTATGATCGTCCCGTCAATTGATTTCAGTTTTATGTCCCATCCATATTGCTTTCCTTGATTTAGATGTTTTAATTTTGAGTCCCTCGCTTATCAGCTACATCGCTTTGCTGGAGTATCAATTCAAATGCACAAAAATGTATTGAGCCTGACAGAGCGATCAGGGATAGTGTGTATACATGCACACCACAAGATCCGTGCGTTGTTGAATGATCATCATCGCACCATGACCACAATATCCACTCCCTACTTAGGTGTGAGGCCCATTTTTTCAGTGGCATGTGCAAAATTAGCGGAACCGCCTTCCTAATGGAAGGCAAAGAATAGAAGTACAACCATAATACATCATAGGCAAACAATCGCCGTGCAGGATCTTTCAATCTAAAAGACATTCTGTGAATACCTCAACTACAATGGGCCCCACCATTCCAATGGTCTAGATCACCTGAATTGTACGAAAAAAAAAAAACTAGAACTAAAACTAGAGTGTCCAGTGCATATCCACAGATCACATCAAATGGACGAAATGAAAGCTCCATCGACACCGTTACATCGCACCATTTGTGATTGCCTCAAACATGTCCCAAGAGTCCTTGGACGCGAAACACCACATCTTCCATAATCGGCTAAAATCTGCCGTTGTTGAGCTTGAATCACCGCCTCAAGGAAATTTCGGAGAAGGCCAAGAGAATGTCACGTTTCATTGTTTTCAAACTTGTGGGTTGTGCTGGTAATACATGCTATCCAAGCTTAGAGAAATAGAAGCCACAATAGCCCAAATATGCTGGTCGATTGCACAAACCACCATCTCCAGCCACTGCCATTGTTTCATGCTGCAGCTGCTCTAAAATAATAAGTTCCTTGTCAACCTAGAGTGCATTGTATCAATAGCATACCTGCCAAAATCACCCATTAATGGATATCATTACATGCATTGGAAATGATAAAATATCAAAACCCAAAATACAAGTAGCATGAGGTGACCCTCGATGAATGAGTTGGATGGCCTACATACATGTGGGCCCCATATCTACCAGGTGCCATCATTAGCTTATGGAGGTATCAGTATCGCTGGAGCACGGCAGCTTATTTACCAAAAATCAAACTGATCAGACTTTCATATCCATCAGATTAGTGCATTTGGTAATGCTATCTATAAATTCGAGAGAAAAATGAGCGACGGTCCACATTCAATGGAAGTAACGAAGAAAGATCAGAAGATCTGGAGTTTAAAATTGAAGAAAGATCGGAAGAAACCGATTTGTAACTAATTGGTTCATCTGTTGGTTTCGGGCATGTCATGTTACTCGCTAATTCAGTAGCATCATCACTAATTAGTCTGCGTGATGTAGGAAGAATAGTTTCTCGCAGAGCATTTTCAGCATGGAGCTTCTTATCACTAGATGGCAACTGCTCTTGTTGATCAGAAGACCGGCCGTCTATATTCATGTACTTGGAAGAGTGATCAGGAGATTCACATGATAATCGAGCCTTTCTTCTTGTTTAACCTTTTGCAGCATCTCCTCAATATCTTCGCAAGAGAGTATAAAATGGCAGGGGTTTAGAAACATAGATAAGAGGGCATTCCAATGCAACACATATTGGCAAAAGTATGTGTTCAAAACCCTTAGTTTAACTAAATAAATACAAAATGGAGAAAAGAAAAGAAAAAAAAAACCATGCCAGAAGAAATGTAGCCTATCAAAAGCTCCTGGCAGATTATAATGAGAAAGAATTAAAACATTTTTAAAAATCATCAAGGATATCGATGTATGGAAAGAAAATGAATTTAGCAAATCCAATAATGAGAAAGTACATAGCTTAATAGCAAGTCAAACAAACAAGAACTAAAAATTCTTCACCATAACAAAATTAACATGGCATCTCTCTAAATGAGTTCTAAGCATGTTCTTCTAACGATACAAAAGCAAGTGAAGCGGTGCATGCAAATGCACAACCTGAGTTAAATGGATCCAAAAGTAGGAGCAATTTCCTTGCCACTAATGGAATAATCAAGTTACTGGAATTTGCAATGAATCTCAAAAAAGAAAAATATTCCCACAACACAATGATTTATTCACTAAATGGAGCCAAACTAAATTCCAGTGCTATGATGAAAAATTTTCGAGCTTTAGGGATAGAGTAGATACACATTTTAATGCTGAGTTAGATGGATTTAACCTTAGATATTGTGGTTGAAATAAAAATTGCAATGGAAACTTGTTTCCAATAGCACATCATACAGACTCCAAAAATCTTTCAAAACAAAGACAATAGGCCATTCAAAATTGTTGAGGGTCAAATATTGCATATTAGACCCCATGTATTACCTGGATTTACGAGCATAATAACTGTTTAACGGCCGTTTTAATCACATTTGTAATGCAGGGTGTATTTGAGAGCATGGATTTAACATGCTAAAGTAACCAGAGCAAGGGATGGACTCTATGGGACCAAGATCAAGGAATTTACATGCCAGAGATCTGCGAAACCATGAAACTGAAGCTCAAGTGGCCCGAAATTGGTCTAGAATGCAAGATCACAGGGTTTTCACCATCAGTTCGGCTCAAAACTTCATACATGGCCTGAGGACCATAAACGAACCGTACACGTCGAATTTCAGCTCTTAAATCACTATGGAAGTGGCTAAACTGATAGATCAGCCTATATATCAGTAATTTGGGGCACACACGGTAATTTGATGCGCTTAAATTTTGGGCTCAACATCTAAAATAAGATGAGGAAAGGAATGTACGGAGCGGATTCGTCATATACATCAAGATGGGACCCACTTCACAACGTGTGCGTGCACAGCGTACATGGACTGGATGTGCACCGCACGACGTCTAGTCGGTCAGCGTGCGCTGACCGACTCCCACTCGAACTCTCTCTCTCCTCTGCGCAAACAAACCAGCAGACGGACCGACGTCGGCCGGTTTTGAGTAGTGGGGCCCATTCAGCTTCCGAATCGGTGATATGAACCGTTCAAATGCCTCAGGGGGGCCAAAACACTCTATCCATGGTGGAATTTTAGTCCATGCACGGGGGGCATGCGTAGATTGTTATCAAACGCAAGATGGACGACCGGTTTAAAACTCAATGGGCCACACTTAATTCGATCGAAAACCAGTCATATCTGAACGGTTTTTCTCTGAGAATCAAATGGACGGCGTGGATTTCTCATTAAGATCCGATCAAAGACCCCACTAAGATCCAGCATAAGAGTTACGCAGGTCTCTATTTCGCGAATGTTTGAAAATTTCGAACTCTGTGGGCCACCATCACGGCCGTAGGGGTTGATCTGGACCGTTCATTCGAAGCCCAAAGGCTGTATTAACAGGTCCTAGAGGAGAAAAATCCAATGAAACAGCAATAATGCTTATCACAAGTTCAAACACGGGACAGACGGCAACAAGAAATTCTTGTGGGCCACACCAATAATCTTCCAAAATGGGCCTTTCCTGACCGAAATTTCGAGCTGAATGTGATAAAGGGAGTGGATCTCTCAAGACGGCAGTGAAGTGGGCCCACCATCAGCACAACACACAGATTGCGTAGCCTTTACGCACTGCTTCCTTGAGCGGAAGTTCTTTGCAACCGTCCATCCACTGTCTTCATAACTTATAAAAGAGAGAGGCTGGAATGGGGAAAACACTCACGGCTGGGAGGTATCAAGGGAGGCAGCGTCTTGAATTGGAAGGGAGACGTGGAGCAGGGAGAGAAACAGGGAGGATTTACTTGTTATTTATTTTTATTTTATTTTTATTTTTATTTTTTTTAGATTCATGAGATCTAGTCCACTTATGTGTGGCTAAATCCTCTTAGCTAGGGCTAAGGGGTGAAGCTTGTAGTGTGATGGGAACTCTTTGCTTGCCTTTTGTTTAGATTGATCTGATGTTGATTTGGGTTTAATTAAGGGAATGTTTTTAGTCTTTAATGATCTGTTGTGACTGAAATTACAATGGGTCTGCGATGGCTTTGAGTATTTCTTTCTCCTTTTATAATCTATGATGTTAGGAAGCCCTGTTGTTCACCATCGTCTCCTGGGCATGGTTAGATGTCGGTACCCCTTCCTAACCTTCATGACATGTTGATTGGTCGGTAATTAGTTTAATTTTGTTGTTTGCTTTGTCTCCTGGACATGGTTTGGTGATGGAATCCATTCTAATTCATACACCTTTCATCTCTTGAAAATTATATTAATGTCAGTTCAGTTAATTTCCATGATTTGTGAAGCAGGCATAAGATCTCCCTGATCTCTACAAGTGGATCCTCTGAATCCCTAGTTTCCCTTCTCTGAATTTTCTTAAGTTTTAGATAATTATTTCACCATTATTCTTCAATCATAATTGGTTTAGATTTCACCTTAGCCTAGTTCTAGATCTGGTTATTTTCAGATAACGTATAGGTTTCAGTCCCTGTGGATTCGACCTCGGTCTTACCGAGTTTATTATTACATCACAACTCTATACTTGGGGATTGAGCAAGTAATTGGCGTCGTTGCCTGGGACTGACGGCTACGATTTTCTAAAATTTATTGGATTTAGAGTTAGTTTAAGATTAGGATTTCACTAATTTTAAATTTTAATTTTGTTTTCTATTTTGATTCATAGAACTAACCTATTTCCTATTCTGTAGGTTGTTAAGATAGAACTCCTAATTTGGTAAACTCTTTCTGATCTTCTAGATTTTCTAACTTTTTATATTTGGTTTGCTTTAGAAATTTCTTCTATTTAGAAACTAACTTATTTTGTTTTGTTTTGCAGGTCTTTAACTTAGGAACTCCAATTGGTAATCTCTTTCCAACTCTCTCTTTCTTTCTAGATTTTCATTTTCTTTCTTAGGATTAGGTTTAGAATTTGATTGAGGGCTGCAAGTGTTTCATGCCCAAGTGGGCCCGTGACGACACTCGACGTCTCTTGACTGAAGGAGGATTAGTTGAGGGGTTGACTGTCCATTGCAGGGCTAGACACCGCTCGAATTCCCCTGAGTTAATTGAGGTTATGGCTGCAAATTAACCTCAAGCACTACCTCAACATATGGATGAAGAAATATATGATGAGAATGAGGTGCATCAAGCACCCCCGCCTCGTACTTTACGGGATTATTTACAACCGGCGGGGGTGAGTACGCTCTCATGCATGATTTTTCCTGAAAACATAGGACAGATGGACATCAAGCCAGGAGTTATCTAACTCCTTCCTAAATTCCATGGGCTTGAATTAGAAAGTCCATACTTACATTTGAAAGAGTTCGATGAGATTATAGCCACCTTATACTTTCCCAATGTATCCGAGGATATAATCAGGCTGAAACTCTTTCCTTTTTCCTTGAAAGAAAAGGCTAAGACGTGGTTACATTCACTGCGTCCTAGATCCATTGGCACATGGAATGATTTGCAGAGGGAATTCATAAAGAAAATTTTCCAACACCATAAAACGATTACCCTCAGAAAAGCAATCATGAACTTCGCCCAAAAGGAAGATGAAACATTCTACCAATGTTGAGAAAGGTTCAAGGATCTTGTCAGTTCATGCCCACAACACGGTTTTGAAATGTGGCGCATTACAAATTTTTTCTATGATGGACTGACATCTTCCATGCACCAACTGGTCGAGACAATGTGTAATGGAGAATTCATGAATAAAGAGGTTGATGAGGTATGAGATTATCTTGATAGACTTGTCGAAAATGCACAATCTTGGGACCATTACCCAAAATCAAACACCACGTCTAGGCCAACTCAATCTAAGGAGAAAGGTGGAGTATATCTCCTGAAAGAAGAGGATGATGTAAATTTTAAAGTGACTAATCTCATACGAAGAGTCGAGGCCATGGAAGGAAAGAAGGATAAGGTTAATGAAATTGTTTGCGGCATTTGTGATTGCAACATTCACACAACTGAAAATTGTCCTATAATATCTGCTTTTCGAGGAGTGTTGAATGAGCAAGCTAATGCCGTAAATAACTATCAAAGACCTTTTAATGGATCTACTTCTAATACATATAATCCTGGTTGGAGAAATCATTCAAATTTTAGTTGGAGGAATGGACAAACTGCTACCCCTCAAAGTTTCTTAAATCAAAATCCAAATTAGGGGAAACCTCAAGAAGAACCGGTTCAAAATTCCATGCAAGAGCTGGCCCAGACAATGCGGGACTTTATGCAAAAGATAGATTCTCGTATGACGGTTATAGAAAAGGGGATGCTCCCTGCACAACCGCTCCCCAATCCTAAACCGCAATACGAGATAAATGATCCCGGCTCTTCAAATCAAATGGGGCACGCTAAATCCATCACCACTCTTAGGAGTGGGAAGATCATTGATAAAACCCTTCCGGTTAGGCCCGAAAAGCCTCAAGAACCAGAAGAGGACAATAATGATGGATCTAGTGATGTCCAACAAAAATTAGAACCGAAACTTCTAGAGAAGCCAGTTGCTCCGTTCCCCCAATGGTTGGTTGCACCAAAACGTCTTTCTAACTCTCAGGATATTCTGGAGGTGTTGAAACAAGTGAAAGTCAATATTCCTCTACTTGATGTCATAAAACAGGTTCCTTTATATGCAAAATTTCTGAAAGACCTATACACGGCCAAAAGATGGCAAAGCATTCAAAAGAAGATCTTCTTGACTGAGAAAGTGAGTGCCATCCTGAAGCAAGACGTGCCGCAGAAATTCAAGGATCCCGGTAGCCCAACCATATCATGTGTAATCGGGAACCATCGAATTGATCACGCACTTCTTGACTTGGGAGCGAGCGTCAATCTAATCCCCTACTCGGTATATAAACAGTTAGGATTGGGTGAGTTAAAACCTACCCTAACCACACTATAACTTGCCAATCGAACTGTTCGTGTACCAAGAGGGATTATTGAGGATGTGTTAGTCCAAGTCGATAGATTTTACTACCCTGTAGATTTTATCATCCTGGACACCGAACCCATCAACAACATGAGCACTCGATTCGTCATTCTTGGTCGCCCATTCCTTGCCACGTCAAATGCAATCATCAATTGCAGGAATGGTGTCATGACTATGTCTTTTGAAAATTTGACATTGGAGTCAAACATCTTTTTCAATAACGGCAGCAACTCAGAGGATGATGACGATGTCCACGACATTAACATGATCGATACTTTCGTGGAAGATAGGACACCCCTTACCTTATCCTCTGATCCTCTAGAGACGTGCTTGGCCCACTCCCATGAGTTTGATGATGATATGATTAGGGAGACGTGTGCCTTGCTTGATACTGCACCGGTACTTGAAGTTAACCGGTGGAGGCCACAATTTGAAGAATTGCCACAAACTGATGTAGTGCCTCTTCCGTCTAACCTCAAGGCACCGAAGCTTGACCTAAAACCTTTGCCCTCTGATTTGAAATATGCCTATTTAGGTCAAGATGAGACATACCCGGTGGTGATCTCTGCCCACCTGGAGAAAGAACAGGAGAGTATGCTCATATCTACTCTCATTGAGCATAAAGGAGCCCTAAGATAGACGATAGCGGACCTCAAGGGACTCGATCCCTCGATTTGTACTCACCACATATATCTTGAGGAAAATGCGAAGACCGCTCGGCAACCACAACGTAGACTAAATCCAAACATGAAGGAAGTGGTTAAGGCCGAGGTTCTCAAACTATTGGATGTGGGTATCATATACCCTATATCTGATAGTCAATGGGTGAGTCCAACTCAGGTGGTTCCTAAGAAATCCGGAATCACCATCGTAGCCAATGCTAATAATGAACTCGTGCCAACTAGAGTCACTACTGGTTGGAGGATGTGCATTGACTACAGGAAGTTAAATACTGTCACGAGGAAGGATCAATTTCCTTTGCCCTTCATCGATCAAATCTTAGAAAGGCTAGCTGGTCATTCCTATTACTGTTTCCTTGACGGGTATTCGGCCTACAATCAGATTGAAATTGCCCCTGAGGACCAGAAAAAGACCACATTTACATGTCCCTACGGCACCTTTGCTTACCGAAGGATGCCATTTGGACTATGTAATGCCCCTGCCACCTTTCAGCGATGTATGCTGAGTATCTTTTCTGATATGGTAGGGCAATATCTAGAGGTCTTCATGAATGATTTCTCTGTCTATGGTTCATCTTTCAGCAAGTGCTTGGAAAGTCTTAAATGTGTGCTGAAAAGATGTGAAGAAAAGAACTTGGTACTTAATTGGGAGAAGTGTCATTTCATGGTTCATAAGGGGATTGTCCTTGGACATATCATCTCGTCCAAGAGAATTGAGGTAGATATGGCAAAAATCGATCTTATCTCTAACCTACCTCCACCCAAGAACATCAGAGACATGCGATCCTTCTTAGGACACGTAAGATTTTACAGGCGATTCATAAAGGACTTTAGTCTCCTCTCTCGTCCTTTATGTAATCTTCTTCAAAAGGATGTTCCATACGAGTGGACTGAGCAATGCCAGAAAGCTTTCACCAAGCTTAAAGGTATGTTAACCACTGCACCCATCATGCAGCCACCCGACTGGAGCCTTCCTTTTGAGCTTATGTGCGACGCTTATGATTATGCTCTTGGAGCGGTTCTAGGCCAGAGAAAAGATAAGAGGCCCTACGTCATCCATTATGCAAGTAGGACTTTAAATCCTGCCTAAGTGAACTACTCGACTACGGAAAAGGAACTCTTAGGCGTAGTGTTCGCCTTGGACAAATTTAGGTCCTACCTGATCGGATCCAAGATCATTATCTATACAGATCATGCGGCACTGAAGTATCTTCTTTCTAAGAATGATTCTAAGCCCCGCTTGATACGATGGATCCTTCTACTCCAAGAATTTGATTTGGAAATAAAAGATAAAAAGGGAGTAGAGAACGTAGTGGCCGATCACCTTTCTCACCTTAATACCTCTGATTCCCTTGAGGCGACCCATATCAATGACATGTTCCCTGATGAACAACTGTTCAAAGTCTCCCATTCACCTTGGTTCACTGATATTGCTAATTATCTTGCTACAGGTTCCATACCAATACATTGGACTGCGCAAGATAAGAAGAAATTTTTCACCAAGGTGCGCAACTTCTTTTGGGATGATCCATACTTGTTTAAATATTGCCCAGATCAAATCTTGAGGAGATAAACCACGGCCAAGATTCTGCAGTGTGGCTTCTATTGGCCCACTATGTTCAGGGACACTCATGAGTTTTGCAAAGCTTGTGAGCGTTGTCAGAAATTGGGAGCATTGTCCCATCGAAATATGATGCCCTTGAATCCCATTCTTATCATAGAGGCATTTGATTGCTGGGGCATCGATTTCATGGGGCCATTCCCCCAATCTTTTGGGAATTTATATATTTTGCTTGCCGTAGACTAAGTCACTAAATGGGTCGAAGCAATTCCATGTCGAACTAATGACCATCGCACGGTCATTAAATTCTTAAAAGAAAATATCCTTTCCCGATTTGGAACGCCTCAAGCCATTATTAGTGATGGGGGCTCACACTTTTCTAATAGGCCATTCGAGAGTTTAATGAAGAAATACGGTATCTCTCATAAGGTGAGCACCCCATACCACCCACAGACAAGTGGACAAGCTGAGATTTCTAATAGGGAGATCAAACACATTTTGGAGGAAACGGTTAACCCTGACCGTAAGGATTGGTCAATTCGATTGACCGATGCCTTATGGGCTTACCGTACTACTTTTAAAACTCCTATTAGAATGTCTCCCTTTAGACTCGTCTATGGGAAGGCTTGCCACTTGCCGGTGGAGTTGGAACATAGAGCCTACTGGGTGATCAAAAATCTGAATTTCAATCTGAACAACGCTGGCTCGCTACGCAAACTTCAATTAAATGAACTTAAAGAAATCCGGAACGACGCGTACGAGAACTCGAGAATTTACAAAGACAAAATGAAGGCGTTTCATGACCAACATATTCTACGAAAATCATTCACGCCTGGTCAGAAAGTCCTTTTGTATCATTCTTGATTACATCTTTTTCCAGGTAAGCTTCGATCTCGTTGGACTGGCCCTTACATTGTTGTTACTGCATATCCTCATGGGGCCGTTGAGATAAGAGACCCCGACAATGGCAAGGAGTTTAAAGTAAATGGACATCTCTTAAAGCCATTTGTCGAGACATTTGATTCAGAGGACATGTCCATGCCTCTAAATGATCCTGTCTACCAGGACTGATCTCCTAGTCTGATGGAGGTATAGGTAGGTTTATCGCTTTCTTAGGACTAAGGTAGTTTGCTTTATGTTATTTTAGGATAGACGGTAAACTTAGCGCTCCTGGGAGGCAACCCAGCTTTTTCATTCCATTTAATTTTCCTAGTTAGTTAGTTTAATGTTTGTGGGTAACATTACTGCAAACCCTCACGAGACTACAACTCGTCCACTAGGGGTAACCTAGGGGTTTAAAGGCTTGTTGCATATGCTAAATGCAATCGAGAGCACCTGCGAAAGTGGTATAGGTAGGATTTTATTTTTGTTAGTTTTGTGTTGCTTTCTCTCTCGTGCTGATTGGATTCCATGCTGCGATCTTTTGGAAAGCCTCTTGATTCTCCGTCTAGGTACTATTTTCCGATCACTCCTCTTTTCTTTTCATTGTCCCATGTGCATTGCATGCTTACATCTTTTACATTAAGGACAATGTAGATTTTAGGTTGGGGATGGGAGATTAGGTTTCCTAATCGGTGTTTTCTTGGTCTTGAGCAAAAATTGTGAAAATTTTTTAATATATATTTTTTTTTTGGACTTTCTGGTGAATTTGAAGTGATTTTGACAATCATCTTTGATTTAGAATTACAAGATATGGAATGTTGGTGATTTACTACTCTTGGATTCGGTTGTCTAGTAGATTTTACAGTTAAGTTTGAATTATTAATCCATGATTAGAAGTTGTAAACATTGATTGAGTCATGATTTCACATGTCACATCTCGTTTACACATTAAGATTTCAGTTTGAAAGTGAAGGGTTAAAGTGGTGTTCAGTAAGCATAGAAGGAACCAACTTGAACAATTGCCCATCATGATCAATTAAACGGAAAAGATACCATTGAAAAAGGTTAGGCAAAGAATCTTCACTATAGGTTTGCTCCCTATAAGTGTGGATTTCATTCCCCATGGATAATATACAAAAAGATTTAGGTATACAGTTTTCACCATAGGTTTGCTCCCTATAGGAAAGGAGACTTGATTCCTTTCTTAGTCTTAAAAAAAAAATAAAAAAAATCAAAAGCTGAAGGAATGAAAAGCTGATCTGTAAGGCAAGTTCTGGCTCACGTTTTGGTTGTCCTGAATGCTCATTCAATCACCAATGATATCCTAAAATAACAGATTGAATCTTAATGATTGATAAGCCGAGATTATACTATACACCCATGGAACTCAATGTTTAAAATTATTCTAGTTTATAGATTAATATTTGAACTTGATTATGAAATTCACCGTGCATGAGAGGCCAAGAGAAATTGATAATCAACATTCATGAATCTTAAGATTTCTCATATCTGGATTGTTTTCCAAAATCACTCGATTTCATGGAAATTGTCCTGTAATTCTCAACTTACTTTTCGCATATTTTGCTCGGGACTAGCAAAATGCTGGTTGGGGGTTGTGTTGAGGGTCAAATATTGCATATTAGACCCCATGTATTACCTGGATTTACGAGCATAATAACTGTTTAACGGCCGTTTTAATCACGTTTGTAATGCAGGGTGTATTTGAGAGCATGGATTGCAAAAAGGCGCTTAAAGCATGGATTTAACGTGCTGAAGTAACCAGAGCAAGGGATGGACTCTATGGGACCAAGATCAAGAAATTTACACGCCAGAGATCTGCGAAAACCATGAAACTGAAGCTCAAGTGGCCCGAAATTGGTCTAGAATGCAAGATCACAGGGTTTTCACCATCAATTCAGCTCAAAACTTTATACATGGCCTGAGGACCATAAACGAACCGTACACGTCGAATTTCAGCTCTTAAATCCCTGTGGAAGTGGCTAAACTGATAGATCAGCCTATATATCAGTAATTTAGGGCACACATGGTAATTTGATGCGCTTAAATTTTGGGCTCAACATCTAAAATAAGATGAGGAAAGGAATGGACGGAGCAGATTCGTCATATACATCGAGATGGGACCCAATTCACAACGTGTGCGTGCACAGCGTACATGGACTGGATGTGCACCGCACGACCTCTAGTCGGTCAGCGTGCGCTGACTGACTCCCACTCGAACTCTCTCTCTCCTCTGCGCAAACAAACCAGCGAACGGACCGACGTCGGCCGGTTTTGAGTAGTGGGGCCCATTCAGCTTCCGAATCGGTGATCTGAACAGTTCAAATGCCTCAAGGGGGCTAAAACACTCTATCCATGGTGAAATTTTAGTCCATGCACAGGGGGCATGCGTAGATTGTTATCAAACGCAAGATGGACGACTGGTTTAAAACTCAATGGGCCACACTTAATTCGATCGAAAACCAGTCATATCTGAACGGTTTTTCTCTGGGAATCAAATGGACGGCGTGGATTTCTCATTAAGATCCGATCAAGGACCCCACTAAGATCCAGCGTAAGAGTTACGCAGGTCTCTGTTTCGCGAATGTTCGAAAATTCCGAACTCTGTGGGCCACCATCACGGCCGTAGGGTTGATCCTGGACCGTTCATTCGAAGCCCAAAGGCTGTATTAACAGGTCCTAGAGGAGAAAAATCCAATGAAACAGCAATAATGCTTATCACAAGTTCAAACACGGGACAGACGGCAACAAGAAATTCTTGTGGGCCACACCAATAATCTTCCAAAATGGGCCTTTCCTGACCGAAATTTCGAGCTGAATGTGATAAACGGAGTGGATCTCTCAAGACGGCAGTGAAGTGGGCCCACCATCAGCACAGCACACAGATTGCATAGCCTTTACGCACTGCTTCCTTGAGCGGAAGTTCTTTGCAACCGTCCATCCACTGTCTTCATAACTTAAAAAAGAGAGAGGCTGGAATGGGGAAAAAACTCACGGCTGGGAGGTATCAAGGGAGGCAGCGTCTTGAATTAGAAGGGAGACTTGGAGCAGGGAGAGAAACAGGGAGGATTTACTTGTTATTTATTTTTATTTTATTTTTATTTTTATTTTTTTTAGATTCATGAGATCTAGTCCACTCATGTGTGGCTAAATCCTCTTAGCTAGGGCTAAGGGGTGAAGCTTGTAGTGTGATGGGAACTCTTTGCTTGCCTTTTGTTTAGATTGATCTGATGTTGATTTGGGTTTAATTAAGGGAATGTTTTTAGTCTTTAATGATCTGTTGTGACTGAAATTACAATGGGTCTGCGATGGCTTTGAGTATTTCTTTCTCCTTTTATAATCTATGACGTTAGGAAGCCCTGTTGTTCACCATCGTCTCCTGGGCATGGTTGGATGTCGGTACCCCTTCCTAACCTTCATGGCATGTTGATTGGTTGGTAATTAGTTTAATTCTGTTGTTTTGTTTGTCTCCTGGACATGGTTTGGTGATGGAATCCATTCTAATTCATACACCTTTCATCTCTTGAAAATTATATCAATGTCAGTTCAGTTAATTTCCATGATTTGTGAAGCAGGCATAAGATCTCCCTGATCTCTACAAGTGGATCCTCTGAATCCCTAGTTTCCCTTCTCTGAATTTTCTTAAGTTTTAGATAATTATTTCACCATTATTCTTCAATCATAATTGGTTTAGATTTCACCTTAGCCTAGTTCTAAATCTGGTTATTTTCAGATAACGTATAGGTTTCAGTCCCTGTGGATTCGACCTCGGTCTTATTGAGTTTATTACTACATCACAACTCTATACTTGGGGATTGAACAAAAATCTAAACGAAAAGAAGAAAGAAAGAAAGAAAGAAAGAAAAAATACTATGCTTCATAAGCAATGAATATTAGTTAGGAAAGAAGAGATGGAAGCTTGCCTTCCTCACTGGGTATTGGTCCCTTTGGCGTGAAAGGAATAGACGATGCTTTGAGGATAAGTCCTCTTCCTTGGGTGGGATTCATATAGTAGTATTGGGATCCTTGTGCCTCGGGTGGGGTTTCTGAGTTCAGGGAACTCTTTGTAGTTTGTGTGTGTGATTCTCAATAATTTAGTAGCAGTTTATCACCATGAAACCTGAAGATAAGCCACAAAGTAGCTATGGGATTAGATGCAAAAAGAGTTCTTCCAGAGGTAATCAAGCAGAAAAACAAATGCAGCAGAGAATTAAAAATAAGTGTGCACATAAAGGTGGACTTCCAGTAACGCACCTCAAGCCTAGCATTCAACTTCCGACCGCCGCTTCCGTATTCTCAGATTTTGATAACCCCGCATATCTAGCTCATTTAGAAATGTACTTTTGTTACAATCATGTGCTTAACGCAGTAAAACAAAGACAGATCTAAAAGTTAACAAACATATTAAGATAGAAATATTTGGAAACTCAAAGCAAGTATCAACTTCAAGTTCAAATGTATAGTCAACAGAAACAAGCCTTTAAGACCAGAAAAGAAGTAAAGATGGACAAATTTGTGCTCATCTTTAGCAACATATGTGACAAGGCCATTTAAAAGAAATTTCCATGACCAACATCCATATCATCACCTGGTGGACACCCATCGACACCCATATTTGGAGAAAACCTTTGTGTATGCTTTATTCTTGTGATTAGAAGTTGTATGGTACTAACTATATTGAGATATATACACACATATGTATGTATGCATATAGATTTTCCTATACTTTATGCATTTGTGGCCTAAAATTTATATAACAATAAATGTTTTGACTTTTTACATTGTCATTTATCTTTACGAATGAGTCAATGTGTCACCTTTTAAGGGCTCCCTGTCCGTCAGCTCATGTCCATGCTCGAGTCATTGAGGTAACAACATTATTGGAACAAGATAAGCTTCTATGACTCAGCCAGTGGCATGGAAAGGAAGGGTAAAATGGGTTGAATTACATCCATATAATGCTTTTCCCAATAGATGCCACTTCCAAACCCGAAAGCTCCGCACCACTTCATCATTGGCCACTTCCAGTTCAGTACAAAGGCACAAATTTGACTTTCCTCTTCGAAGTCCCTCAATGCCATTCTTCTATTGGGATTACCCAATCGTTCAACGTTCTATGAAACAATGTTCATTCTCTATCTATTACCCAAATTGCCCCTTTCCCTCTTTTTATCCTGATTTCTTGATTTATCATAATTCATGAGACTAGATATTGAAGTTAGTAATGCCAGACTGTGGTCTTTAGTTCCCATGTTAGCTAAATGTAAAGCTGATTAGAGGCAAGAACCATCAGAAAATTCCTCGCCATCTTCTCATCACTCATAATCCCTTTGATTTATTAGAGCAAGCCACCTACATGTCCATACTAACTGCAAATTTTAAGATTCATTTGAATATTGGTAAGTTCAAAACAAATGAGAGACAAACTAAAATCTACTTGGCATGACTGCTACAACTTTACAGGGTTGCTATATCATCCATCATCATCGATATGTAAAAATTGTTGGAAATACCTAAGAAGAAACATATAATGCTTGGCCAAGTAAACAAAAATGGTTTTGGCTCACCAGAAACCTAAAGGTGGCCCACTTCCATGATCCAGGCCGTTCATCCTGGTGGGCCCTATTATGAATGAATCATGCCCCAAAACTCCCCACTCATAGAATCTTACCGCGGGATCAGAGGAATTTTGCAGTCGAATACAGATGATTGGGCAAACCATCCATTTGTAGACCACAAATCAAACATCGAAGATCACCTAATGGAGTTTTTTTTTCCAACATGACCCATCTAAGGGAACCCACTATATGGACCATCTGGATCACTGAAAGGTGGAAACTAGCTCTAAATGTGTGGGGTGAGCAAAAGAAGAACAACCCAAACATCATATAACATAGAATTTCCAAATAATGAAGGAATTGCAGTAGTGCCATCACAAGTATAACTCTAATAGTATCTCAATTTACTTTTATTTATTATTTATTATTTTATTTTTGAAATATATAGCGTCTCAAATTATTGCCTGGTAAACCAAAATATTCACAATCTGAGATTCAACTCATATAACAAATTTAAAAATGCAAGCTTCTCAGCAATTCTAGGCCAAAAAAGATACCAGAGAAGTAGAACTAAATCATTAAAAATCTGAAATCACAACAAGAAGTCACTCGAAGGCGTACCTAAAGGAGGATCGAAATCATTGGGCCGTGAAGAAGCAAGAGGTCGTTCCGCTTCCTTCTCCCGCTTTCGCATCTCCGTAAAACAGAGCGAGCTCCTCTTCCTTCTCCTTCATCACCGTTCCAAGATTCCTCCCTTGCCTCTGTTGCATGGAGCCTTTCGTATACGAATCCACCGCCCTAAATCCCAAATGAATAACCATATCTGGTTGTATCAGTGCTGGAAGGTCAACCAACAATTGCCAGATAAGTCCTAGAATATAGAAGACATGCATAAAATCAATAAAAAGTTACGAAGAGACTTAGATCTAGGTTGCTCCCTACGGTTCCAAGTTCCAATCACATGCACAAGTTTAGTAATAGCGGTACCTTGGTAGAAGAGTTCATCTACTAAAATTTCATATACTTGTTAAAATAGCTCCACCAATAGAAAAGGGCTTACTCAATTGCCACGAGTTGATTGGACTAAATTTAGGAGCAACTTGGAAAAGGTTAACAAGATTCTCAATGCAAGATTCATTGTAAAGTTAACATTATAACGTTGAAAGATACACAAGCATACAAATTTTAATTTATAAAGCAGAAAAGAAGAAGAAGAAGAAGAAGAAGAAGAAGAAGAAGAAGAAGAAGAGAGGACCCAGCATGCTATATTAGGCAAAATGTTAGGCAGTTAGAAAGCAGCATGAGCAGAGATTTGGGTGTTGTAGAGATGAGAACATGGAGATGAAAGTGTGTGAAGACAACGATAAGTTTAGAACCTGCAGTATGGTTTTTTTTTTCCCTAATGAAAATGGCTTTATTGTTAGCTGGTACATAATCTAAGTCATATGTTATTTTAAGTAATACTCACCATTTGCTTCCCATGGGATTAAGCAACGTGAACAAAGTGAGCCATGTCAAAGGCTCTAGATGGGTAAGGGAGCTGTATGGTTCCAAGCACACCAATAACTGCAGCACACCTCTTTCCAAAGCAAATTGCACTTGTGCCTCGTGTGAGTCCCTCAATGCAATGGACATTGCCAATACATTTCTTTTCAACAGTAAGCACCAAACTTGCAACCCGTGTACGCTTTAAAGTCACCGATAAACTACAACTAACGCAGATTCCGAAAATCGCCGTGAACTAAAAATCGCCCAATCGATCGACTCCATCCAACTTGGCTGACTTTAATCAGTAACTTGGTTAAAAATTAACCAGAATTGGTTGGAGCACATTCCATCCAAGGTGTGGCCCATCAGATCAACAAGCTGGATCACCGAACCATGCCCGCACTTGTAAATAGGTATAATTGATTTCTTCTACATGACCATTTAAGGCTATTGACATTGACAACCATTAAAGTATTCCAAGAACTTTTTTTAAAGTAGTACAAGAACATAGATATGAACTTTAAAAGCTGGTAGCAGTAAGTGATGAATGAAAAGGAATGAGCTTTCAAATCTAGTACACAAAGAATTGAGATACCATACCTTGAAGTAGCAGACATGAGAAGGCATTGGCAGCACAAGGGACTTGTGGGATAAGGGCTTTTAAGTCGCCTTCATAGCCATATGACAAAAGGAGATCTACCGGAATCAAATATAAATCAAGTATTATTCTTGCAAAAGAAACCACACACACACAAAAAAAAAAAAAAAAAAAACCTACATTCCATAGTTGAATAAAAGAGGAGACAAGTAGGTAAAACTTAACATCAATAGAACCATGATACCATCAATACAATCTGAAATGCATTCAGATGAAAAAGATAAATATGGAGAAGCTTTTCAAAATTAGCAAGATTTAAAAATTAAAACAATTCGAGCTTTGACTAATATGAAGCATGTGCAAGTGTCAAGTTTCTAAACCAAAAACCAAACAACAAGCTAGGCACCATATAAACCTCTTGGACAAATTCAACCTGACACTAAAGTTTGGAGATGCTAAGCACAAAGTTATATCATGCTAAAAATAAGAATAAGAGTGATTTTCTCAAACAGTGGGTGGTAAGTGTGTGAAATGGAATGAACTGAAAAGGCATTTAGAAGAATTCAAAGATACCCCAAAACCAATGTCCAAGTTGTTCTCCGACAAAGGCCATTGGCAATTGGGATCAAAGAAGCAAGTTGTTTGATGAGCCTCAAAGCAATGACCGGTGTTTACTTACCTGGAATGGACCAAACTGTCTCGATTGGTTGGGATCGTGAACTCATCATCAAACAGACGGGTTTTTGGGTGGGACTGAAACTCCTCAGTGAAATGGGTCGAGTTCACCAAAAACACAAGAATACCATTTTATTTAGAACATGAAAGTTCACTAGTCAAAGCTCAAACCCAACATGCATTCACAAGAGTCAATACAGGTCAGGCAACCAGATCAAAATTGAATTGAACTTGAACTCAATGATGTTCTATAAGGAAATAATCGATACTTAGCATGCATTTGACTTAACACAACACAACATAGATCAATACCAGAGGGAAAAATATGCAACAAGACCATGAAAAAGAATAACAAAGAATCCACTAATCTAAATTGCAGAAGCCCCATACCTGCTAGTAGCTTACCTCCAACAAAAGAAGGCATTTTTTGACATGAATGGGCAATGTGGACACAGAAGGCAAACATAACCATGAGACTTCATCACTCCATGAAGTTAAACATCTGTTAGATGTCTTTCTCCACAATATATCCATGTAATAAGGGCCAAGTGAATAGCTAGGCAACATGTGAACAACAGATTGATGTTTAACAGCAGCGTCAGTTATAACTTGTAAATGCGTTAGGTATAAAAAAAAAATTTGATGTGCTAAACATTCTTTAAGGAATTTAATCAAACATATGATGTTCAGGTGTAAGACGTATGTGGATGGAGGAGATACATTGATTTTAATTTTATTTTTTCAATTTAAACTATTTCAAAACTTTGATCTTTGATACTTTTTCTTATACTTATTGCATATAAGGCTAGGGCCAATACCAACGGAATTTGAGTTCCATTACGGACAAGCCCATGGATTAGGGAACCATGGCCAAGGTAGGACCAACCACGGTTCATTGCCGCCTAGCCAAGTGGGCACAATCGTTACAATGTTAAGATATTAGACTAAAAAGGATTGGCTTCTACAAACCACCTAAACTCGATTGGGTCAGGTTGGGCACCTTGGATAGATATCGTGTCTAGTAACTTTTTTATCAAGTCGAACAGACCTTCATTAACCCCAAACCGCCAAGCTTTTTGGTGTTCTTTCAAATCGAGATGCAATACAAAAATAAATTGTAAAATTTGTATAAAATGATATTCAAATATTTAATTATAATATATGAAATAAATATCTGGTTGTAATGAAAGTAGAAAGATACTTAGGATGGATGTTCAATGTAATGTTCTCCATGAAAATCTCACTTGATGCTCGTCTTTAAGCTCATATTTAAAAGCCTTTGAAAAAAAATGAAAGAAGAATGCTTATAAGGAGATTCAAATGCATGAAGAGCTTGATGGGAGTGTCTTCTTCACCTACAAATCTTATAAGATGAGATGCAGAAAATATGAACATCCATAGACAACCATATACTAATAACACAACATAAAGATCATACATTTATCAAAGATCTGTCCATTATCACCCACATTGACATATCACGTTCAATGTAATCATCATCATTAAATTAGGATGTTTCCAACTGAATCAAGTAATTGGACAAAGTGGAAATGTGTCTCTGGAGTGATGAGTCATCAGATCAGATCGACGAATGTTTTCAGATGGAGAGGCTTCAATTCCATCTCGAGAAGTGGGACATACAAAACAAATTGCACAGCTACAATGACCAGACCTCGGAGATGAAGTCAAGATAAACCACTAATATAATTTCAATCACACACAAAAAATTATATTATATGAAATTCAAATTCAATAGAACAATTAAGTAACAAAAAGAACGTATGAACAAAAACCAAATTGGCGTGACTACTTTACCAATTCATCAAATCCAATAGAGGATTAATTCAATAGATAGCATCCAAATTCCATTTATTTTTCAACTAATTCATCAACTTCAAGTATACCACGAATTAAAAAGAAAGAAAGTATGCCATATGTATTGGATTTGACCTATTCATCAAACATGTTTGCTGTTCAACAAAGCCCAACGAATAGCATCTTCATTTCAGACAAATGTTTCAACATAATAAGAAGAAATAAACTTGGGTAATCTGCAAATCAGTAAGGTAACACTTAGTTCAATCATCATAGTCACTAAAAAATATAAACCAAGCATTCAATCCATAACATTTCAAGCCAGAGAAAGCAACAACTTTAAGAATTAATGGATTAGTTGGAAACCACCACTATGGACCCAATGCTCATCTTACATGTATGTTGCACACGTATGTCATGTTGGCATATTTGACATGATTTAGTTCTTCAAGCTCACTCTCCTGTTGAACATGCATAATAGACTTCCAAAATTCTTTCCAAATATTCAAACACGGTTTCTTGACTCCAAATAGTCAAACTCCAGGGTGCCAAGTGGGGCCTATGGTTTGGTGATCCCATCTATTCATATGATGTTCCCATGGTAGTGGGTGGACGATGGACAATGCCTGTAAATTTCCCTGACAGGACCTCCCTAATCCTATATTAATAGCCCACAAATGGACGGTTATGAAAGTACACTGTTTCTATATCCAACAAAAAAGGCCAAAAAGGTTCTTCCCTCCTTGGAAGACTTTGAGGGAAGATATGCTTCTCGTGACAGCACTGATTCTTGGAGCATCATGAAGTGCACACCAGATCATCACCACCTAGGCACCAGTGTGTGATGATCTGGTTGCTTCAATGGGCCATCACGTCAATGGGTAATGATCCAAAAGACAATTTCAGTATGTGATGATCTGGTTGACATGATAGGTCATGATAGAATGCAGTGATCTGATTGATTTAATGGACCATCATGTAGATATGATTGATTCAATGGACCATCATGTAGATGGGTCATGATCCCTTAAAAAAAATGTGTGCAAGTGACTTGGTCGATTCAAGGGGCCCTCACGTCAGTGGGTCATGACCCTAACCAAATGGATAGGATCATCCAATTGCTTCAATTTAATGGGACATGGTCCATCCACATCATGGCAATAGATCAACAGTATGATCTCAAACACGTTTTCCATGTCTCAAATACTTCTCTCCCTCCTCCTCCAAAAATCCACTATTATTTAAGAGGCCCGATACAATTATATAACATTCCATTAAAAAAAAAAAAAAAAGGGCATGACTAGCAACAAACCCCACAAGAAGGGAAAAAGAAAAAGGAAGGACCATGCGCTGATGTACCGTCAAGACCTGACTGTCAGCTGCTATCGCCGCTACACTCACTCCTCCTCCCTTCGCCTCTTCCCCATTCAACCGTGGATGACAGAACACACACCCCATACAGAGCTGCTGCGACTGCTTCTACAATACCGTGTGGGGACTGTCAGATCTAGAGTTGGACAAGGAGAGGGAGATCGAGGGAGGGAGAGTGAGAAGGAGATCGAGAGAGGGAGGGTCGAGATCGGAAGAGGGAGAGGGAGATCGAGAGATAAGGAGGGAGAGTGAGAGGGAGATCGAGAGAGAGGGTTGAGATCGGGACAGGGAGATCAAAAGAGAGGGAGATCGAGAGAGAGGGTTGAGATCGGGAGATCGAAAGAGGGAGATTGAGAGAGGGAGGGGTAGATCGGGAGAGGGAGAGGCGAGCGTTTTGGGCGTCTTGAAGGGAGCAGGGCGTTTTGGGCGTTTTGAAGGGAGTAGGGCGTTTTGGGGATGAAAATACTCCAGTAGTCTCCGGTAGATTTACATAAATGTGACTCTCGGGCCATGTGGGGTCCACTTTTAGGGTTCTAATAGAATTCATTCCGTCCATCTGTTTCAAAATATTACAATTAAATATAATAATAATAAATAAGAAGATCCACCGCTCGATCTGGACACACCAACAAAACAGTGAAATAAACAACGCACAACAGCAACTATTCCAGTACGGTTTATTACCGTCTTAAATAAAAAACGGCTTACAACCGTTTCTGAACCAAAATGCCATCCGTACCAGTTACACGATTTTGGTGTAGTGCTTCTTCTTCAGCCTTGTATTTGAATTCCAGAGCGGCCCAGATCTCCTTTTGATGATGACGTCTGTTGGTACAGATCGTACAGACGGTCGAAGAGAGCGTTCAGAATGTGTCCTCGACACAAGAGTTCGTCTTCGGCTCGTTTAGTGCGTGCTGTCACCTGTTCAGGTGTGTCGTCATCGGTTGCTTTGGGTAGCGCTTGCAGATTTGGATCTAATATCTAGTAGATCTTCAACGCCGTTAGGAGAAATTTCAGCTTGTCTTGCCATCTTGTAAAATTGGTTCCATCGAACCGATCAAGATGTATCAAGTCCTGATTCATCAGCTTGATGGATGAAATACTGTTGACTTCCATTACAAAATAACGCTTTAAGATTGTTGAAAATTATATAGATTAATGTATTTTCTGTATAATATGGAAACCGAAAAATTACGATAACCAGAAATAAGGACAAGTTGAAGCACATCTAAAAATGCTGTCCTTAAAGCGTTATTTGCCCCTACTCAAGTAAATTGAGTATGCCGATAGGTTACAGGCAAATAGCTTCTAGGATACGACAAGCCTGGTGTGGGTCTGCGTTCAGCAAACACGAAGACCCACCTATTGGAAGTCAATTACACAATTTCTGGCAGTATTACAACATAGAGAAAAATTCCAAAAGAAAGAAAAAGAAAGAGGAAAAAGGTTCTTTGGATTAAGACCACTGCACTAGTCAGTACTTCAGCCACTGGTTCAGTTGAACCGTTCTAGACCACACCTTTGGTCTGTTCTTCTAGTAAAGGTTTAACCCTTACTGTCTTGCTGGAACTACTGGAGTATAGAAGAGGAGTAGTAGGCTGTCTCAGTTCATATGGGTCTGCTGGAGTGGGTTTTGAGATGGATTGAAAATCCATCCAAGTCCTCCTTTTATAGGCTATGGTGGCTGGGGGTTATGGTCCAGGGAAATAAATCCCATGACCATTTTCTAGATGTTGGAGAAAACTAGCCGTTTTATGGCCGTTTTCTAATTGTTATGCATGGGCCATTAAGTTGTTGCATGCTGACTGTTGTGAGACAGCAGCTAGCCGTTTTCTAGTTGTTGGGCTAGCCATACACCAGTTACAGCTGGACCCTGCACTAATTGTACAGCTATTACAGATCTGCTGCAACAACTCTATTTTCTAACTTTCTATATAATCAGAGGGACTCTCATTCAGTCCTTTAGATTTTTGTCCAGCCAACCATCTGCCTTAGCCACTAGTCGCACCGCGACTCGCACATGTCTCGCTCCGGTTCGCGAAGAGAGCCACCCTCTGCGACATGATGCGCACGTGCAAAGTGCGCTACTAGCGCCTCTACAGCCACACTGCCTCACATGCCCACGCCCTCGCACCGAGCCCGTGCCCGAGACCGAGACCGAGCGCGCGCGCGGGTGTTCCAGTGCGTAGCACTGGAAACACAAAGTCCATAGTCCACGGACTAGGTAGGCAAATATTATAATACTCCACTATTATCATTTAAACCAAAGATTTTTCTCTTCCCTTTCCCATGTGGGACTATTCCCAAAAAAACCACAAAACGGTGCTTTTTCAAAACAACTTTTTATATATTTTATCTTATTATTTAATATATTTTATTAAAAATCAATATTTTGCAACAACAATAACCATGGCCACTCTCTATTCACAATCAAAACTGGCTTCCATTTATAAGAAAATATTATTTTGTTAAAATTAAAATAAAAAATTTATTTAAAATATCTTCCATGTATTAATAGCTTATATTTCTAAGAAATGTGGTCATCATAGCAGAAACAACACTCGATTGTGGTACTTATATGCCAGAGAAGCTGAGGTGGTGGAAAATATAGTTAGATAGTGTGGTAGTTGGTTTCCGGGGGACATGCTTAAAAAAGAAGAAGAAAAATCTTAAGAAAACAACAAAAGGAATAAAAGAAGGTCCGTAGAATCACTAGCATCCAAACGAAGGCAATTTCGTCCCATATTTTAAGTTTGTTATAAGATATTAAATAAAGCATTTGTTTAAACCTTATTATTCTTTAGGCATTTAACTATACTAAAAGGTTAGTTTAATCAAAATTCCTTTCATGAATCCGTATTGTCCCTACTCCCATTTTATCGATGCCAGCGTCAAGGAATAGAATTGCCGTAGCAAGATTCTGATCCGATCCGTATATGCCGCCACGTCCACATCTCCTCATCTAAGGGCATTTGGGGCGCGGCTTCATGGATCCCCATATCCACCGAAGTAGGTTGATCCCTGACCGTGGGCCCACCTTGACCTATGTGTGTATTGTCGTCCACCCGTCTTGACAACTCATTTTAGGGCATAATCACAAAAATGAAGCAAATCCAAATCTTAGATGGACCACGCCACAGGAATCAGTGGTGAGTGAATACCCACCATTAAAACTTGTTAGAGGCCACCGGGATGTTTATTTCCCATCAAGCTGTTGATAATGTGTCAAAGACCAGGATGAAGGAACACAACTATCAGCTCGATCCAAAACTTTCGTGGCCCAGGAGAAGTTTTTAATGCTCAATTACCACTGTTTCCTGTGGTGTGGTCTACATTAGATTTAGATCTACTTCATTTTGGGATCATTGCCTTAAAATAATCTTTCAAAACGGACAGATGGCATGGATGTAGTGCACATACATAACGGTATGTTTATTTCCCATCCAAGCTGTTGATACGGTGACAAAGATCTGTATGAAGGAACCACACAAATATCAGGTTGATCCAAAACTTTTGGGGGCCCAGAAGAAGTTTTTAATGGTTAATCACCACTGTTTCCTGTGGTGTGGAACCTTAGATTTGGATCTTCTTCATTTTTTGGGTCTCGGCCTAAAATAAGCTGTCGAAATGGATGGACGGCTTGGATCCACCGAAGCCGTGCCCTTGCATTTGGCCCCGAGGAAATACAAAACGTAAGCATTGTATAATGCTCCCACTGAAGATTGTCCACATTCGAACCATCAGTTTGTACAAATGATGCCTAAGGTTCATTGATCTAAACCGTTGATATGATAGACGACCCACCGTGTGTGGCTCATAATAAAAGTTTCTCTAGATTGGAAGATCCCAACTGTAGGATATTTGTCCTTTCATTATCAACAATGAAAGGACAAATTAATCTTCTTTCCTAAACCGTTCCTCTATCAGGGCTCCTATTGATCTTTTTACATGGTTGATTTTCAGCATGGTGGGGTTCATAATATCAATGGTTTGGATCACTGAACAATGGACCCCACTTGTAAAAAAAAGGAACTGTACCAGCCTATAAGATATAATGGGTCAAGCGGGCTTCCCAAGTTAACCTGAATAGGAAGTCACCCAGCAGCTAGCGTGTTATCTTCTCTATTTGTACCCTTCTTCTTGCAAATGGCAACACATCTGACCACAGAAATAAGACTGTCTTCGAAGAGCATTTCCAAGATCGTAACCGTAGAATTTATTGAAGAAGAGGTGCATCAAGATCCGACGGCACAGAGACATGGAAAGTGTGGGCCACTCTGATGATGAGTCGAGCATGGAGTTTGGCACTCCCAATAGTAGAAACACATGCACAATAAACGAAATAGAGGAAGATAATCCAAATGAGGCATCAGAGGCCCAGTGCCGGATTCTAACACCGGTTGAGAGAGTCAAGAAGGAGGACGTCTACGTCGTTGTTGGGAAGAGCAGCTCAAGCATAGACGCGTTTGTGTGGACACTGAAGAACGCCGTTATGCCGTTTACGTTTTTGTACCTTGTTCATATCTTCCCTGAAGTACACCACATTCCTACTCCTGGTAAACTGAGTTCTCTTCCCCTTCTTTTACCACTGGGAATGCTATTTGCAGTCATAACACCTGACATGCTGACATGTTGCACATGTGTGTGAAATCTTGGATGTTCAACTAGCCTGGAATTGGATGTGCTATTCTCGTAAATTGAATGTGGATGGTTGGTTATCCTGACCATAGTTCAAAAATCTGAGAAATCAACTCGATCGAAGACTCGAAATGCTTCAGTGCTCTCAGAAGGCTATGAGTCGAATTGAGTTGATTTCTTGGATTGGACTAAGTGTCCCAATGCCACTAGGAGCTCTCTAACTTAAGGTTTCGTTTCAGAACTGGAGCAATTCTGAAATTAGGATTTATGTGCAGTTTGAGGTGCGTTGGTTGAGCGATTCAAATCTCACCAAGTTGAGTTGACTCAGCTGAGTTGGAGGTGGAGTGCATGTTTTAGATCTGTGGGGCCTACCGTGATTATGGGTTTTATCCACACCGTTCATCCATTTTGTTAGATCATTTGAGACCTTCGAGATGAGAAATGATGCAGACAAGGTTCAAGTGGACCACACGGTGGGGGTTGAACGGCCACCATTAAAAACTTCTTAGGGGCCACGGAAGTTTTGGATTGAGCTGAAATTTGTGTTTTCTCTTCATCCAGGCTTTATGAGTAGGTTGATGGCAAATAAACATCACGGTGAGCCCTTGGAAGGTTTCAATGGTGGGTGTCATTATCAACCTTTGTGGTGTTGATCCACTTGAACCTTGGATCTGCACCATTTGTGATATAAAATGATCTGGAAAAATAAATTAACGGCATGGACATATCATGGTGGATAGACCGTCCATCATGTGGGCCTCAATCCGATGCTTTTGATCTAAACTGTGAGAGAGATTGATATGCAGGCTTTGACAGGGATCATGTATATATAGTGGGCATAATTTGGAGAGTTACTTTAAATAAACTACCCTCTTGACATCAAGAGATAACTATTGTTTGTCAAACAATATATTTATCCACAAAAAAGTTTGATATGGACTGTCCGGATGGTATCCATCTACCATCAATGGATCATGGATAGTGAGAGAGAGCCTCCCTTCGACATGCATATGGGCCCCTCTAATATGGACAGTGAGAAGTTTGAAAATCCTTGCCCACCCTCAATAAAGAATTAACTCAAGTGACTGTCCAAAAGATAACTCAGCCCATTATAACTAAAGTTTAAAAAGTAACTTATTAGGTGGTATCCATCAGTGCCCCACCTTGATGTGTAAATTTGGGGCCACCTTCCAACATTAGATTGGTTGAACATCATAACCTTTGATTCTCATACACTTGTCCGTCATGTGGGGAAGTAATCATCGGATATTTATCATTCTTAACTGTGATCCAGATAATCAAAATTCAATTATAAGTTTCGGCTATTCATTACATCCAATCCAGGTTAACAACAATTTGAATGGTTTCAATTGAATTAATGTGGGCCTTTTATGGACTGTCCGGATAGTATCCTTTTAATTGGATCATGGATATGAAAGCCCTTTGACATGTGGGCCTTTGGAGTACTTTGAAAAGTGCGTGCGTAATTGTAACATCATAAGTAACTTAGAGTATCAAAACATTAGATTTTCTCCATAACCTTTATTCTCAACTTCAACTGTTCAACATTTGAATTTTTTTCAACGAGATTACATGATACAATCAGGGCTGATGGTGTCACGCTTGATACGAAACTTTTGGGCACTCAGAATTGCACATCACGTGGCCATGCATCAAAAATTTTCCAATCAACTGTTCAACATTTGAATTTTTCAAAACCAGGCTGAACGGTTTAAAACCAGCGGATCAATCACCACACAACCCGCCCTGCCTACACATGCTAACATACTGAAAGTATACCGTTTCAATGCCTCTCAACGATTTTATCTATTTTCTACATGAATAGTGGGAAAGGTTCCCAAGAGCCAAGTTACACCGGAACAGGTGGAGAGTTACCTGAGCCAAGAACGAGAAAAGAGGCGAGTCATGCTCCAGATGTTCTTGAATCTCTGCGCTGCTTTCGAGGTAACATTTCTTAGCACTTCTTGAGAAGAAATTGAGATATTGAGGCCATTTGGACCACTTTCAAAATTCCCCAGCCCTAAAAGGAAGACGGTTATTTCATTTCATTAGGTGGGCCGCATGTATGTCGGGTATCGATGACTGTTGGTGATCATTTTCTAATTACCTTCCATTTTTGACATGTGAGTCTGGCCCACCTAATACTAGGATGTGGCTGGTTTAAGAAAACCTTTAATACTCTGGGAGAATGTGATGCTTGATAGGTAGGCCGTAGGAAATTACATAACCGTTCAGATCATGAGTCCTAATTTAGATGGCTGGTAAACAGAAAAAAAATATTAAAAAAATCACACTGATTTGATTTCAAAACTAGCTAATTTAATGAATTACATAATGAAAAATATTTAAGGGTCTAAATACAACAAACAAATCTCTATTTGTCAAATGTAAGGATTGATCAGCCATTCTACCTTTTGGGTAATGGACTATATATGGTACTTAAAAAATTCAGTGGCTTGACTCAAAACTTAGATGGGCGAAAAATCGGGTCTGAATCTCTATGAAAGTTGTTGTGAAGCTTGACTCAATTCAGATTCATCCTTGTTGAGTCAGCTTGCTTCCTTTGTCAACTTATTTATTTATTTATTTTTTACACATGCACCCGACACATACCCATGCATGCAGTAGTGGGATTTCACCACCTACAGGTTTCGAACCCAAGACCTTGTGTAGAAACTCCTCTGAGTCTACCACTGGGGTTTCAAACCCAAGCCTACTTGGTCGACTTGATATGACTTGGAGCCACTCAAACTATGTCTCTTGCAAGTTCATATTCATTTTTAAATAAAAAAATAAGACCATACCATGAGGCCAACATCGATCTACCAACTCTTAATTAAGTATCAATTATTAGTGAAATACCATTCTCAATTTAAATTCTAAATATCAAGTCCAGTTTTTCTTCTTTTTCTTTTTTTCATCACACGCACTGATGCACCCCACACATGCCTGCGCACTCACTTAAAGTGAGAGGTGCAACATGGGTCACCCACTCTAATACTAATCTCGCCCAAGCATTTTTAGCTGTAGTTTTGATAGCTCTGGTGCATTAAGGTTGGTATGATGGCACCATATCTAGTCGAGTTTGAACCAACTTGTTTTGAGATTTTAATTTATCTATGGTCTACCCAACAAACTAAAGTTAATACTTGCCATGTCTATAAGTTTCGAGTTGCCTGTGTATCAACCATCACTGAAGTTAAGGTCGGTATGATGGCACAATTAAAAACTTATTGTGGGCCACAAAAAAGTTTTGGATCAAGATGATATTTTTCTGGTACCTTCATCTAGGTCTTTGTGACCTTATCAACAAGTTAAATGAAAAATAAACATTCAATGGCCCTAAGGAAGTTTTTAATGGTGGACATCAGTCACTACTGTTTCTTGTGGTATGGTCCACCTGAGATTTGGATCTGCTGCGTTGTTTGGCTCGTGCCCTAAAATGATATGCAGAAATAGATGAACGGCGTGAATATAATACAAATACGTCATGGTGGGCTCCACAGTTAGAGATCTCACCTCCGTTTGATATGGGCACATATATATGTCCCACCTGGTCCCTAAAATGATATGCAGAAATAGATGAACAAGTTCTAGTGGGTGGTCGGTGGTCCTATATATACAGTTAATAATTAAAATATTTATTGTTGGATATGGTTTTTCTAACTCCCATCCGGACCATTCGAACATGCAATGTGAATTACCTCATCAATCTCTATACAATGCATAAGCATTTGTACACACAATACACATGCATGCCAACCTTGAAAGTTTGTGGGACATTGGAGCAATACTTTGGGTAGCCCCCACAGTGGAGATGACCACACTCACAAACCAAGCTTGTCCACTGGTTAGGTGGGGCAAAATGTATGAAATGAAAAACTTGCCAACGGTCCATATTCAATGCATTTGTGGCATGCATGGTGATCAGCCAACTCAGCATCAAATTTACTTATGATTTTCTACACGGTGGGAGCCATCTGGTGCACTACATTGGTGCATTGCTGCATGTAAAGGTGCTGGACGAAGAAGGCTTCCATGAGTGGTCAGACCCCAATATGTTGTGAAAACCATTAAGGCCATATAGGGAGGTACACCTTAGAGGAAATCGGTTTGCGCGCGTACTGAGTTACTAAGTAAACTCTGTTCGGCCTACAGTGAATATATATGGTTTATCTACATTATCGATCTGTTTTTTTCGGCTCATTTTAGGGGTTGACCCCAAAATTGAAGCTGATCCAAAGCTCAAGTAAACCATACCACAGGAAACTGTGAAATTAATGATTTCAATAACTGAAACCTTGATAGGCCCAACAGTAATCTCCATTTGTCATCCAACGTTCTCATAAGATCACACAAACATGGATGAATGGAAAATACAAATATAAGCTTGATCCAAAACTTCTATGCCCCCAAGAAATTTTCAACTGTAGACATTCAATTCACACCGTTTCCTGTGGTGTGGTCCACTTTAGTTTTTACCATGCTTCAGTTTTGGGATATGTCCCTAAAATCATCCGTTAAAATGTATCGACGGATTGGATAAAATACATAAATCATAGTAGGACCCACAGAGTTTAGTATACTGAGTTACTAAGTATGCAATCCGCCTCCACCATAGAGATGGCATGGCCTGAAAATAATCTGATCCAAAAATTCTATCATTTGACCACCTAATTTATCGATCCAATGAGGACAGAAGAAAAAAAAAAATCTGATAAAAGCTATTTTCAGGCTACAACGTTAGTCATGATGGGCCCCACATTTGAATGGTCCAAATCATATTAAAGAATTAGATGGGTGAACCCATCAGTGCACCCGATGAACAGTTTGGTTGATCTACTCAGCATTATGATGGCTTATGTTTTAAGGGGTACGCTGAAGCTATGTAATCCATCAGAACTGAAGTCCATGAATAACAATACTAATAACGAAATGACAGGTAAATGTGGATACTGTTCTTATAGAGAGTAATCTCAAGGAGAAGGCCATTCTCCGACTGATTTCCGTTGAGAACATTCGAAAGCTAGTATTGGGGACAACCAAATCTAATATCAGGTACGTATACCTACATATTATCATATCTATATTCTAATTGAGGCACATATATACTGTCAAAATCCTAATTTATTCTTTTCTTTGAAAGTAATGAAGTTGAGAATCGTGGGGTCCACATGGTGTGTGTATATCATCAACTCCTCTAACATTTTAACCTACTGTGATGATCATGCAAACCAAAATACTGGTTGATCAGATCATCAGATGTGCCATAGATGTATTTGGATGTTTTAGTAGCGTCTATTATTTTTTATGGCTTGGCTCACCTTTTAATTAGATCAGTCAGACTTCTGGTCCTTCTCATAATTGACCAGGTGCAGTGCATCTTTTGAAAGGGATGGATGTTAGACAGACGACATGTGGGTCCCACGGTTCTTGATTCACTACTTTTGAAAAGGAAAAAAAAAAGCGTTTATCTAATATCTCCATTCAAAACCCAGCTGCTCAGTTTTTCCATTCACCAGGCATTACTGGGTAAAATTGAATTCTTTGGGCATTAAGTGGTAAAATCATCCCTTTGTTTTCTCTCTGTTCGGCATCGAGACACTTAGTCATTCCTCAATCCATCGATCTAGACTGTTCATTTGGTCCAACATACATTTTTTGTGCTACGACTGCTAACATCGCGGCGATTTGACAATGATAACAATCTGATCAATTGCCTTTAATTTGGATCATCAAAGTCGTTTATACAAAATTGATCCATCTATTAGTGATGACCCATCTTGGAACGATTATGATTCTGAAGAATCATCTTTGTTAGGCAATCATAACCATCGCATCCATGGGTTGGGAAAAAGGATGGTTGCAAACAATAAGGCCAATCATGGATGGATTGGATCATTCAATTAGTATTATTTTTGCATGGTAGTACAAGAAACGTGCTGTGAACTTAATGGATGATTCAGATCGATCAATTAGGCTATCCAAATGATCCAATATAAATAGGAGCATTATAAGTTATAATGCACTGATAGCACTGGAGCATTTCTTTCTTTTTGGCACGAAAGACAATTTCATGTGGAGTTATCATGCATTGGAATATTGGACCCAAGTTTTGGTGATCCAGACGACTGGGAGAAAAACAAGCAACCATCCATAATAGGACAAAGATTTGACGTCTAGGATCTTCCATACTTGAAGAGTATATCGTTCAGATCAGCCAGCCATGGGTCCAACTGGCAGGAAATGTGTGCATACGGCTTACTGATAATATTCATGTTGTTGGCTATCATTAGAGACTATAATTCTATAGTTATTCATTTCAGAGGAATTATGTGTGGCCGGGCCTCTATCTTTGCACAACATACGCGTGTCTACAATTCTAAGAACCTGAGCCATCGTTCATTAATCCAGACCATTGGTGTGTTGAGCCAACGACAGTGGATATAGTCTATGTCTAAAATATCCTCGATAGACCAATCGTGACCTTTCGATTTGTGGCCTATAGATAGACAACAACGGTTTGCATTCAAACCTGGCCCCACTGAGATTCCACAAGCTGGGATATTTTTGGGACACGCAATATCAGCAGTATGACTCAACAGATTGACGGTCCGGATTACAGAATAATGGTTCCCACTTGTCAGAACTGAAAACTCCTCATACATACTGCATTTGAATCGTCTTATTTGTCTCTTTCAGGAGGAGAAGTGGAAAAGCAATACACATACATAGGAAAGCTCCGGATTTCTGCGGAGTCAAAATCATATGCGAAGGAAAGGAAGTTGCCGGTGATCAGTTTTCGGCTGCATGTAAGATGCAATGCCAAAATTGGAAATGCTGCTTAATTCAAACCCAACAGCTCTAACCCCAAGTACCAATATATGCAGACATACAGCGTATTACCAATATTTGATAAAGTCAACCACATATTTAGTCACTCTGGTCAATGTATAAATAGGACCAAGTGAAATTTAGAGGGTTAAGTTTGTCATTTACGATGGGTTATACCTTTACCTTAATAATGAAAGGATTTTTCAATATAGATAAAGTGAGATAAGAAAGAGATTCTTACAGCCAATCATGAAGAACATCTGCAAACACCTTTCCAAGTGAAAAACTGAATCTAGCATGCAAGCTGTCAGGCCTGTGTCCTAGTGGCCATTTCGTTCCTTAAGGCCCCACAGTTTTTTCGGTCGAATTCCGGCGACCTGCGACGCGTAGATAGTATTTGCGCGTGACCTTTAGTTGCATCCTATAAATCCGAGTCGGCTTGACCCAAGACCCATGCCACTGTGACCACGTTGTCGCTGCGGTTCCAACACCGCGTCTCATCCGTCAATCTGAGTTGTAGATCAAAGGTTGTAGGCCACACATCATTGAGACCACTGATCATGATGTGGGGCCCACCTTGTGCTCGTGCACATTTTCCTAGGTGAACCCAACATGGGTTCATCATTTCCCATGAGAGTTACCTATAGCCTAGCCCATCTAGACTAGGTTGATGACATCATTCCTATGAGCATGCGTTACATGTAATACGTATAAACATGCTTTCTTTTCTTCCCTAGGCTCTTACAAAGCCATCAGTACACATCTCTCTTTCTTATCTCTCTCCCTCTCTCTCTTCATTTTCATCTCCCCTAGCAAGAGAAGCCATGAACGTCCCAAGCTAGAGAGAGAAACTCATCAAAAATTCAGTCACATTCTACCGTAGATGTCCTTCAATCCAGCCTTTGGATCATGATATCCACTATTGTAAGAGCCTCGTAGGTGCATTGGAAGGCTAGGGAGGAAGATGAAGGTTAGGTGGGTGCTTTTCTCTCTCTCTCTCTCTCTCTCTCTCTCTCTCTCTCTCTCTCTCTCTTTCCATGTAGATGTGGCCCACCTGATGTGTGTGCTCAGTTGGTCCAAACCGTCCAGCAGGTGGGACGGCTTGATTGTCCCATTTTCTGGACGTTAGTTGGCCACCTTGCTGCCCTGTTTCGCATGGTTCAAATGCAAGGGAGATCGCATGAATTTGAGCTTGATCTGGAGTGCATGGCCCATCCAGGTGGACCACATCTTGATGCATGTGTCACTTCCCAACTGTCCAGCAATATGGACAGCATGTTGTTCCCTCTTTATAGTCTGCCTGACCAGTTGGACATGTAGGGGTGGATGTAGGGACAGATCATCTTGGTCCTTTGGTGGAGTGGGACGGCCCACTAACGTGTGGCCCCCACCTTGATGTATGGTTTCTACCCCCAACCGTCCATCTTAGGAGATCATTTTAGGACGTGGGTCCCTATTTGGGACAGGACCTGCAGCAAAAAATCTGTCAGCCGCAGGCCCATGGTGATGTTTATGTTTAATCCACTCCGTCCATCCTTCTTGTGGCACATCTGGACAGGTCCCACCCTCCTGGTGGACCATCTACAGGTGGGACCCACCATTTGTAAGTATTTTATCCATGCTGCCCGCCTAACAGAGCATCTTGCTATCCGTTCTGGGTAGGCTCTGTTTCAAGGGAAACCACAAATATCACCTTGATTTCCAACAGGGTGGCCCACTCACATGGACCCCACCTTGTTATATGTGTAGTATCCACCATTCGACAGCATGGGACGCACCATGGTGTGTTTCGTCCAGATCATTCAGCCATGGGATGACTATCAGCAAGGGCTGCCAGGCTGTATGTAGGGAAAATAAATATCAGCTTTATCCATAGCTGTGGTGGGCCACACGTGTGGACCCACCACTGATGTATGCGTTTCATCCATACAGTCCACCGTCCACGTGTGGACGGTGGGACCCAGGTCAGGAATGTGTTTTACATATAGGTTGTTAATCAGGAGCCTGGGAATAGGTTGTTAGTCAGGAGCCTGGGCGTGGGATTCCACGATGTACGTATTTTTCCCACGTTGCCCACACATGGATAGTGGGACCCACCACAATGTATGTGTTGTATCCACATCGTCCATCCAACTCCCCAACCTATTTTAGGTGTTGAGCTGAAGGATGAAACCATTCCAAACCTCTGGTGAGCCACATCATCAAGTGGACTATTTTAAAAGTAATAAATTGTTAGGCCCGCTGTGATGTTTCTATATACCAAAAATGTTGAATATGGCTTGTTAGACCCGTCACAAGCTGGGTCCTCCAACCAGTGGAGTGGATCCTCCTGATGTGGGCCTCACCTATAAAAACAACCATAAGTATATATATATATATATATATATATATATATATATATATATATATATATATATATATATATATATATATATATATATGTTGACGCTGCTGCCGCTGCCAGCGTCCTGCTGCATGTAACAATGGGCAGGGACTGAGGGTCCCAGCCATAGGCTCACCATGATGTATCTCAAGCATCCATACTGTCCATTTGATGGGTCCCCTTTAATTATTGGGATATGCCAAGAATTAGCCATACACGGCACTCAGGTGACCCACACCATCTAAGATCATGTGATGACATGTTAACACACATAAAAGCACTCGCTAGTGCCCACCTGAAATTTGGATGCATCTTAAACTCGGTCTGACCCCTTAATCTAGTGGGACACACATAGTTGATGGGCTGGATTTTTGGACCGCTGCTTGATGGGCCCAACAAATGATTATGAATGCTTGAATGGAGGGTAAACCTCTCCACTGTTGTGCACAGTGAGGCCCACACAAGCCACGGATTGACTTGATTTTAAGTCTCAGGCCCCACGTTCAGATATGTGCAGGCTACCACCTAGAGTTTATGGCCCATCCTAATACCCGGAAAATTGGTGTTTAAAACTAGGGCCGAGGACGATTGTCTAGAAATTTCTGTGCAGGAATTTCAGCAGGTCATGTTCGGCCTTATGCCAAAAATAGTGTATGCGAATCTGTCAAGGCCTACTATGGGGGATGTTTCTTTTACACGTCAGATTATTAGTATGCCCTACAACTTCGTCTAGAATGGACCCCAAGTGTTTGAAATCTGGGCGTAAAGATGGGACAAATCCACTTCTGACACGCACGTCTGATTTTCTAAGTTTTAGACCAACTTTGGGCATATGTACTGGACCCACGTTCAAGATACGAGTTGAACACCACTTGAAACTTTCAAAATATACCGTTGAACAAAGAGATAATATTTTAATTGGGTCAAAGAAGACCCCACCTGATTGGGGAGTGGATCTCAAAATGGTGCTAGGCATAGTGGTGAAGGAAGTTTCGCACAGAAAATTTAAATGCCCATGTTTGGCCTTGTGCCAAATAATGTATGTGTGCATCCAGCTGACTGGACCTTTTGGGTTTTAAAGTACAAACATAGGGTTACCTAGGACACTTGATGGTATTCCAAAAGGTGGCCCCACCTAATCGTGGGACACGCCAAAAATGGCTAAAAGTCATTTCTACACAGATTTTCTGCACCTCTCCCAAGCACCATTGTTTGGGCCTTCACAGAAATTTATGCATAAATGATCGAGGGCTGCCTCACGGGTTTTGGCACTCATACATAAAACTATAATATAAAGATTTTCCTTCATCATAAGCAGACCCCACGTAGTTTTAAATTTGTTTGATAGAAATTTTATATGGGGTCCACCACCTTTCTAAAGAACTTAATAGAGTATCTAAATCTTGTATGTGAAGCCTCAGGTTGTGGTGTGTGCCCACAATCTTAAGTGGACCTTTTTGCTTGTGGGTTGTATCTTTACCTAGTAAGGCTCACCTTGTGTATGTTTTAAAGGGACTGTTGCTACACCTTGCAATTTGAGTGGTAGACATCCCATGCTATCTATCCATTTACCAGTTTGTGTATGGGCCGTGGACTCCATTATGAGTTAGATTCCATATTCCAATTGGCCTGTACCATGTTGAATGTACCATATTCATGCCAACCACCTTTGGTGAGGCCACTTATGAGGTGCAGGGTCCCCATTTGTTGTTTGGTTGGTTGCCCATTGTACAGTTGTGAGGTGCACCTTGATGTGTGTATTGGAAGCACATTGTTTATCAGTTCCCTGGCCACGGGCTTCCCCATGAGGGCCTGTTATGATGTATGTGTTGCACATGCTGCCCATCTATTTTGTTGGGTTTTATGGGCTGCCCCATAAGGACCCAATATGATATATGTGACTAAATCCTTGTCGCCCATTCAACTTGCCTAGTTTTGGGCTAAATTGTAAAGCACACATTGGTGGATGTTGGTTATACCTTGGCTATTTAATTGGGGCATGTGGATTGCCCATGAAGTCCAACATAATGTATGAGCAGGATGTCCTCCATGGCCATGATGTTTTGAGCCATGGGCTGCCCCTCATGAAGCCCATTTGATGTATTTAGGCCTTGGGCCATTACTTGGAGCCCAGCATGGTGTGTAGAATATTGTGGATAATGCCCATTTATTTTTTCAGCTTTTGTGTGGGCCATGGGTTGTTTCATGAAAACCTTGTATGAAACCCATGGGATGTGGCCCAAATGTAATGCATATGAGGCCCTTAAGTGAGGCCCAACATGATATGCTTATGGCCCTTGTATGAGGCCCAAATTGAGATGTTTATGGCCCTTGAGAGAGGCGCGATATGATGTATTTATGACCCTTGTTGGCGCCCAATGCGATATATGAAAGGCCCATGTGATGAGGCCATTGTAATGTGTAAATCTACTATAATTATGTTTGCCCAATCATTCTCTTGGTTAGTATAAGCCTTGGGCCCCCCATCATGAGATAGATTCTATGGGCCATGCCTCGGGAGCAATGATGGTTAAATGTCTACATTGTAAGAGCAATGGTGGTTAAATGTCCATCTTGTGATCCTCCCTAGGGCCCATTGATTAGGCCTATTCTCATTCCCTCCTTTGAGGGCTAGGCCAAACGGATGGGTCCCCACTATTATTGCTATGATCCATCTCACCTTATTGGGCTATCCCAATTCTTTGGGTACCCACTAATGCTACTAGAAGTACCCAAACCTGGAAGCCCTTCATTAGGCCTATGAGTAGACCATCTAGATCTACCCTTGTTATGAGGCCAGTGCATCATCACTATAGATGGTAGGTTCGGCGATATCATGATTTGGTATATCTACCATTGAGGATCGATCCTCATGTTATGAATTAGATCTCCTGTCCTTCTATGGACCCTGCAGTATATAAGTCGATCATTGATTTTGACTATGTTAGTATATGCATTGGGTATGTGTTAAAATAGCATTATGTTTGTATGAGGCCCGTCGAAATTTTACGAGGCCCATTGTGGTTGTATGAGGCTCATTGTGATAGTATAAGGCCTATGGCACAAGACTTGAAGTGGTTGCGTGAGGCCTATTGTGACTAGACGAGGCCCATTGTGATTGTGTGATCGATCATTGTTAAGTTTGATAATCATGCATAGCTTCCTGTTACAAGCCATATGCATTATATGTATGCGTGTTATGAGAAGTGATCATAATACATTCTGTTAGGTGGATTATTGCACAACTGGATGATATGACGTATATATCTCAACACTTTGTGATATGGCCACCGTACGCCCTAGCGACATCAGGGTCGTGGCCTTCACAGGCATATCGTGGATGGCCAGTTGGGACACCGAAAATGTTATTGAGCATTTAGGGCACTTAGGATGTCCTTGGGTGAAAGCCCCTAAACATCTATGGTACCACGAGACCCCTCAACGCCGAGACTGAGTGGAAAAGATGAGCGCCCGAGTGCCTTATACCATTAGGTCGCGACTCCCACTGTAGTGTGGTCAGTTGAGATGGGGTGTGGCCTTACCTGCCTGGGTAAAGGGGGCGCATGCTAGGTTAAGTTCGACCAGCTCGTAAATGGGTCCGCTACCGTCGAGCCTTGTTGGTGATTGGCGGGTAGTGAGGTGTCTTACCCTCGTTGGGCTGTGCGGCCTAGAAGGCGGCAGCCAGCATGTAGTGCATTTGACCCCGGTGATTTTCCAGAGAATAAGTGTACTGATGCGTGGACTTGATATAGGGAATGATATGATCCCATTGCATATTGCATATGACATTTGGTTATATAGGCCTCACATCGCATCATAACCTTGGTATGACCCATAGTATTCATGTATTGCGTTATATAACTCTCATATGACATGGCAGCATTGTAATAAATCCTGGTGATGATCCCATAGATGTACGGTTTTAGATATTGTGATGACTCGTAACTGTTACACACGTGGACGGACGCTGATGTGGGCGGCGCCAAAGGGCTTGGGCAAGCTACCAATGGTTGGCAAGTTACTGTATTGGTAGGCTACTGTGCACACAGTGTGGCAGAACCTTGTCCCACATCGGACACTGTGGCGGTCACATGTGGGCTTGCTAGTAGGACTTGCATACTTAGCTCTTGATCCATTTATTCATTCATTCACTATACACTTGGGCTGGTGATGCATAACCAAATCTTTACGTGTATCTTCAAAATGGCTAGAATTTTGGTTGGGCGCGCGACCAACTTGAGATCAGAAGTTTATCAAATTGAGTCTAGCTATCCAAATTTAGGTATGAGACTAGTTTGGATAGAAGTCCTTTGTGATGGATACCCATAGCTTGCGATACTACGCGTTATCATCTCGACTACACACTCCAGCTTGGTCATCCACATTGCATACTCTGATATCGTATGACTCATCCTCAGCACACAATATTTGGTTTACTATGTTTCTACATGACCTAGATGAGGTCGATGGTATTCATAGACCGTCAGGTATTGTATATCTTAATGTATTCTCAGCGATTGATATTTGGCTTACTATATTTCCACATTGCATAGCTCTTCTACATTACTTTATTAGTTTATGGCATTGGCTCATTATCTCTTTACATTGCATATCCTGGATAGGGTTGATAATATTTCTACAGACTTACTAGTATTCCCGCTTACTCTGATATTTGTGTACTTGACACTTATCTTGCGCACACACTTGCACAACCCTCTAAGCTTTCTATAAGCTTATACACTATAGATGCGTGCAAGCGATGCTTGGACAGTCATAGCTGAGCAGGATCAAGAGTGTGCGACTAAGCTTTGTGGAGATTTTATTATATGCATGTATTACCTTTCAACATTGTAATCAATGATTTATTATAGTGGATATTTGATGATGATGTCGCTATTATGAATTAGGTACACTTGTCGTTATGCTAAAAAAAATCACTTACAAATCCTCCTTGTAGGATCCCAGGATCGGAATCTGGCGTATAGGCGTTGGAGCCGAGAATGGGGTACTACGGAGGCTATCGGCACCGGAATCGGAGATCGGAAACTTTGTGGCTGCGATTGTCCGAGTTCGGGGCATTACAGTTGTTGGTATCAGAGCATAACTTGGAAATACCTAATAAGTATCATTCACTACATGATTGTTGAGAACTTAAAATGATTAGATCCTCGAGTTTGAATAACTTAGAAACTTTTGATATAGCTCCATGTTGTGTGTGCCTACGAGAGTCCTCATGACTGATAGACTCCTTGTTCCTTCATGTAGGACTCTGTGCCCAAGAGGGCGGCTCGAGTAGCTCATGCTCCCCCACTGGAGATTCCTGTTCCTCATTTCCTTTTGTTCTACGTGATAGTGTAAATTTCGAGGATGAAATTTTATTAGGAGGGAGAGCTGTCAAGCCTGTGTCCTAGTGGCCATTTCATTCCTTAAGGCCCCACGGTCCCCCCGGTCGAATTTCGACGACCTGCGACGCGTAGATAGTATTTACGCATGACCTTGAGTTGCATCCTGTAAATTTGAGTCAGCATGACCCAAGACCCATGCCATTGCGACCACGTCGTCACTGCGGTTCCAATGCCACGTCTCATGCGTCAATCCGAGTTGTAGGCCGCGCATCATTGAGACCATTGATCATAATGTGGGGCCCACCTTGTGCTCGTGCACATTTTCCTAGGTGAACCCAACCTAGGTTCATCGTTTCCCATGAGAGCTACCTATAGCCTACCCCATCTACACTAGGTTGATGACATCATCCCCATGAGCATGCCTTACATGTAATAAGTACAAGCATGCTTTCTTCTCTTCCCTAAGCTCTTACAAAGCCATCATTACACATCTCTCTTTCTTATCTCTCTCCCTCTCTCTTCATTTTCATCTCCCCTAGCAAGAGAAGCCATGAACGTCCCAAGCTAGAGAAAGAAACTCATAAAAAATTCAGCCACATTCTACTATAGATCCCCTTCAATCTAGCCTTTGGATCATGAAATCCACCATTGTAAGAGCCTCATAGGTGCATTAGAAGGCTAGAGAGGAAGATGAAGGTTAGGTGGGTGCGTGCGTGTCTCTCTCTTTCTCTCTCTCTCTCTCTCTCTCTCTCTCTCCCCCCCCTCCCTCTCTCCCTCTCTCTCTCTCTTTCCATATAGATGTGGCCCACCTGATGTGTGTGCTCAGTTGGTCCAAACCGTCCAGTAGGTGGGACAGCTTGACTGTCCCATTTTATGGATGTCAGTTGGCCACCTTACTGCCCTGTTCGCATGGTTCAAATGCAAGGGAGAACGCATGAATTTGAGCTTGATCTAGAGTGCATGGCCCATCCAGGTGGACCACATCATGATGCATGCGTCACCTCCCAACTGTCCAGCAATCTGGACAGCATGTTGTTCCCTCTTTATAGTCTGCATGACCAGTTAGACAGATCTTAGTCCTTTGGTGGAGTGGGACGTGTAAGGGTTATGATCTCATACTCCTTTGGTTGTCAAATTTTGATGTGTCAAAACATCTATCTGTGTCTTGTGCTGGTATGATGATTATTTTATTCAAGACACTACCTAAGTACTTCAAGATGCTACAAGTTGAAGCACAAGATGTTAAAGTTCAAAAAGCCATAAAAAGCGACAAGATGTTGAAGCTCAAGATCTCAAGACTTCAAGCCTGATATTATTCAAGACTTCAAGCCTGATATTGGTCAAGACTTCAAGCCTGATATTGGTTCAAACAATCTACATTCGTTGAATGGTTGAAGTTCAATATCCATACGACATGTTTCAGGTTTAAATGACCTTAGGTTGACACTTTAAGTAGGTCATTTTGGATACATAAATCAAATCTTTATTTAACATAAAGTTGGTCTATTCCAAGACCATCCTAGCTCTTGTTCGACCGTTCTAGCATTGGTTCGACTAGTCCAAGAAATCCCACGATCACCCTAAGTTGTTGAAGTTTTTTTCGGATTTTTGGAATGCCCACGACTGTCCTGGAAGTCCTTCGACCGGCCGTAGGTTGGCTTCGACCGTCCACGATCCTGTCGTGGAGCTACGACGAAAGATCAAGAATCGATTTCATGGTCCTACGACCGGTCGTAGGTATCTACGACCGGTCGTAGGTGACCCACGACCGGTCGTAGGGTTCACGACCAGTCGTAGAAGCGGCTTTCAAAGATCGCGCTCAATTTTTCAAAAATCTGTTAGAGCTACGACCTGTCCTAGGTTTCTAAGACCAGTCGTAGGAACGATTTTTTCGTCTATAAATTGAACACAATTTGAGTTTTGACATTAGAACTCCATTCCATTCAAGAATTTTCAAATTATCACTCGAGATAAGTCTGTGTTTATTTTAAGCTTAATTGTGCTTATTTAATATTCCTTTTTGCTAGCTTATTTTATTTGATTTTGTTTCTCTATTCCAATCTTATTTGAAAAGAGGAATTATATTATTCCTTCTTCTTGGAATCAAAATCAAATATAGCTACGCCCAACAAGTTAAATCTAAAATCTATTAGAATTTAGAACCTATGAATGTGAGTATTGGAAATTGAACTTTGATATTCAATCATCTACTCCGATTGGTTCTACCGGGCTGCTAAAGGAGAAATCCAGGTATTTTACAATTCTGTAAAATTCATTTGTTATTGGTTTTGTTTGAGGTTGAGCCAGAAAAATCTCATTATTTTGGTTGTCTGAGGAAAACCAGAAAACTCAGAAAAAGGGGTTTTTGAATTGTGTAAGCCCAAGTGAAAAGACACAATTGTAAAGGTTTTTGGTGAACCCTGTAAAACCTATTTGATAGTGAACGCTAATATCCCCCTGTGTGAGGATATTAGAGTGGAGTAATAGCATTCATGTGTGTTGTAAAGCAGGTTGGTGTACCACAGGCGAACCACTATAACTCTTTGTCTTGTGGATTGAATGCTTGATTAATTTTCATATCTTTTATCATTCAATTGTGTGGAATGTACAAGTGGATGTGAATGTTGTAACTATTTACATTTTCAAGCAAGTGTGGGGATTGTTGTAATAATTTAGATCTTTATACGCATTCATTTTCAATTCCTTGCTATTTCATTTAATTATATTAACATTGAGTTCTTAATTCAAAAGAGGTTCTAGAAATAAGGTTGTCTACCATAAGCCCTTGTTTATTATGGTGTAAGGTTGTCCTTAGAATCGAATTTGTATCAATCTCTCAATAATTATTTATCAAGGTGATTTATATTTAGCATTGTAAATTGATTCATTATTGGAAGAGTATTGATTTACTTTCGTTCATTGATTTATTTTTAAATTTGGCATAGTCCTATTCACCCCCCCCCCCCCTCTAGGACATATAGCTTGGCCTTTTCAAGTGGTATCGAGCCTAATAGCTCATTACTTGTTACTTTTTATTTGGATTTATTTCCGAGCTAACGATCTAAGCTATTTAAAAAGATGTCAAATTTTGATAGCCTTTCGATTCACTAGGCCTCCACCTTTTGATGGCTCCAACTATGCCTATTGGAAAGCCGAATGAGAATCTTCCTCGATCAATGGATGAAAGTGTGTGGCTAGCCACAGTTGATCGAATGGAATCCTCCTACCATGGAAGTAACGGTGTTGATGGTTCAAAATCTATGAAAATTACACCATTTTTCCAATGGACCACACTTCGAGAAAAATGAGAGTAGTGCTAATGCTAAAGCACTAAATGCAATCACTTGCGCACTATCACCGGATGAGTTCAAAAGAATCATATCCTGTGATACTGCAAAGCAAGCCTGGGATATTTTAGAAATGACACACGAAGGTACTACAATTGTCAAGAAATCTAAAGTCCAACTCCTCACAACTAAATTTGAAGAAATTCATATGGAGGAAAATGAAATGTTTATGGACTTTTACACTAGATTGAATGACATTGTAAACTCTATGTGGGGTCTTGGTGAAAAGATCTCAGAAAGTAAAGTGTGTGCAAAAATACTACGCTCTCTTCCTGAACGGTTCAATTCAAAGGTAACCGCAATCCAGGAACTTCGTGATACGGACAATATGAAGGTAGAAGAGTTAGTTGGTTCTTTGCAAACCTATGAATTAAGTTTTAAAGCTCCTAAAAGTAAGTCTATTGCTTTGAAGTCATCTAAAAGTATTACTCAAGAAAATTCAGATTCGAGAAAAGTCTCGAAGATGATATGGCCCTTTAGCGAAAAAAGTTTTATAAGATTTTCAAAAGTAAGAAAAGAGTTGACTTTCAAAAGGCAAATGAAAAGAAACGTTCTAAACCTAAGTCTAAAACTTGGAAGTCATTGAAAGATAGTCAATGTTATAAGCACAAGAATATGGGCATTTAGCAAACAAATGTCCTAAAAGGACAGATCCAAAAGGAAGGGTATGTTGGCTACTTGGGATGAATCGTCTGATTTCAAGCCTCTTCCGAATCAGAAAATTCAGAACCGAGTCTGCAAATGAACTTAAGGCCCTTATGACTCTAGCCAAGTTTACCTTTTCAGATCACGATGATTCAACAAGTGAAGAAAATATGGATAGTGATCATGAAAATGATGAAGATCTTCAAGATGCTTATAATGCCTTATATAAGGAAAGTTGTAAAATTGTCACAAACTTAAACTTCAAAAAGAAAAGTTTTTAAACTTAAAGAATGTTTTGAAACCCTTGTTTTAGAAAAATCTCAAATTTCAGATTGTTTTGAAAAATCAAAGTGTGATTTAGAATTTAAAACCTCCCTAATTGAAAATTTGAAATCAAAATGAGAAACTTAAAAATGAAGTATCCTCTCTTCTCGAGTTTGAAGGACACATGGAGATATGCCCAAGGTGATCCAAAATTAGAAAAATTATTATCCAGGATCAAGAAAATGTGGTGATCGATCCAAGTTGGGTTTTGACAAAACACATCTCTAAACAAAAGAATGCTCCTTCCATTTTTGTGAAAGGAGAGACTTCTAACTCAAAAGAAAAAGGTACTAATCAAGTTGTTTCTAAAAATACAAAAACCTTTCAAAAACACAAAAGCTATATAAATTTCAAAAATCGATTCGAAACCCGCTAGCCTGAAAAAATTATTGATTTACTTAAGGAGCTATTAAAATCTAATTCAAGAGAGGTCACTCTTATAACTATAAACAAAAGAAGACCAATTATTCTCCTAAACCCAAAACAAGATGTAAATGGGTTCCCAAGGTTACTTGTTTGGTTGCTCACACTGCTTTCAAAGCTACAAGCCATTCAAAATGGTACCTAGACAAGTGGATGCTCCAGGACATATGACAAATGCGACAAAGCTCTATTCACGATCTTAAAGATATGATTGATGGGTCATCCACATTTGGTGATGGTAGCAAATCGCAAGATAATTGGCAAAGGTACGGTCCAACTCTATAACCTTCCCTTATTTAAAAATGTGTTATATGTTGAAGGTTTAAAACACAACTGTTGAGCATATCTCAAATATGCGATAACAACCATAATGTTAAATTTTCTAATCAAGGTTGTGAAATTACAAATGAAAAGGGTTCAGTAATATTAACGGTCGCAGAACTTCAAAATCGCTATATAGTAAGCAACGGTAGCTCATCTAATCAAACGTGCTACATGGTCCATACCGATGAGATAGATTTATGGCATAAACGCCTTGGACATGTACACTACCGAAATTTATACAGATTGAGCAAAAGTGAACTAATAAAAGGTCTACCTAAAATGCAAAAGTAGACAAGATTTGTGGTGAATGCCAAGATGGTAAACAAACTAGAGCTCTCACAAAAGGTGAACTCCAATATCACCACAAGACCACTCGAGCTTCTCCATATGGATCTTATAGACCAACAAGAACGGAAAGTCGAGGTGGCAAAAAGTACATCTTAGTTATTGTAGATGATTACACAAGATATACTTGGGTTTCATTCTTGAAAGATAAATCGAAACCCTTGATGAAGTGAAAAGATTATAAAACGGATTCAAACTGAAAAATGTTCTCAAGTCAGCAAGATCCGTAGTGATCATGGATCTGAATTTGAAAATAGCGGTTTTGAGAAATTTTGTAGCGATCAGGGAATATCGCATGAATTCTCTGCACCTAAAACTCCTCAACAAAATGGAATTGTCGAAAGGAAGAATAGAGTGCTTCAAGAAATGGGAAATGTTATGTTAAATAGCATGAAGCTACCTAGGAATCTCTGGGCTGAAGCAGTGAATACAGCCTGCTACATTATTAACCGTGTTTATATTTGTAAATCTAATAATAAAACGGCTTATGAAATGTGGTTTGAGAAAAAGCCTTCTGTCAAATATTTTCGAATTTTTGGCAGCAAGTGCTATATTTTGCGTGACCGTGAAAATTTGGGAAAATTCGACACTAAAAGTGATGATGGGATCTTTTTAGGTTATTCTTTAAACAGTCGTGCTTATCGTGTTCTGAACAACAGGACTGGTGTGATTCAAGAGTCAATAAATGTTGTGATTGATGATCTTTTGAAAACACCTGTTCCTAGTTTAGATAATGATGAAGTTCTTATACTTGAAAAACAAGAAACTTCATCAAATGAAACTAATCCTGAATTAAGGACTGTTAAAGATCATCCAACCTCTCAAATACTTGGAAATCCTCTCACTGGTGTGCGCACTCGTAGACAATTAGAGGACATATGTAACTACGTATGTTTTACATCCCGATTGATTGAACCGGGTAACGTAAAAGAAGCACTTTCTCGATGAAAATTGGATTCTTTGCGATGCAAGAAGAACTTAATGAGGGGGTTTGTCGAAATGATGTCCTGGCAACTTGTTCCTAGACCTAAAGATAAACATATTATTGGAACAAAATGGATTTTCAAAAACAATCTGATGAGCTTGGAAATATTATTCAAATAAAGCAAGACTAGTTGTACAGGGATATACTCAAATCGAAGGTATTGACTATAATGAAACATTTGCCCTCGTAGCTCGTCTCTTGAATCTATCGACTTTTTATCTCCATTGCATGTTTTAAGAAAATTAAAATTTATCAAATGGATGTTAAGAGTGCCTTTCGAATGGTGATTTACATGAAGAGGTATATGTTGAACAACCTACTGTGGTTTGAAGATCCTAAATTTCTTGATCATGTGTATCGTCTTAAGAAAGCTCTCTATGGTCTCAAACAAGCTCCCAGAGCATGGTACGAAAAATTGACTAAGTTTTTAATGAGTCATAACTTTCGTGATGGGGTGTGTTGATAAGACACTCTTTGTTAAGAAATATAACGATGATATTCTAATGGTTCAAATATATGTTGACGATATTATTTATGGATCAACCCGTACTAACATGATCTGTTGAGTTTGCAGATTTGATGAAGTCTAAATTGAAATGAGCATGGTTGGAGAATTAAACTATTTCCTAGGATTGCAAGTAAAACAACAACCTGATGGAATATTTATTTCACAAACCAAATATGCTCAGAGTTTAATTAAAAAATTTGGATTCGAGAAAGGTAAAAATTTTGATACTCCAATGAGTACAACTGTAAGACTCTCAAAAGACTCTACAGGTAATGATGTGGATCCTAAATTGTATCGTAGTTTGATTGGTAGCTTACTTTATCTAATTGCTAGTAGACCGATATTGCTTGAGTGTTGGTATTTGTGCTCGTTATCAATCAAATCCTAAAGAATCTCACTTAAGCTCGTTAAGCGGATTATGCGTTATGTCGCAAGTTCTACTAAATTGGGTCTCTGGTATCCACATGAGACTAATGTTCAATTAGCCGGGTACGCAGATGCTGACTGGGCTGGAAACATTGATGATAGGAAATCAACCAGTGGTGGTTGTTTCTACATTGGAAATTGTCTTGTTTCTTGGTTTAGTAAGAAGCAAAGTTCTATATCGCTATCAACTGCTGAGGCTGAATACATTGCTGCTGGAAATGCATGTACTCAACTTGTTTGGATGAAACGAATGTTAAGCGATTATGGAATTACTCAAGATTCTATGATTTTATTTTGTGATAATTCCAAAGGCAATAAATATCTCTAAAAATCCGATCAAAGATTCACGCATTACTAAGCATATTGACATTAGATTTCATTACATTCGTGAATTAGTGGAAGAAAAATTAATAAATTTGGATTACATTCCAACCGAAATTCAACTTGCGGACATTTTCACTAAACCGCTCGACAAAAACCGGTTTAATAAATTAAAATTTGATCTCGGTATGTGCAATTTAAATTGAGTTTGCATGATTTTGTGTAACATAAGTTTGATGTTTTATTTGCTTAAACTTGAAATTATTTAAAAAAATAATAATAAAAAAAAAAAAATGCAAATTTTTTGTCATACACGACCTGTCGTGAGAATACACGACAAGTCGTACCACTACTGACTCGGTCGAACACGCATACCTAATTGTCAGAAAGCACGGGATTTCACTTAAAATTGGGGGTTTTAGTCTTCTTCTTCATTTCTTCATTTCATTCCAACCGTCCTAATCTATGCCCCAACCCATCTTCATTGTTCTTCAAGGTTAGTGATTCTTTTACATTTTCCTTGTAGATTCTTACTATTAGTGCTTCAAAACTCATGTTTGTGGAATCTATTTGCTCATTGATTGCAGGATTTGGGGTTTTTTCTCTTAAAAAAATCTGTTCTATCTAAATCTCATTCCTTCTATCTTGCATCTAGTTGTTCCCTTGAAATCTTTCTTTGAAAATGGATCCTAGAGGTAAAAAGAAAACTACTCGAGGTCCATCCTCGTCTAGATCAACTTCTATTGTTCAACGTCATCTTCGTTCTCCTGAAAATGATCCTACTGATGCTCGAGATTTACGTATGCGTAATGTAATTGTTGAACGTCATGTTACTGTCAATCACATTGCTTCTTTTGGTATTCCTTCTTTGTTGGAATCTGTGGGATGGGATAACATCCTACATTGGGGTGGAGCTGCATACCCATCCATTGCCCAATCCATGTTTGTATGTATCGTGATTTTTCTCTTGAGAATTTAATTTTTAAAGTTGATACTCAAGAAGGTTTGTTTGTTGTAGATCGTCATTTGATTGCAGATATTATGGAAATACCTATCAATGATGAAAGCATTCCAATTAATATTTTACATGATAGTCTCTCAGAATCTGAACGACGAATGCTTACTAGAGATTTATGTAATATGGATGTTCATTGGACTCATAAAGGTCATACACTTCCCTCAAGGTATTTGTTACCTGCGGACATACAAAGTACTACATAAGATATTCATTTCAAATCTTTATCCACGTTTCGGTAATAAAACCGAACTCACTTCTTTTATGGTTCGTGTTTTGCATTCTCCGTTGTCTCTCGGTGTTAATATATGCCTCCTTCTTTAATTTGTCATTCCATTATTTCGTCACGTCACCATCCAGACATAGTGATATACCCTTTGGTTATTTACTGACTAGGTTAGCAAATCATATGCTCATAGCCATGCCTACTAGAGAAAAACCCATCCACCATCTTCCCTTTAATAATTCCAATCTTAATAAGATGACTTTAGATTTGGGTAGAGAACAAGTGGATGCTGGTAGCAGTGGTGGTGCAGCAGGTAATGCTGAAGCTAGTGATCTTCCTGAGGACGTGAATATGGATGACTTATTTGAAGAACTTGAGTCAGACTCGGCTGATGATCCTGATTTTCAACTGTCTGATTTTGATGAAAGGTTGAATTCTCTTCAAGAGCAGGTGGCTCAAATTCGTGTTACTCAAGACACACAATTTTCTTATATGCGAAAATATATGAGGCGAATTGCTAAAGGATTACACAAAATTGATCCATCTAATCCTGCGCCCTCTTCTGGTTCTGACTGAATTTTTTTTTTGTCTGTAATATTTACTAATATTTGCTTGCCTCTCAAAACTTTTTGTTGACATTTTTCTCTTGCTACTTCTACTATCTTATTACTGTTCTTCTTCCTTTGTCCTTTTGTGACAAAAAGGGGGAGAAGTTTGGTGAAATTACGTCATTAAAGTTTGGTGAAATTACGTCATGTTGCTTAACTTATAACTTATTTCTGTGCTTAGTTCTATTACTCAGGGGGAGTTAAACTTCTCAAGAGTTATGGGAATATGATTATTGCTTATCATGTCTAAACATTGCTTATCATGTCTATACATCTGTGCATCTGTGCTTGCTTTGTACTTCTCTTATGTCTATTGGAAGAATTATTACTTGGTGTGGTGTTTTGTCACAAATTTGACAAAGGGGGAGATTGTAAGGGTTATGATCTCATACTCCTTTGGTTGTCAAATTTTGATGTGTCAAAACATCTATCTGTGTCTTGTGCTGGTATGATGATTATTTTATTCAAGACACTACCTAAGTACTTCAAGATGCTACAAGTTGAAGCACAAGATGTTAAAGTTCAAAAAGCCATAAAAAGCGACAAGATGTTGAAGCTCAAGATCTCAAGACTTCAAGCCTGATATTATTCAAGACTTCAAGCCTGATATTGGTCAAGACTTCAAGCCTGATATTGGTTCAAACAATCTACATTCGTTGAATGGTTGAAGTTCAATATCCATACGACATGTTTCAGGTTTAAATGACCTTAGGTTGACACTTTAAGTAGGTCATTTTGGATACATAAATCAAATCTTTATTTAACATAAAGTTGGTCTATTCCAAGACCAGCCCTAGCTCTTGTTCGACCAAATCCTAGCATTGGTTCGACTAGTCCAAGAAATCCCACGATCAGTCCTAAGTTGTTGAAGTTTTTTTCGGATTTTTGGAATGCCCACGACATGTCCCTGGAAGTCCTTCGACCGGTCGTAGGTTGGCTTCGACCGTCCACGACCGTCGTGGAGCTACTTCGAAAGATCAAGAATCGATTTCATGGTCCTACGACCAGTCGTAGGTATCTACGACCAGTCGTAGGTGACCCACGACCGGTCGTAGGGTTCACACGACCAGTCGTAGAACGAGCTTTCAAAGATCGCGCTCAATTTTTCAAAAATTGTTAGAGCTACGACACTGCCCTAGGTTTCTAAGACCCGGTCGTAGGAACGATTTTTTCGCCTATAAATTGAACACGAATTTCGAGTTTGACATTCAGAACTCCATTCCATTCAAGAATTTTCAAGTTATCACTCGAGATAAGTCTGTGTTTATTTTAAGCTTAATTGTGCTTATTTAATATTCCTTTTTGCTAGCTTATTTTATTTGATTTTGTTTCTCTATTCCAATCTTATTTGAAAAGAGGAATTATATTATTCCTTCTTCTTGGAATCAAAATCAAATATAGCTACGCCCAACAAGTTAAATCTAAAATCTATTAGAATTTAGAACCTATGAATGTGAGTATTGGAAATTGAACTGATATTCAATCATCTACTCCGATTGGTTCTATCGGGCTGCTAAAGGAGAAATCCAGGTATTTTACAATTCTGTAAAATTCATTTGTTATTGGTTTTGTTTGAGGTTGAGCCAGAAAAATCTCATTATTTTGGTTGTCTGAGGAAAACCAGAAAACTCAGAAAAAGGGGTTTTTGAATTGTGTAAGCCCAAGTGAAAAGACACAATTGTAAAGGTTTTTGGTGAACTCCGTAAAACCTATTTGATAGTGAACGCTAATATCCCCTGTGTGAGGATATTAGGAGTGGAGTAGCATTCATGTGGTGGCCATTGTAAAACAGTTGGTGTACACACAGTGCTAACCACTATAACTCTTTGTCTTGTGGATTGAATGCTTGATTAATTTTCATATCTTTTATCATTCAATTGTGTGGAATGTACAAGTGGATGTGAATGTTGTAACTATTTACATTTTCAAGCAAGTGTGGGGATTGTTGTAATAATTTAGATCTTTACTTCTGCATTCATTTTCAATTCCTTGCTATTTCATTTAATTATATTAACATTGAGTTCTTGATTCAAAAGAGGTTCTAGAAATAAGGTTGTCCTACCATAAGCCCTTGTTTATTATGGTGTAAGGTTGTCCTTAGAATCGAATTTGTATCAATCTCTCAATAATTATTTATCAAGGTGATTTATATTTAGCATTGTAAATTGATTCATTATTGGAAGAGTATTGATTTACTTTCGTTATTTGATTTATTTTTAAATTTGGCATAGTCCTATTCACCCCCCCTCTAGGACATATAGCTTGGCCTTTTCAGGACGGCCCACTAACGTGTGGCCCCCACCTTGATGTATGGTTTCTACCCCCAACCGTCCATCTAAGGAGATCATTTTAGGATGTGGGTCCCTATTTTGGACAGGACCTGTAGCAAAAATCTGTCAGCCGCAGGCCTATGGTGATGTTTATGTTTAATCCACTCCATCCATACTTTTTGTGGCACATCTGGACAGGTCCCACCCTCCTGGTGGACTGTCTAGAGGTGGGACCCACCATGTGTATGTATTTTATCCATGCTGCCCACCTAACAAAGCATCTTGTTGTCCGTTCTGGGCAAGCTCTGTTTGGAGGGAAACCACAAATATCACCTTGATTTCCAACAGGGTGGCCCACTCACGTAGACCCCACCCTGTTATATGTGTAGTATCCACCATTCGACAGCATGGGACAACCATGATGTGTTTCATCTAGACCATTCAGCCAGGGGATGACCAGCAACAAGGGCTGCCGGACTGTATGTAGGGAAAATAAATATCAGCTTTATCCAAAGTTGAGGTGGGCCACACGTGTGGACCCACCACTGATGTATGCATTTCATCCATACAGTCCACCGTCCACATGTGGGCGGTGGGACCTAGGTCAGGGATGTGTTTTACATATAGGCCGTTCATCAGGAGCCTGGGCGTGGGATTCCACGATGTATGTGTTTTTCCCACGTTGCCCACATGTGGATAGCGAGACCCACCACAATGTATGTGTTGTATCCACACCGTCCATCCAACTCCCCAGCCTATTTTAGGTGTTGAGCCGAAGGATGAAGCTAATCCAAACCCCTGGTGAGCCACATCATCGAGTGGACTATTTTAATAGTAATAAATTGTTAGGCCCGTTGTGATGTTTCTGTATACCAAAAATGTTGAATATGGGCTTGTTAGACCCATCATAAGCCGGAGGACCCAACTGGTGGAGTGGATCCTCCTAATATGGGTCCCACCTATGAAAAAAAACCGTAAGTACCAAAAAAAATAATATATGTTGATGCTGCTGCTGCCAGCGTCCTGCTGCATGTAACAATGGGCAGGGACCGTGGGTCCCAGCCACCGGCCCACCATGATGTCTATCGAGCATCCACACTATCCATTTGATGGGTCCCTTTTAATTATTCGGATATCCCAAGAATCAGTTGTACACGACACTCAGGTGGCCCACACCATCTAAAATCATGTGATGACATGTTAACACACATAAAAGCACTCGCTAGTGCCCACCTGAAATTTGGATGCATCTTAAACCCGGTCTGACCCATTAATCTGGTGGGACACACATAATTGATGGGCTAGAATTGTGGACCGCTGCTTGATGGGTCCAATAAATGATTGTGAATGCTTGAATGGAGGGTAAACCTCTCCACTGTTGTGCACGGTGAGGCCCACACAAACCACGGATTGACTTGATTTTAAGTCCTAGGCCCCACGTTCAGATATGTGCGGGCTACCACCTGGAGTCTATGGCCCATCCTAATACCTAGAAAACTGGTGTTTAAAAGTAGGGCCGAGGACGATTGTCTAGAAATTTCTATGCAGGAATTTCAGGGGGCCATATTCGGCCTTATGCCAAAAATCGTGTACGGGGGATGTTTCTTTTACATGTCGGATTATTAGTATGCCCTACGACTTCATCTAGAATGGACCCCAAGTGTTTGAAATTTGGGCGTAAAGATGGGACAAATCCACTTCTGAAATGCACGTCTGGTTTTCCAAGTACTAGACCAACTTTGGGCATATGTACTGGACCCACATTCAAGATACGAGTTGAACTCCACTTGAAACTTTCAAAACATACCATTGAACAGAGAGATAATATTTTAATTAGGTCAAAGAAGACCCCACCTGATTGGGGAGTGGATCTCAAAATGGTGCTAGGCATAGTGGTGAAGGAAGTTTCGCGCAGAAAGTTTAAATGCCCATGTTTGGCCTTGTGCCAAATATCGTATGCGTACATTAAGCAGATTGGACCTTATGGGTTTTGAAGTACAAACATAGGGTTATCTGGGGCACCTGATGGCATTCTAAAAGGCGGCCCCACCTAATCGTGGGACACGCCCAAAAATGGCCAAAAGTTATTTCGGCACAGATTTTCTGCACCTCTCCGGCCCAAGCACCATTGTTTGGGTCTTCACAGGAACTTACGCATACATGATCAAGGAGGGCTGCCTCACGGGTTTTGGTACTCATACATAAAACTATAATATAAAGATTTTCCTTCATCATAAGCAGACCCCACTTAGTTTTAAATCTGTTTGATAGAAATTTTATATGGGGTCCACCACCTTTCCAAAGAACTTAATAGAGTATCTAAATCTTGTATGTGAAGCCTTAGGTTGTGGTGTCCCCACAATCTTAAGTGGACCTTTTTGCTTGTGGGTTGTATCTTTACCTAGTAAGGCTCAACCTTGCAATTTGAGTGGTAGACATCCCATGCTATCTATCCATTTACCAGTTTGTGTATGGGCCGTGGACCCCATTATGAGTTAGATTCCATATTCCAATTGGCCTGTACCATGTTGAATGTACCATATTCATGCCAACCACCTTTGGTGAGGCCACTTATGATGTGCAAGGCCCCCATTTGTTGTATGGTTGGTTGCCCATTGTACGGTTGTGAGGTGCACCTTGATGTGTGTATTGGAAGCACATTGTTTATCAGTTCCCTGGCCACGGGCTTCCCCATGAGGGCCTGTTATGATGTGTGTGTTGCACATGCTGCCCATCTATTTTGTTGGGTTTTATGGGCTGCCCATAAGTACTCAATATGATATATGTGACTAGATCCTTGCCACCCATCCAACTTGCCTAGTTTTAGGCTGAATTGTAGAGCACACATTGGTGGATGTTGGTTACACCTTGGCTATTTAATTGGGGCATATGAATTGCCCATGAAGTCCAACATAATGCATGAACAGGATGTCATCCATGGCCATGATGTTTTGGGCCATGGGTTGCCCCTCATGAAGCCCATTTGATGTATTTAGGCCTTGGGCCATTCTTGGAGCCCAACATGGTGTGTAGAATATTGTGGATAATGCCCATTTATTTTTCTAACTTTTGTGTGGGCCATGGGTTGTTTCATGAAAACCTTGTATGAAGCCCATGGGATGTGGCCCAAATGTGTTGCATATGAGGCCCTTGAGCGAGGCCCAACATGATATGCTTATGGCCCTTGTATGAGGCCCAACATGATATGTTTATGGCCCTTGAGAGAGGCCCGATATGATGTATTTATGATCCTTGTTGGGGCCCAATACGATATATGAAAGGCCCATGTGATGAGGCCATTATAATGTGTAAATCTACTATAATTATGTTTGCCCAATCATTCTCTTGGTTAGTATAAGCCTTGGGCCCCCATCATGAGATAGATTCTATGGGCCATGCCTTGGGAGCAATGATGGTTAAATGTCTACATTGTAAGAGCAATGGTGGTTAAATGTCCATCTTGTGATCCTCCCTAGGGCCCATTGATTAGGCCTGTTCTCATTCCCTCCTTTGTGGGCTAGCCCAAACGGATGGGTCCCCACTATTATTACTATCATCCATCCCACCTTATTGGGCTATCCCAATTCTTTGGGTCTCCACTAATACTACTAGAAGTACCCAAACCTGGAAGCCCATCATTAGGCCCATGAGTAGACCATCTAGATCTACCCTTGTTATGAGGCCAGTACATCATCACTATAGATGGTAGGATATCAGATTTGGTATATACATCATTGAGGACCGATCCTCATATTATGAATTAGATCACCTGTCCTTCTATGGACCCCGCAGTATATAGGTCGATCATTGATTTTGACTATGTTAGTATATGCATTGGGTATGTGTTAACATAGCATTATGTTTGTATGAGGCCCGTTGGGATTTTACGAGGCCCATTGTGGTTGTATGAGGCTCATTGTGATAGTATGAGGCCTATGGCACGAGACTCGAAGTGGTTGTGTGAGGCCCATTGTGACTAGACGAGGCCCATTGTGATGTGAGAGGCTCATTGTGATTGTGTGATCGATCATTGTTAAGTTTGATAATCATGCATAGCTTCCTGTTACAAGCCATACGCATTATATGTATGTGTGTTATGAGGAGTGATCATAGCACATTCCATTAGGCGGATTATTGCACGACTAGATGATATGACGTATATATTTCGACACTTTGTGATATGACCACCATATGCCCTAGCGACATCAGGGTCGTGGCCTCCACAGACATGTCATGGATGGCTAGTTGGGACACTAGAAATGTTATTAAGCATTTAGGGCACTTAGGACGTCCTTGGGTGAAACCCCTAAACCTCCATGGTACCAGGAGACGCCTCAACGCCGAGACCGAGTGGAAAACATGAGCGCCCGAATGCCTTATACCATTAGGCCGCGACTCCCACTGTAGTGTGGTCAATTGAGATGGGGTGTGGCCTTACCCGCCCGGGTGAAGGGGGCGAGTGCTTGGCTGAGTTTGACAGCTTGTAAATGGGTCCATCCCATGAGTCCGTCCCATGAGGTTGAGCTGTGTGGGCCCCACCGTGATGCGTTTCGAACATCTACCCCATCAGTCAAATGCACCATTCCAGCGTGGGCCCAGGTCTCAAAACTCAAGTCAATCCGTGACTTGTGTGGGCCACACCACATACAGAAGTGGAGAGGGGTCGTGCACCATTAAAACATTCATAACCATTTTAAGGGGCCCACCAAGATGTGGTTTGCAAATCCAACCCATCCATTATGTGTGCCCCACTTAAATGAGGGTTTAGACCAAGTTTCAGGTTCATGCAAAACTCAGGTAGGCCCTACCAAGTGCTTTTATATGTTTTAACAGTGTCGTAATTTTAGATGGTATGGCCCACCTGAGTTCCGTATACAGCTGATTTTTGGGATATCCTATAATTTAAAGGGAACCCATCAAATGCATAGTATTGATGGTCAACACGCATCACGGTGGGGCCCACACAGCTTGACTTCACGGGAGCTTATCATCAGCTCGAGCACATTGTACCTTTTCCCATATATATATATATATATATATATATATATATATATATATATATATATAGGGAAAAGGTACTATGCGCTGAGCTCACGGGTATGTCCCATGAGGTTGAGCTATGTGGGCCCCACCATGATGCGTTTCGAACATCTACCCCATCAGTCAGATGCACCATTCCATCGTGGGCCTAGGTCCCAAAAATCAAGTCAATCCGTGACTTGTGTGGCCCACACCACATACAGAAGCGGAGAGGGGCCGTACACCATTAAAACATTCATAACCATTTTTGAGGGCTCACTGAGATGTGGTTTGCAAATCCAGCCCATCCATTATGTGTGTCCCACTTGAATGAGGGTTCAGACCAAGTTTCAGGTATTGCAAAACTCAAGTGGGCCCCACCAAGTGCTTTTATATGTTTTAACGGTATCTTCACATAATTTTAGTTGGTATGGCCCTGAGTTCTGTATGCAGATGATTTTTGGGATATCCCATAATTTAAAGGGTACCCATCAAATGCACGTTATTGATGGTCGACACGCATCACGGTGGGGCCCACACAGCTTGACCTCACGGTAAGCTTATCGTCAGCTCGAGCGCATTGTACCTTTTCCCATATATATATATATATATATATATATATATATATATATATATATATATATATATATATATATATATATATAGATGATAAAAGCATCAGTTTAAACCTTATTATGCTTTAGGCATTTAACAATACTAAAATGCTAATTTAATCAAAATTCCATGAATCCATATCGTCCCTGCTCCCATTCTATTGGTGGCAGAGTAAAGGAAGAGAATTGTCCAAGCAAGATTTTGATCGGATCCGTATATGCCGCCACGTCCACATCTCCTTATCCAAGGGCATCTGGGGCGCAGCTTCATGGATCCCCATATCCACCGAGTTAGGTTGATCCCTGACCGTGGGCCCACTGTGATGTATGTGCCATACATTGCCGTCCACCCGTCTTGACAACTCATTTTAGTGCATGATCATAAAAATAAAGCAGATCCAAATCTTTGATGGACCACGCCACAGGAATCAGTGGTGATTGAATACCCACCATTAAAACTTGTTAGAGGCCGCCGGAATATTTATTTGCCATCCAACCTGTTGATAAGGTGACAAAGGCCTGGATGAAGGAACACAACTATCAGGTTGATCCAAAACTTTCGTGGCCCAGGAGAAGTTTTTAATGCTCAACACCACTGTTTACTGTGGTGTGGTCTACATTAGATTTAGATCTACTTCATTTTTGGATCATTGCCTTAAAATAATCTTTCAAAACGGATGGACGGCATGGATGTAATGCACATACATAAAGGTGGGCCCACAGTCAGGGATCCACCGAAGCCTCGCCCTTGCATATTTCCTCGAAGAAATACAAGACATAAGCATTGGATAATGCTCCCACTGAACATTGTCACGCGCGAAAGCCTTGCTGACGAAGTTCCTGCGCTGGAAACCTAAGTGGGACCAAAGTGATGTTTTTTGAGAAATCCACCCTGTACATCTATTTTCTGAGCCCATTTTAGGATTTGAGACCAAAAGTGAGAAGGATCCAAGACTCAAGTGGGCCGCATTAGAGGAAAAGGTGGGTAGGAAAATTCCTGCCGTGGAAAACTTTCTGCGGTAGACAGTGATATTTTCGTGCCATCCATATCGTTAATAACGTCATTCCAACTTGGATAAACTTAAAACACAAATATTAGCCTGATTCAAAACTCCTGTAGCCCCTGGAATATTTAAACTTTGTACTTCCATACTCACATTTTAGGCCCACTTGAGTAATGGATACGGCTCATTTTTCGCCTCTTACCCTAAAAATATATCAGAAAACGGATGTACAGGGTGGATTTCCCACAAACGTCACCGTCGGCCCACCTGGGTTCCAGCGCAGGAACTTCCTGGGAAGGGATGCTGGGTGGGGCCACTGTAATGTATGTAAGAAATCAATTCCATCCATCCGTTTTGAGATTTCATTTTAGGATGTTCGACCAAAAATGAGGTGGATAAAATGCTCAGGTGGGTCACACAAGAATAAAAATCCGGGAAAGAAATTTCTACCGTTGAAACCTTCCGGGGCTCCACTTATATATGTTATCAAAACCGTTTATAAGGTCATTCCCAATGGAATGAAGTGAAAAAAACAAAAAGATAGCCTGATACAATACTTTTACGGCCATACGAATGCTTCAACTGTGCTCAGTGAATGCTCACAGTTTCCTCTCGTGTGGTCAACTCGAGTGTTAGATACACCTAAGATTTGTTCGCACGTCCTTAAATGAACTCGCAAAACAGATGGACTGAGTGGAATTCTCACAAACATCTCAGTAGGCCCCACTAAGCATCCTTGCGCAGGAACTTACTGCGAAAGGCTTTGGCAGGAAATCCGCGTCCGTTGATATGATAGAGGACCCACCGTGTGTGGCTCATAATAAAAGTTTCAATAGATTGGAAGATCCCAGCTGTAGGATATCTGTCAAAATCTCCTTTCCTAAGCGATCCTGTGTCGGGCCTCCTATTGATCTGTTCACATGGTAGATTTTCAGCATGATGGGGTTCATATTATCAACGGTTTGGATCACTAAACAATAGACCCCACTTGTAAAATAAAAACAAAAAACAAAAACTGTACCATCCTATAAGATATAATTGGTCATGCGGGCTTCCCCAAGTTAACCTGCATAGGAAGAATCCCAGCAGCCAGCATGTATCTTCTCTATTTGTACCCTTTTTCTTACAAATTGCAACACATCTGACCACAGAAATAAGACCGTCTTCGAATAGCATTTCCAAGATCGTGACCGTAGAATTTATTGAAGAAGAGGTGCGTCAAGATCCGACGGCGACGGAGACATGGAAAGTGCGGGCCGCTCTAATGATGAGTCGAGCATGGAGTTTGTCACTCCCAATAGAAGAAACACATGCACAATAAACGAAATAGAGGAAGAGAATCCAAATGAGGCATCAGAGGCCGAGTGCCTGATTCCAACACCGGTTGAGAGAGTCAAGAAGGAGGACGTCTACGTCGTAGTTGGGAAGAGCAGCTCAAGCATAGACGCGTTCGTGTGGACACTGAAGAACGCCGTTATGCCGTTTACGTTTTTGTACCTTGTTCATATCTTCCCTGAAGTACACCACATTCCTACTCCTGGTAAACTGAGTTCTCTTCCCCTTCTTTTACCACTGGGAATGCTATTTGCAGTCATAACACCTGACATGCTGACATGTTGCACATGTGTGTGAAATCTTGGATGTTCAACTAGCCTGGAATTGGATGTGCTATGCTCGTACATTGAATGTGGATGGTTGGTTATCCTGACCATAGTTCAAAATTCTGAGAAATCAACTCGATCGAAGACTCGAAATGCTTCAGTGCTCTCAGAAGGCTATGAGTCGAATTGAGTTGATTTCTTGGATTGGACTGAGTGTCCCAATGCCACTAGGAGCTCTCTAACTTAAGGTTTCGTTTCAGAACTGGAGCAATTCTGAAATTAGGATTTATATGCAGTTTATCAATGTGAGGTGCGTTGGTTGAGCGATTCAAATCTCACCAAGTTGAGTTGACTCAGCTGAGTTGGAGGTGGAGTGCATGTTTTAGATCTGTGGGGCCCACCGTGATTATGGGTTTTATCTACACCGTTCATCCATTTTGTTAGATCATTTGAGGCCTTTGAGATGAGAAATGATGCAGACAAGGTTCAAGTGGACCACACGGTGATGGTTGAACGCCCACCATTCAAAACTTCTTATGGGCAACGGAAGTTTTGGATTGAGCTGAAATTTGTGTTTTCTCTTCATCCAGGTCTATGTGACCTTATGAGTAGGTTGGATGGCAAATAAACATCACGGTGGACCCTTGGAAGGTTTCAATGGTGGGTGTCATCATCACCGCTGCTTGTGTGGTGTTGTGATCCACTCGAACCTTGGATCTGCACCGTTTGTGAGCTGATGCCCTAAAATGATCTAGAAAAATGAATTAACGGGGTGGATAAAACCCATATATCATGGTGGACCCCACACATCCCCTGCCCAGAACGATTTCCATCCAGGCGGGGGCAGAACTCAATCCGATTTTTCGAAGTGTTGTATACAACTGGGAAGTTGTTTGCTACTCTGGCTACATATTGATACGCAGATTGATATGCAGGCACTTACAAATGGTAGACATGGTATATATACTTAATTAAAACAGTCAACATAATTTGGATCCTAAGTTACTTTAAATAAACTATATATTTATCCACAAAAAAAGTAGACATGGTATATCTTGGTTTTCTACTTTTCAAGAGATAGCTATCGTTTGTCTAACAACATATTTATCCACAAAAAAAGTAGAAAAACATATTTGGTTTTCAATATCATATGTGATTACCCATCAAGTCTGTTTGGTCCCCCTCACATCCACCATCAATCATGTGGGGCCAGATTTTGATATGGATTGTTCATTGTGTGGGCCCCACCTCTGATGTGGGTTGTCCATCATATGGTGCCCACATTGGATGGGGCTATTCATCAATAGGGGCCTACTTTTAATGTGTATCTACGGTCCACCTTTGATGGTAGTCATCCATCATGTGGGGCCCACCCTCAATATACACCACCCATCATATGGAGCCCACCTTTGATGTGGACTGTCCATCATGTGGGCCCCACCTCTGATGTGGGTCATCCATCATGCAGAGCCTACCTTGGATATGGACCACTGATCATTAGGGTTGACCTTTAATGTGGATCGTCCATCATGTGTGCCCCACCTTGATGTGTATCATCCATCAGGTGGGGCCACCATTATTAATTGCCCATCATGTAAAGCCCACTTTTGATGTAGATTGCTCATCATGTGGGCCCCACCTTCAATGTGGGTTGCCCATCATGTCGAGATCACCTTGGATGTGGGTCATTCATTATTAGGAGCCAACCTTTGATTTGGACCGTCCATCATGTGGGGCCACCTTAAGATGAGCCATACATCATGTGGAGTCCATCTTCAATGTCCATTGTCTATCATGTGGAGCCAACCTTCCTCCCCCCCCCCCGGGAAGTGGATTGTCCATTGTACCAGCCCGCTTCAGCCCGCTTTGGATGTGGGCTATTTATCATTACGGGCCAACCTTTGGTGTGGACTATCCATTATATAAGCCCACATTCGACATACATGGATAGTCCATCATGTGGGCCTCTTTTGATCTAGACGGTGAGAGAGAGTCTGCTTTGACATGGATCATGGATAGTGAGAGAGAGCCCCCTTTAACATGTGGGCCTCCTTTGATATGGACTGTCCGGATGGTATCCTTTTACATGGATCATGGATAGTGAGAGAGAGCCCCCTTCGACATGCCGGCCTCCTCTAATATGGACAGTGAGAAGTTTGAAAAGCTGGAAAAGAACTAACTCAAGTGAAAAAGGTAACTCAATTATAACTAAAGTTAAAAAGTAACTTATTAGGTGGTATCCAACAGGCCCTAAATTTCCTTCCAAACATTAGATTGGTTGAACATCATAACCTTTGATTCTCATACACTTGTCAGTGGAAGTAATCATCGGATATTTATCACTCTTAACTGTGATTCAGATAATCAAAATTCAAGCATAAGTTTCGTTCATTACATCCAATCCAGGTTAACAACAATTTGAATGGTTTCAATTGAATTAATTTTATGCCATACATGAAACTTTTGAGTACTTTGTAAGTGCGTGCGTATTGTACATCAAAGTCAGCCAGAGTATCAAAACTTTTCTCCATAATACTTCCAACTTCAACTGTTCAACATTTGAATTTTTCAACGAGTTACATGATACTCAGGCTGAGTGTCACGCTTGATACGTGGGCACTCAGAATTGCAGACGTGGCAGATGTAAACTCCAATAAAACCAACGGTTTAGATCACCACACAACCCGCCCTGCCTACACATGCTAACATACTGAAAGTATACCGTTTCAATGCCTCTCAACGATTTTATCTATTTTCTACATGAATAGTGGGAAAGGTTCCCAAGAGCCAAGTTACACCAGAACAGGTGGAGAGTTACCTGAGCCAAGAACGAGAAAAGAGGCGAGTCATGCTCCAGATGTTCTTGAATCTCTGCGCTGCTTTCGAGGTAACATTTCTTAGCACTTCTTGAGAAAAAATTGAGATATTGAGGCCATTTGGACCACTTTCAACATTCCCCAGCCCTAAAAGGAAGACGGTTATTTCATTTCATTAGGTGGGCCGCATGTATGTCGGGTATAGATGACTGTTTGTGATCATTTTCTAATTACCTTCCATTTTTGACATGTGAGTCTAGCCCACCTAATACTAGGATGTGGCTGGTTTAAGAAAACCTTTAATACTCTGGGAGAATGTGATGCTTGATAGGTAGGCCGTAGGAAATTACATAACCGTTCAGATCATGAGTCCTAATTTAGATGGCTGGTAAACAGAAAAAAAAATATAAAAAAAAATCACACTGATTTGATTTCAAAACTAGCTAATTTAATGAATTACAGAATGAAAAATATTTAAGGGTCTAAATACAACAAACAAATCTCTATTTGTCAAATGTAAGGATTGATCAGCCATTCTACCTTTTGGGTAATGTACTATATATGGTACTTAAAAAATTCAGTGGCTTGACTCAAAACTTAGATGGGCGTAAAATTGGGTCTGAATCTCTATGAAAGTTGTTGTGAAGCTTGACTCAATTCAGATTCATCCTTGTTGTGAAACTGGACTTATTTATTTATTTATTTTTTACACATGCACCTGACACAAACCCATGCATGCAGTAGTGGGATTTCACCACCTACAGGTTTCGAACCCAAGACCTTGTGTGGAAACTCCTCTGAGTCTACCACTGGGGTTTCAAACCCAAGCCTACTTGGTCGACTTGATATGACTTGGAGCCACTCAAACTAAGTCTCTTGCAAGTTCAAATTCATTTATAAATAAAAATATAAGACCATACCATGAGGCAACAACATCGATCTACCAACTCTTAAGTATCAATTCTTAGTGAAATACCATTCTCAATTTAAATTCTAAATATAAAGTCCAGTTTTTCTTCTTTTTCTTTTTTTCATCACACGCACTGATGCACCCCACATATGCCTGCGCACTCACTTAAAGTGAGATGTGCAACATGGGTCACCCACTCTAATACTAATCTCGCCCAAGCATTTTTAGCTGTAGTTTTGATAGATCTGGTGCATTAAGGTTGGTATGATGGCACCATATCTAGTCGAGTTTGAACCAACTTGTTTTGAGATTTTAATTTATCTATGGTCTGCCCAACAAACTAAAGTTAATACTTGCCATGTCCATAAGTTTCGAGTTGCCTGTGTATCAACCATCACTGAAGTTAAGGTCGGTATGATGGCACAATTAAAAACTTATTGTGGGCCACAAAAAAGTTTTGGATCAAGATGATATTTTTCTGGTACTTTCATCTAGGTCTTTGTGACCTTATCAACAAGTTAAATGAAAAATAAACATTCTAATGGCCCTAAAGAAGTTTTTGATGGTGGACATCAGTCACTACTGTTTCTTGTGGTATGGTCCACCTGAGATTTGGATCTGCTGCATTGTTTGGCTCGTGCCCTAAAATGATATGCAGAAATAGATGAACGGCGTGGATATAATACAAATACGTCATGGTGGGCTCCACAATTAGAGATCTCACCTCCGTTTGATATGGGCACATACATTTGTCCCACTTGTGAACAAGTACTAGTGGGTGGTCGGTGGTCCTATATATACAGTTAATAATTAAAATATTTATTGTTGGATATGATTTTTCTAACTCCCATCCGGACCATTCAAACATACAATGTGAATTACCTCATCAATCTCTATATAATGCATAAGCATTTGTACACACAATACACATGCATGCCAACCTTGAAAGTTTGTGGGACATTGGAGCAATACTTTGGGTAGCCCCTATAGTAGAGATGACCACACTCACAAACCAAGCTTGTCCACTGGTTAGGTGGGGCAAAATGTATGAAATGGAAAACTTGCCAACGGTCCATATTCAATGCATTTGTGGCATGCATGGCGATCAGCCAACTTGGCATCAAATTTACTTATGATTTTCTACACGGTGGGAGCCATCTGGTGCACTACATTGGTGCATTGCTGCATGTAAAGGTGCTGGACGAAGAAGGCTTCCATGAGTGGTCAGACCCCACTATGATGCGAAAACCATCAATGCCTAGAGGAAATCAGATTGTGTACTGAGTTAGTAGGCTAGCTCTCATAGTACGGAGTAAACTCTGTTGGGCCCACATTGCATATATATAGTTTATCCACATTATCCATCTGTTTTTTCAGCTCATTTTAGGGGTTGACCCCAGAATTGAAGCCTATCCAAAGCTCAAGTAAACATACCACAGGAAACAGTGAAATTAATGATTTCAATAGTTGAAACCTTGATAGGCCCGACAATAATGTCTATTTGTCATCCAACCTTCTCATAAGATCACACAAACATGGATGAATGAAAAATACAAATATAAGCTTGATCCAAAACTTCTATGCCCCCAAGAAATTTTCAACAGTAGATATTCAATTCACACGGTTTCCTGTGGTGTGGTCCACTTTAGTTTTTACCATGCTTCAGTTTTGGGATAAGTCCCTAAAATCATCTGTTAAAATGTATGGACGGATTGGATAAAATACGTAAATCATAGTAGACCCCACAGAGTTTAGTGTATCGAGTCACTAAGTATGCAATCGGCCTCCACCATAGCGATGGCATGGCCTGAAAATATTCTGATCCAAAAATTCAATCATTTGAAAAAAAAAAATCTGATAAAAGCTATTTTCAGGCTACAACGTTAGTCACGATGGGCCCCACATTTGAATGGTCCAAATCATATTAAAGAATTAGATGGGTGGACCCATCAGTGCACCTGATGAATAGTTTGGTTGATCTACTCAGCATTATGATGGCTTATGTTTTAAGGGGTACGCTCAAGCTAGGTAATCCATCAGAACTGAAGTCCATGAATAACAATACTAATAACCAAATGACAGGTAAATGTGGATACTGTTCTTATAGAGACTAATCTCAAGGAGAAGGCGATTCTCCGACTGATTTCCGTTGAGAACATTCGAAAGCTAGTATTGGGGACAACCAAATCCAATATCAGGTACCTAAACCTACATATTATCATATCTATATTCTAATTGAGCCACATATACACTGTCAAAGTCCTAATTTATTCTTTTCTTTGAAAGTAATGAAGTTGAGAATCGTGGGGTCCACATGGTGTGTGTATATCATCAACTCCTCTAACATTTTAACCCACTGTGATGATCATGCAAACCAAAATACTGGTTGATCAGATCATCAGATGTGCCACAGATGTATTTGGATGTTTTAGTAGCGTCTATTATTTTTTATGGCTTGGCTCACCTTATAATTAGATCCGTCAGACTTCTGGTCCTTCCCATGATTGACCAGGTGCAGTGCATCTCTTGAAAGGGCTGAATGTTAGACAGATGACATGCGGGTCCCACAGTTCTTGATTCACTACTTTTGAAAATGTAAAAAAAAAAAAAAAGCGTTTATGTAATATCTCCATTCAAAACCCAGCTTCTGAGTTTTTCCATTCACCGGGCATTATTCGGTAAGATTGAATTCTTTGGGCATTGTGGTAAAATCCTCCCTTTGTTTTCTCTCTGTTCGGCATCGAGACACTTAGTCATTCCTCAATCCATCGATCTAGACTGTTCATTTGGTCCAACATACATTTTTTGTGCTACGCTGCTTACATGGCGGCGATTTGACAATGACAACAATCTGATCAATAGCCTTTAATTTGGACCGTCAAAGTCGATTATACAAAATAGGTCTAATGAACGGTTTGATCCATCTATTAGTGATGACCCATCATGGAAAGATTATGATTCTGATGAATCATCTTTGTTAGGCAATCATAGCCATCGCATCCATGGGTTGGCAAAAGGATGGTTGCAAAAAATAAGGCCAATCATGGATGGATCGATTGGATCATTCAATAACTATTATTTTTGCATGGTAGTACAAGAAACGTGCTGTGAACTTAATGGACGGTTCAGATCGATTAATTAGGCTATCCAAATGATCCAATACAAATAGGAGCATTACAAGTTACAATGCACTGATAACACTGGAGCATTTCTTTCTTTTTTCGCACGAAAGACAATTTCATGAGGAGTTATCATGCATTGGAACATGAATAGTGGACCCAAGTTTTGGTGATCCAGACCGTTGATCGTGTTTTAAGTAGGTGGGGATTCTCCATAGTAACTATAAATAGACGGCTGGGAGAAAAACAAGCAACCGTCCATAATAGGACAAAGATTTGACGTCTAGGATCTTCCATGCTTGAAGAGTATATCGTCCAGATCAGCCAGCCATGGGTCCAACTTGCAAGAAATGGGTGCATACGGCTTGCTGATAATATTCATGTTGTTGGCTATAATTCTATAATTCTTCATTTCAGAGGAATTATGTGTGGCCGGGCCTCTATCTTTGTACAATATACGCGTGTTTACAATTCTAAGATCCTGAGCCATCGTTCATTAATCCAGACCATTGGTGTGTTGAGCCAACGACAGTGGATATAGTCTATGTCTAAAATATCCTCGATAGACCAATCTTGACCTTTCGATTTGTGGCCTATAGATAGACAACAATGGTTTGCATTCAAACCTGGCCCCACTGAGATTCCACAAGCTGAGATATTTTTGGGACACGCAATATCAGCAGTATGACTCAACAGATTGACGGTCCGGATTACAGAATAATGGTTCCCACTTGTCAGAACTGAAAACTCCTGATATATACTGCATTTGAATGTCTCATTTGTCTCTTTCAGGAGGAGAAGTGGAAAAGCAATACACATACATAGGAAAGCTCCGGATTTCTGCGGAGTCAAAATCATATGCGAAGGGAAGGAAGTTGCTGGTGATGTTTTCGGCTGCATGTAAGATGCAATGCCAAAATTGAAAATGCTGCTTAATTCAAACCGAACAGCTCTGACCCAAGTACCAATATATGTAGACATACAGCGTATTACCAATATTTGATATAGTCAGCCAGCTATTTAGTCACTCAAGTCAATGCGGAAATAGGACCAAGTGAAATTTAGAGGGTAAGGTTTGTCATTTACGATGGGTTATACCTTTACCTTAATAATGAAAAGATTTTTCAATATAGATAAAGTGAGATAAGAAAGAGATTATTACAATCAATCATGAAGAACATCTGCAAACACCTTTCCTAGTGAAAAACTGAATCTAGCATGTGAGCTGTTAGGCCTGTATCCTAGTGGTCATTTCATTCCTTAAAGCCCCACGGTCCTCCCGGTCGAATTCCGGCGACCTGCGACGCGTAGATAGCATTTGCGCGTGACCCTGAGTTGCATCCTGTAAATCCGAGTCAGCTTGACCCGAGACCCATGCTATTGCGACCACGTCGTCGCTACGGTTCCAACGCCGCGTCTCATCCGTCAATCTAAGTTGTAGATCAAAAGTTGTAGGCCACGCATCATTAAGACCATTGATCATGATGTGGAGCCCACCTTGTGCTCGTGCACATTTTCCTAGGTAAACCCAACCTAGGTTCATCGTTTCCAATGAGAGTTACCTATAGCCTAGCCCATCTAGACTAGGTTGATGACATCATCCCTATGAGCATGCCTTACATGTAATAAGTACAAGCATGCTTTCTTTTCTTCCCTAGGCTCTTACGAAGCTATCATTACACATCTCTTTTTCTTATCTCTCTCCCTCTCTCTCTTCATTTTCATCTCCCCTAGCAAGAGAAGCCATGAACGTCCCAAGCTAGAGAGAGAAACTCATCAAAAATTCAGCCACATTCTACTATAGATCCTCTTCAATCCAGCCTTTGGATCATGATCTCCCCCGTTGTAAGAGCCTCATAGGTGCATTGAAAGGCTAGGGAGGAAGATGAAGGTCAGGTGGGTGCTTCTCTCTCTCTCTCTCTCTCTCTCTCTCTCTCTCTCCATGTAGATGTGGCCCACCTGATGTGTGTGCTCAGTTGGTCCAAACCGTCCAGCAGGTGGGACGGCTTGATTGTCCCATTTTCTGGACGTCAGTTGGCCACCTTGCTGCCCTGTTTCGCATGGTTCAAATGCAAGGGAAAACACATGAATTTGAGCTTGATCTGGAGTGCATGGCCCATCCAGGTGGACCACATCATGATGCATGCGTCACTTCCCAACTGTCTAGCAATATAGACAGCATGTTGTTCCCTCTTTATAGTCTGCCTGACCAGTTGGACATGTAGGGTTGGATGTAGGGACAGATCATCTTGGTCCTTTGGTGGAGTGGGACGGCCCACTAACTTGTGGCCCCCACCTTGATGTATAGTTTCTACCCCCAACCGTCCATCTTAGGCGATCATTTTAGGACGTGGGTCCCTATTTGGGACAAGGACCTGCAGCAAAAATCTGTCAGCCACAGGCCCATGGTGATGTTTATGTTTAATCCACTCCGTCCATCCTTCTTGTGGCACATCTAGACAGGTCCCACCCTCCTAGTGGACCGTCTACAGGTGGGACCCACCATGTGTATGTATTTTATCCATGCTACCCGCCTAATAGAGCATCTTGCTGTCTGTTCTGGGCAGGCTCTGTTTCGAGGGAAACCACAAATATCACCTTGATTTCCAACAGGGTGGCCCACTCACGTGGACCCCACCTTGTTATATGTGTAGTATCCACCATTCGACAGCATGGGACGCACCATGGTGTGTTTCATCCAAATCGTTCAGCCAGGGGATGACCAGCAGCCAGGGCTGTCGGACTGTATGTAGGGAAAATAAATATCAGCTTTATCCAAAGCTGAGGTGGGCCACACATGTGGACCCACCACTGATGTATGCATTTCATACATACAGTCCACCTTCCACGTATGGACGGTGGGACCCAGGTCAGGGATGTGTTTTACATATAGGCGGTTCGTCAGGAGCCTGGGCGTGGGACTCCACGAAGTATGTGTTTTTCCCACGTTGCCCATACGTGGATAGTGGGACCCACCACAATGTATGTGTTGTCTCCACACCGTCCATCCAAATCCCCAGCCTATTTTAGGTGTTGAGCCGAAGGCTGAAGCCAATCCAAACCTCTGGTGAGCCACATCATCAAGTGGACTATTTTAATAGTAATAAATTGTTAGGCCCACTGTGATGTTTCTGTATACCGAAAATGTTGAATATGGGCTTGTTAGACCCGTCACAAGCCAGAGGACCCAACCAGTGGAGTGGATCCTCCTGATGTGGGCCCCACCTATGAAAAAAATCGTAAGTACAAAAAAAATATGTGTTGATGCTGCTGCTGCCAGCGTCCTGCTGCATGTAACAATGGGCAGGGACGGTGGGTCCCAGCCACAGGCCCACCATGATGTATATCAAGCATCCACACTGTCCATTTGATGGGTCCCTTTTAATTATTGGGAAATCCCAGGAATCAGTCGTACACGGCACTCAGGTGGCCCACACCATCTAAAATCATGTCATGACATGTTAACACACATAAAAGCACTCGTTAGTGCCCACCTGAAATTTGGATGCATCTTAAACTCGGTCTGACCCCATAATCTAGTGGGACACACATAATTGATGGGCTAGATTTGAGGACCGCTGCTTGATGGGCCCAACAAATGATTATGAATGCTTGAATGGAGGGTAAACCTCCCCACTGTTGTGCACGGTGAGGTCCACACAAGCCACGGATTGACTTGATTTTAAGTCCCAGGCCCCACGTACATTCAGATATGTGTGGGCTACCACCTAGAGTTTATGGCCCATCCTAATACCCAGAAAACTAGTGTTTAAAAGTAGGACCGAGGACAATTGTCTAGAAATTTCTGTGCAGGAATTTCAGCGGGTCATGCTCGGCCTTATGCCAAAAATCGTGTGTGCAAATCCGTCAAGGTCCACCATGGGGGATGTTTCTTTTTCCTGTCGGATTATTAGTATGCCCGACGACTTCGTCTAGAATGGACCCCAACTGTTTGAAATCTGGGCGTAAAGATGGGTCAAATCCACTTCTGAAATGCACGTCTGATTTTCTGAGTTTTAGACCAACTTTGGGCATATGTACTGGACCCACGTTCAAGATACGAGTTGAACATCACTTGAAACTTTCAAAATATACCATTGAACAGAGAGATAATATTTTAATTGGGTCAAAGAAGACCCCACCTGATTGGGGAGTGGATCTCAAAATGGTGCTAGGCATAGTGGTGAAGGAAGTTTTGCGCAGAAAATTTAAATGCCCATGTTTGGCCTTGTGCTGAATAATGTATATGCACATCCAGCAAACTGGACCTTATGGGTTTTGAAGTACAAACATAGGGTTACCTAGGGCACCTGATGGCATTCCAAAAGGCGGCCCCACCTAATCGTGGGACATGCCCAAAAATGGCCAAAAGTCATTTCTGCACAGATTTTCTGCACCTCTCCCAAGCACCATTGTTTGGGTCTTCACAGAAACTTATGCATCCATGATCAAGGAGGGCTGCCTCACAGGTTTTGGTACTCATACATAAAACTATAATATAAAGATTTTCCTTCATCATAAGCAGACCCCACGTAGTTTTAAATCTGTTTGATAGAAATTTTATATGGGGTCCACCACCTTTCCAAAAAACTTAATATAGTATCTAAATCTGGTACGTGAACTCTTAGGTTGTGGTGTGCCCAAAATCTTGAGTGGACCTTTTTGCTTGTGGGTTGTATCTTTACCTAGTAAGGCTCACCTTGTGTATGTCTTAAAGGGACTGTTGTTAAACCTTGCAAATTGAGTGGTAGACGTCCTATGCTATCCATCCATTTACCAGTTTATGTATGGGCCGTGGACCCCATTATGAGTTAGATTCCATATTCCAATTGGCCTGTACCATGTTGCAGGAATAACCACCTTTGGCGAGGCCACTTATGATGTGCAAGGCCCCCATTTGTTGTATGGTTGGTTGCCCATTGTACAGTTGTGAGGTGCACCTTGATGTGTGTATTGGAAGCATATTGTTTATCAGGTCCCTGGCCATGGGCTTCCCCATGAGGGCCTGTTATGATGTATGTGTTGCACATGCTGCCCATCTATTTTGTTGGGTTTTATGGGCTGCCCCGTAAGGACCCAATATGATATATGTGACTAAATCCTTATCGCCCATCCAACTTGCCTAGTTTTGGGCTGAATTGTAAAGCACACATTGGTGGATGTTAGTTACACCTTAACTATTTAATTGGGGCGTGTGGATTACACATGAAGTCCAATATAATGCATGAGCAGGATGTCCTCCATGGCCATGATGTTTTGGGCCATGGGCTGCCCCTCATGAAGCCCATTTGATGTATTTAGGCCTTGGGCCATTACTTGGAGCCCAACATGGTGTGTAGAATATTGTGGATAATGCCCATTTATTTTTTCAGCTTTTGTGTGGGCCATGGCCTGTTTCATGAAAATCTTGTATGAAGCCCTTGGGATGTAGCCCAAATGTGATGCATATGAGGCCCTTGAGCGAGGCCCAACATGATATGCTTATGACTCTTGTATGAGGCCCAACATGATATGTTTATGGCCTTGAGAGAGGCCTGATATGATGTATTTATGACCATTGTTGGGGCCCAATGCGATATATGAAAGGCCCATTTGATGAGACCATTGTAATGTGTAAATCTACTATAATTATGTTTGCTCAATCATTCTCTTGGTTAGTATAAGCCTTGGGCCCCCCCATCATGAGATAGATTCTATGGGTCATGCCTTGGGAGCAATGATGGTTAAATGTCTACATTGTAAGAGCAATGGTAGTTAAATGTCCATCTTGTGATCCTCCCTAGGGCCCATTGATTAGGCCCATTGGTTAAATGTATTGCCTTTCAACATTGTAATCAATGATTTATTATAGTGGATATTTGATGATGATGTTGCTATTATGAATTAGGTACACTTGTGGTTATGCTAAAAAAAATCACTTACAAATCCTCCTTGTAGGATCTCAGGATCGGAATCTTGCGTATAGGCGCTGGGAGCCGAGAATGGGGTACTACAGAGGCTATTGGCACCGGAATTGACAATCGGGAACTTTGTGGGCCCGGTTGTCCGAGTTCGGAGCATGACAGTTGTTGGTATCAGAGCATAACTTGGAAATACCTAAGGATAAAATCACATATCTGCTAATAAGTATAATTCACTACATGATTATTGAGAACTTAAAATGATTAGATCCTCGAGTTTGAATAACTTAAAAACTTTTGATATAACTCCTTCTTGTGTGTGCTTTCGAGAGTCCTCATGGGTGATAGACTCCTTGCTCCTTCATGTAGGACTTTGTGCCTAAGAGGGCGGCTCGAGCAGCTCATGCTCCTCCACTGGAGGTTCTTGTTCCTCATTTCCTTTTGTTTTACGTGATAGTGTAAATTTCGAGGATGAAATTTTTATTGGGAGGGGAGAGCTGTCAGGACTGTGTCCTAGTGGCTATTTAGTTCCTTAAGGCCCCACGGTCCTCTCGGTCGAATTCCGGTGACCTGCGATGCGTAGATAGCATTTGCTCGTGACCCTAAGTTGCATCCTGTAAATCCGAGTCTACTTGACTCGAGACCCATGACATTGCGCCATGTCGTCACTACGGTTCCAACGCTGCGTCTCATGCGTGAATTCGAGTTGTAGATCAATAGTTGTCGGTGAAAAGCCCAAGCTATATGTCCTGGGGGGGGGGGGTGATATGACAACGCCAAATTTAAAATAATTATAGCCGAATTGAATAAAGAGATAACCAAATAAAGTAAATCAATTCACAATGCTGGAATGAAAAGCAACCTCAATAAACAAGTATTGAGAGGTTGATACAAAAATTGTTCTAAGGACAACCTTACACCAAAAACCAAAGTTTATGGTAGGACAACCTTATTTCTAGAAAGGTCTTTATATCAAGAACTCAAATCAAAGAGGAATAAATATATTCAAACTATACTAACGAATAAAATGTAATCTCAAATATTGATTGTTCTAAGGACAACCTTGCACCATAAAAATGATAGGGCAACCTTACTAGAACAAGTAGAGAAATTGAAGCTCATGCAACTGAAGGAATAGTAAGAGATAAATTGCAGAAATATAAATCTAAACTATTACAATATTCCCCACTGAGCTTAAAATAAAATGATTACAACATTCACATCCACATACATTCCACAACTGAATAATCAAAGATAGAAAAATGAAGCACACATCCACACACAACACAAAGAGTTATAGTGGTTCCCCTTTGTGTACACCAACTGTTCAACAACAACCACACAGAATGCTACTCCATCCTAATATCCTCACATAGGGATATTAGCGTTCACTATCAAATAGGTGTTCACAGGTTCACCCAAAACCTTCACAATTGTGTCTTTTTCAAAGGGCTTCCACAATTAAAAAACCCTCACTTCTGAGTTTTCTGGCTCTCCTCAGATAACTAATAACTTTGAGAATTTTCTAACTTAATCTCAAATAAAACCAAAATACAGTAAATTACAAAATGTAAAATACCTATTTTTCTTCTTTGATCTAGCAACCCGGAAGAACTAAGTCGGAGTAGAGATTTGAATGTCAAAGTTCAATGTCTAATACTCACTATGAAATGGTTCTAAGTTCTAATAGATTTTAAATTAAAATACATGGGCTAGCTTTAATTGATTTTGATTCCAGAAAAAAGAAAACAACACTTCCTCTTTTCAGATCAGATTGGAATACAAGAAACAAAATCAATTTAAAAAACTAAATAAAGAAATATTAAATATGCACACTTAGCTTAAATGGAGCACAAATGAATCTCTCAGAAGGCTGAATTAAATTAGCTTGATTTTCTTATTTTATTCTGAGATTCGTGCTTTATTTATAGGTGAGTAAATCACATCTTCGATTGGTCTTAAGTCGCTACGACTAGTCGTAGAACCAACTAATATTTGAAAATTCGAGCGTGATAGGATACGGTAGTTTCACGACTGGTCGTAAGTAGTTTACGACTAGTCGAAGGACACCTTCGACTGGTCGAAGGTTTCTCATGACTAGTCGAAGCAAGTCGAATTTCATCGCTAGACTTTGAGTCATAGGTCTACGACGAGTCGAAGAATCAGTCGACACTGTTCATAAGACTAGTCGAACAGACTCCAGGACTGGTTGAAGCTTAACTAAAAATTTCAAATTTTTTCAACAAACTTATGACTGGTCTAGGCAAATCTTAGACAGGTCGAAGCAGTGCTAGGACTAGTCGAATAAAGACCAGGACTAGTCTTAGAACAAACTAAACTCATATAAAACATATGAATTATGTATCCAAAATGGCCTACTCTAAAGGTCAACCTAAGGTCAATCGTACCTCAATAGTGAAGTAAAGACATTGAAACTTAAATATGAGTGACCTTGAGCATAATGAAGCTTGAGCTTGAGATCTTAATGTAGCTTGAACTTGAAAGCTTCTAGAAATCTTGAGTCTTGAACTAAGTCGAACATTCCCACATTCTTAAGTCTTCTTGACTTGTGAACATAGCTTGTCTTGTGAGAATGTTGTCTTGACTTGACATACCATTTGTAGAGCTTTGTTCTTCACATATGTAAGCTTCATAACAAGATACATACAGTGTCTTTTGGCATCTCAAATTTGACAATAGAGTGAAGCTATCAACTATAGCAATTACAATCTCCCCCTTTGTCAAATTAGTGACAAAACACACTTACACGATATACAAGATATATTTCATAAAACAGAATACCTGGTTAACGAACTATGCACCAGTTAATATCAGTCGACACATATACATAAGCATGAACCTGCAAATCAATTCAATATATATTCTTTGCAATCTCTGCACATATTCCCCCTGAGTATAACATATATCCATTAATCATTAACCATTAACCACCATTCATTCTCCCCCTTTTTGTCACAATAGGACAAAGGAAGCACAAAACAGATGTCTGAGGAGAAATAATTAAAAAGATATAGGAGAGGTAACATGACAAGATATGAGAAAATAGCATAAGCAACATACATAAATTATAAACTGAACTAAGTCAAAGATAGCTACAATATCAAAAACCAGATAAGCTAATGCAAGAGAAATAAAGTTATTACAGACTGGTAAACTTAAAAGGGCTAATCTAAACCAGATGAAGGAGCAGGAATGGAAGGATCAAGTTGATGCATACCCTTGTTCAAGTACCTAAGATATTTGCGCATATACTTGAATTGTAAATCATGGGCAACAGACATGTTTTCCAACTTAACATTTATATTCTCAACCTTATCCTCCAATGCACTCAAACGTGCATCAAACTCAGAAGGTTCATAATATGGATCATTTGTAGAATCATATTCAAGTTCTTCAACAATATCATCCATATTAATATCATCAGGTGGAAGATCATCAGTTTCTTCCTCATTTCCAGCTTCAGCACCAGCATTACCATCACCTTGACCAGGAAGCATATCCAACTTCATCTTATTAAGGTTAGAATTATTAAATATAAGATGATGGATAGGGGCTTCTTCAACAAGCATGCTGACTAACATATACGTAGCCAACACAGTCATCAAATAAGCAAAATGGATGTCACTGTGACCTGGATGGAGTCGAAACTGAATAATATGGTGACAAATCAAGGATGGTAAACAAATATGTGCACCTCTGGCAACAGCATAAAGAACACGAACCATAAAGGATGTCAATTCAAATTTATTACCAGATCGAGGATACAAGTTAAATATAAAGATCTTGTGAAGAATTCTGTATTTAGGTAGCAAAAACTTTGAAGGGAGCGCATTCCCTTTATGTGTCCATTGAGCATTCAAGTTGCATAAATCTCTAGTGAGCATGCGTTTTTCAGTGACTGGGGGTTTTTCAGATAAGTTATGGATTGGAATGCCCTCATCATTCATAGGAATATCCATAAGAGCTGAAATCAAATGACGATCAACGTTAAATGGTCCTTCTCTTGTGGCTATTGTAAAAGTTAAATTTTCCAATGAAAAATTACTTATGCATGTAAACATGGATTGTGTAAAGGACCGGTATGCTGGCCCACCCCAATGCAATAAGTTATCCCAACCTACAGATTGAAGAATGGGAAGGATATCAAATTGGGCAACATGATTAACATCAACTCGATGTTCCACAATAATATTACGCAATCTGATGTCCCGAACATAAGACGGATCATCATCAGAGGCCTGAAGATGACGCTTAGTAAGAGGAGTAGATTTAGAAGAAGATGGACCACGGGATGTTATCTTTTTACTTCTAGAAGCCATTTGCAACAAAGATTTCAAGGAAACAAAAGTTGCAAAGATTGAGAAGTGGGTTTTCTAAAATCAGATTTTGGAAAAGAAAAATCTCAAATCTCAATGAAATTTGAAATAAACAACTTCAAGAAGACAATAGAAACAAACTTGACACAAATCCACAAGAAATAAGTAAATGGAACACTAACCTTGAAGGATTTGGAAGGTGGGTTCGACTGGTCAGGCGTCGGCTAGTCGAAGAGGAAAGTTGAAATAAGGAAGAAATGAAATTTTTCCCAATATAAGCCTATCACCACGATCTACAATTGGTCATGGGTTATGTTCGACCAGTCGTGCCACGACAGGTCGAGTAAATCCTCGACTGGTCGAACATCACCAAAAATTTGAGTTCAAGCATATTTCACAAAAAATTGAAATTTAACCTAGCAAATATATACAATATGATACAAATAGGCATAAGTAATCATTTTAGAATGCACATGTCGAGATCAAATTTCATTTTGTTAAACCCGCTTTTGTCGAGCGGTTTAGTGAAAATGTCAGCACATTGATTCTCGGTAGGGATATATTCCACAAATATAACTTTTTCTTCTACTAATTCACGAATAGAATGAAATCTACTGTCAATGTGCTTAATACGAGATGCTAAATTGGATTTTTTGAAATATTTATGGCACTGGTATTATCACAATATAATAACATAGAATCCTGTTTAATTCCATAATCACTTAACATACGATTCATCCAAACAAGCTGAGTGCACGCATTACCAGCTGCGATATATTCAGCTTCAGCAGTTGAAAGTGATATAGAACTTTGTTTCTTGCTAAGCCAAGAAACTAAATAGTTTCCAATATAAAAGCAACCACCACTGGTAGATTTTCTATCATCAAGATTACCAACCCGGTCAGCATCAAAGTACCCAGCTAATTGAACACTAGTGTCATGAGGATACCAGAGACCGAGATTAATAGTACTTACAACATATCGCATAATTCGTTTAACAGCAATTAAATGTGATTCTTTAGGATCAGATTGATATCTAGCACAAATACCAACACTTAAAGCAATCTCAGGTCTACTAGCAGTTAAATACAGTAAACTACCAACCATACTCCGATATAATTTCAGATCCACATTTTTACCTGCAGAATCTTTTGAGAGTTTTAAGGTTGTACTCATAGGAGTATCAAAATTCTTACCATTCTTAAATCCAAATCTCTTAATCAAATTCATAGTATATTTAGATTGAGAGATGGACATTCTATCAGGTTGTTGTTTTACTTGTAACCCAAGGAAATAATTCAATTCCCCAACTATACTCATTTCAAACTGAGATTTTATCAAATCTGCAAACTCTATAGTCATGTCAGTATAGGTAGATCCATAAATAATATCATCAACATAGATCTGAACCATTAAGATATCTTCGTTATGCTTCTTTACAAACAATGTTTTATCAACACTTTCCATTTGAAAGTTATGACTGAGTAAAAACTTAGTCAATTTCTCGTACTATGCTTTGGGAGCTTGTTTTGGACCATAGCGAGCTTTTTAAAGACGGTATACATGATCAGTAAGCTTAGGGTCTTCAAACCCTGTAGGTTGTTCAACATATACTTCTTCATGTAAATCGTCATTTAAAAAGGCACTCTTTACATCCATTTGAAAAATTTTAAACTTTCTAAAGCATGCAATGGATATAAAAAGTCTGATTGATTCAAGACGAGCAACTGGGGCAAAGGTTTCATCATAATCGATACCTTCAATTTGAGTGTATCCTTGAACAACTAATCTTGCCTTATTTCGAATGATATTCCCAAGCTCGTTAGACTTATTTTTAAAAATTCACTTTGTTCCGATAATATGTTTATCTTTAGGTCTAGGAACAAGATACCAAACATCATTTTGAACAAATTAATTAAGTTCTTCTTGCATAGCAACTATCCAATTTTCATCAGCAAGGGCTTCTTTTACATTAGATGGTTCTATCTGGGATGTAAAACATACGTAATTACATATATCCTCAAGTTGTCTACGGGTACGAACGCCATTGAGAGGGTTTCCAAGAATCTGTGTGGTTGGATGATCTTTAATAGTCCTCAGTTCAGAATTAGTCTGATTAGATGAAGTATTAGGTTTATCAATTATAATAACTTCATCATTATCTGAACTTGAGACAGGTGTGTTTAAGTGATCATCAATGATCACATTAATGGACTCTTGAATCACACCAGTCCTTTTGTTCAGAACCCTATAAGCTCGACTGTTTAAAGAATATCCTAGAAAGATCCCTTCATCACTCTTCGTATCAAACTTTCCCACATTTTCACAATCTTGTAAAATATAGCACTTGCTACCAAAAACTCGAAAGTATTTAACAGTAGGCTTTCTATCGAACCACATTTCGTAAGTCGTTTTATTATTACCTTTACAAGTGTAAACCCGGTTAATGATATAGCAAGCTGTATTGACTGCTTCAGCCCAAAGATTCTTAGAGAGCTTCATGCTATTCAACATGACATTAGCCATTTCTTGAAGCACTCTATTTTTCCTTTCTACTATTCTATTTTGTTGTGGAGTTTTGGGTGCTAAGAATTCATGTAATATTCCCTGGTCACTACAGAACTTCTCAAAACTGTTATTCTCAAATTCAGATCCATGATCACTACGAATCTTACTGACTTGATAACATTTTTTAGTTTGAATCCTTTTAAGAACTTTTTGCACTTCTTCAAGGGTTTCTGATTTGTCCCTTAAGAAAAGAACCCATGTATATTTGGTAAAATCATCTACAATTACCAAGATATATCTTTTGCCACCTCGACTTTCCATTCTTATAGGTCCCATAAGATCCATATGGAGAAGCTTGAGTGGTCTTGATGTGCTATTTAAATTCACTTTTTTGTATGAGTTCCTTGTTTATTTTTCAATCTGGTATTCATCACATATTTTATCAAATTTTTGTAGTTTGGGTAGATCTCTTATAAGTTCTCATTTGCTCAATTTATATAGATTTCGATAGTGTACATGTCCAAGACGTTTATGCCATAAATCAGTATCGTCCGTATGGACCATGTAACAAGATTGACTAGTTGATCTGGATTCACTTATAATATAGCAGTTTTCAGACGTTCTACGTCCAGTTAAAATTACCGAACCCTTGTTATTTAGAATCTCACAACTTTGATTAGAAAATCTTACACTATGGTTATTATCGCATATTTGAGATATGCTAAGCAAGTTATGTTTTAGGCCTTCAACATATAAAACATTTTTGAACAAAGGGAGGTTATGAAGTTGAACGTACCTTGGCCCATAATCTTGCAGTTGATGCCATCACCAAATGTGACTGAACCATCAGTCATGTCTTTAAGATCAATGAATAAAGCCTTGTCACCTGTCATATGCCTTGAGCGTCCACTGTCTAAGTACCACTTCAAATAGCTTGTAGCTTTGAAAGCAGTGTGGGCAACCAAGCAAGTTACTTTAGGAACCCATTTCATTACTGTTTTGGGTTTAGGAGTATAGTTGGTCTTCTTGTATTTGTAATTTTTGTACGAGTAACCCACTGAGTTAGATTTTAAGAGCTCCTTAAGAAAATCAACTATTTTTTCAGCTAAAAGGTTTTGGTTTTGATTTTTGTAATTGATATGGTTACCTCTGGTTTTAAAAGATTAAAAAATTTTAGAAAACTTTTGACTTGAACTTTTCTCTTTTGAGTTAGAGGATTCTCCTTTTACAAACTTGGGAGGAGTATTCTTCTGTTTAGGAGGAATATTTTTGTTGTAGCCCAAACCGGATCGGTCGCCACATTTTCTTGATCTAGTTAAAAGTTTTTCTAATTTAGGATCACCTTGGGCATACCTCCATATATCTTTTAAACTCAAAAGGGAAGAGACTTTAAGTTTAAGCTTATCATTTTTAGATTTCAGATTTTCAATAAGGGTGGTTTTGAAATCTTGATCACATTTGCATTTTTCAAAACAATATGAAAGATGAGATTTTTCTAAAATAAGAGACTCAAATCTTTCTCTAAGCCCTGAAAACCTTTCTTTTTGAAGTTTTAGTTTTACGGCAATTTTACAACTTTCCTTGTATAGGGCATTATAAGCATCTTGAAGATCTTCTTCATTATCATGATCACTATTCAGATTTTCTTCACTGGTTGAATCATCATGATCTGAAAAAGTGAACTTGGCTAGAGTCGTAAGGGCCTTAACTTCATTGCCCAACTCATTTTTAGAATCTTCTGATTCAGAAGAGGCTTCAGTGCCAGAAGATTTATCCCAAGTAGCCAACATTCCTTTCTTTTTAGGACACTTGTTAGTTAGATGCCCATGTTCTTGGCAGTTGTAACATTGGCTATCTTTCAAAGATTTTCAAGATTTAGATATGGATTTAGATCTTTTCTTATCATTTGATTTTTGAAAATCAACATTCTTTTTACTTTTGAAAATCTCTTAAAACTTTTTCGCTAAAAGAACCATATCGTCTTTGGAATTTTCTAAATCAGAATTTTCTTGAGAAATACATTTGGAAGATTTAAGGGCTATTGATTTACCTTTATGAGTTTTAAAAGATAACTCATAGGTTTGTAAAGACCCAACTAACTCTTCTACCCTCATATTATCTGTATCACGAAGTTCTTGGATCGCGGTTACCTTAGAATTGAACCATTCAGGCAGTGAGCGTAGTATTTTTGCACACACTTTACTTTCTGGGATTTTATCTCTAAGACCCCACATAGAGTTTACAATGTCATTTAATCTAGTGTAGAAGTCCATAAGCATTTCATTTTCCTCCATATGAATTTCTTCAAATTTGGTTGTGAGGAGTTGGACTTTAGATTTTTTTAACAATTAAAGTACCCTCGTGTGTCATTTCTAATATATCCCATGCTTGTTTTGCAATATTACAGGATATGATTCTTTTGAACTCATCCGGTGATAGTGCGCAAGTGATTGCATTTAGTGTTTTTGCATTGGCACTACTCTTACTTTTCTGAAGAGTGGTCCATGAGAAAAATGGTGTTACTCTCATTGATTTTGAATCATCGATACTAGTCACTTCAGTGGTAAGTGGGTTCCATTCAATCACTGTGGCAAGCTATACATTTTCATCCATGGATTTGAGGAAGATCCTCATCCTAGCTTTTCAATATGCATAGTTGGAGCCATCAAAGGGTAGAGGCCTAGTGACTGAAAGGCTATCAAAATTTGACATCTTATATATAGCTTAAATCGTTAGCTTAGGAAATGAATCCAAATAATAAAGCAATTAAAACAAGTTATTAGGCTTTGATAACACTTAAAAAGGGGGGTGAATAGGATAACGCCAAATTTAAAATAATTACAACGGAATTGAATAAAGAGATAGCCGAATAAAGTAAATCAATTCACAATGCTGAAATGAAAAGCAACCTCAATAAACAAGTATTAAGAGGATGATAAAAAAGTTGTTCTAAAGACAACCTTACACCAAAAACTAAAGTTTATGGTAGGACAACCTTATTTCTAGAAAGGTCTTTATATCAAGAACTCAAACCAAAGAGGAATAAATATATTCAAACTATACTGAGGAATAAAATGCAATCTCAAATGTTGATTGTTGTAAGGACAACCTTGCACCATAAAAATGGCAGGGCAACCTTACTAGAACAAGTAGAGAAACTAAAGCTTATACAACTGAAAGAATAGCAAGAGATAAATTGTGAAAATATAAATCTAAACTATTACAACATTCCCCACTGAGCTTGAAATAAAATGATTACAACATTCATATCCACATACATTCCATAACTAAATAATCAAAAATAGGAAAATGAAGCATACATCCGCACAACACGAAGAGTTATAGTGGTTCGCCTGTGTGTACACCAACTATTCAACAACAGCCACACAGAATGCTACTCCACTCCTAATATTCTCACATAAGGGATATTAGCATTCACTATCAAATAGGTTTTCACAGGTTCACCCAAAACCTTCATAATTGTGTCTTTTTCAAAGGGCTTACACAATTCAAAAACTCTCACTTTTGAGTTTTCTAGCTCTCCTCAGATAACCAACAACTTTGAGATTTTTTTGGCTTAACCTCAAATAAAATCAAAATACAGTAAATTACAAAATGTAAAATACCTATTTTTCTTCTTTGATGTAACAGCCCGGAAGAACCAAGTCGGAGTAGAGATTTGAATGTCAAAGTTCAATGTTCGATACTCACTATGAAATGGTTCTAAGTTCTAATAGATTTTAAATTAAAACACATGGGCTAGCTTTAATTGATTTTGATTCTAGAAAAAAGAAAACAACACTTCCTCTTTTCAGATCAGATTGGAATACAAGAAACAAAATCAATTTAAAAAGCTAAACGAAGAAAATATTAAATATGCACACTTAGCTTAAATGGAGCACAAACGAATCTCTCAGAAGGCCGAATTAAATTAACTTGATTTTCTTAGTCTATTCTGAGATTCGTGTTCTATTTATAGGTGAGTAAATCACATCTTCGATTGGTCTTAAGTCGCTACGACTGGTCATAGAACTAACTGATATTTGAAAATTCAAACGCGATAGGATAAGGCAGTTTCACGACTAGTCATAGGTAGTCTATGACTGGTCAAAGGTTTCTCACGACTAATCGAAGCAAGTCGAATTTCATCACTGGATTTTGAGTCGTAGGTCTATGACAGGTCGAAGAATCAGTCGACACTGTTCATACGACTAATCGAACAGACTCCAAGACTGGTCGAATCTTAACTAAAAATTTCAAATTTTTTCAACAAACTTACGACTAGTCCAGACAAATTTTAGACAGGTCAAAGCAGTGATAGGACTAGTCGAACAAAGACCAGGACTAGTCTTAGAATAGACCAAACTCACGTATATAAAACATATGGATTATGTATCCAAAATGGCCTACTCTAAAGGTCAACCTAAGGTCAGTCATACCTCAATAGTGAAGTAAGGATATTGAAACTTAAAGATGAATGACCTTGAGCATAATGAAGCTTAAGCTTGAGATCTTGATGTAGCTTAAACTTGAAAGCTTCTAGAAATCTTGAGTCTTAAACTAAATCGAGCATTCCCACATTCATGAGTCTTCTTGACTTGTGAACGTAGCTTATCTTGTGAGAATATTGTCTTGACTTAACAAACCATTTGTAGAGCTTTGTTCTTCACATATGAAGGCTTCATAACAAGATACATACAGTGTCTTTTGGCACCTCAAATTTGACAATATAGTGAAGTTATCAACTATAGTACTTACAATAGGCCATGCATTATTGAGACCATTGATCATGATGTGGGGCCCACCTTGTGCTCGTGCACATTTTCCTAGGTGAACCCAACCTAGGTTCATTGTTTCCCATGAGAGCTACCTATACCCTAGCTCATCTACACTAGGTTGATGACATCATCCCTATGAGCATGCCTTACATGTAATAAGTACAAGCATGCTTTCTGCTCTTCCCTAGGCTCTTACATAGCCATCATTACACATCTCTCTTTCTTATCTCTCTCCCTCTCTCTTCATTTTCATCTCCCCTAGCAAGAGAAGCCATTAACGTCCCAAGCTAGAGAGAGAAACTCATCAAAAATTCAGTCACATTCTACTATAGATCTCCTTCAATCCAGCCTTTAGATCATGATCTCCATCGTTATAAGAGCCTCATAGGTGCATTGGAAGGCTAGGGAGAAAGATGAAGGTTAGGTGGGTGCTTCTTTCTCTCTCTCTCTCTCTCTCTCTCTCTCTCTCTCTCTCTCTCTCTCTCTCTCTCTCTCTCTCTCTCCATGTAGATGTGGCCCACCTGATGTGTGTGCTCAGTTGGTCCAAACCGTCCAGCAGGTGGGACGGCTTAACTGTCCCATTTTCTGGATGTTAGTTGGCCACCTTGCTGCCCTGTTTCGCATGGTTCAAATGCAAGGGAGAACACATGAATTTGAGCTTGATCTGGAGTGCATGGCCCATCCAGGTGGACCACATCATGATGCATGCATCACTTTCCAACTGTCCAGCAATCTGGATAGCATGTTGTTATGTCTTTATAGTCTGCATGACCAGTTGGACATGTAGGGGTGGATGTAGGGACAGATCATCGTAGTCCTTTGGTGGAGTGGGACGGCCCACTAACGTGTGGCCCCCACCTTGATGTATGGTTTCTACCCCCAACCGTCCATCTAAGGAGATCATTTTAGGATGTGGGTCCCTATTTCGGACAGGACCTACAACAAAAATCTGACAGCCGCAGGCCCGTGGTGATGTTTATGTTTAATCCACTCCGTCCATCCTTTTTGTGGCACATCTGAACAGGTCCCACCCTCGTGGTGGACCGTCTACAGGTGGGACCCACCATGTGTATGTATTTTTTCCATGTTTCCCGCCTAACAGAGCATCTTTCTATCCGTTCTGAGCGGTCTCTGTTTGGAGGGAAACCACAAATATCACCTTGATTTCCAACAGGGTGGCCCACTCACGTGGACCTCACCCTGTTATATGTGTAGTATCCACCATTCGACAGCATGGGACGCACCATGGTGTGTTTCATCCAGCCCGTTCAACCAGGGGATGACCAGCAGCAAGGGCTGCCGGCTTGTATGTAGGGAAAATAAATATTAGCTTTATCCAAAGCTAAGGTGGGCCACACGTGTGGACCCACCACTGATGTATGCGTTTCATCCATACAGTCCACTGTCCACGTGTGGACGGTAGGACCAAGGTCAGGGATGTGTTTTACATATAGGTTGTTCGTCAGGAGCCAGGGCGTGGGACTCCACGATGTATGTGTTTTTCCCACGTTGCCCACACGTGGATAGTGGGACCCACCACAATGTATGTGTTGTATCCACACCGTCCATCCAACTCCCCAGCCTATTTTAGGTGTTGAGCCCGAGGCTGAAGCCAATCCAAACCTCAGAGCCACATCATCAAGTGGACTATTTTAATAGTAATAAATTGTTAGGCCCGCTGTGATGTTTCTGTATACCAAAAATGTTGAATATGGACTTGTTAGACCCGTCACAAGCCGGAGGACCCAACCAGTGGAGTGGATCCTCCTGATGTAGGCCCCACCTATGAAAAAAACCGTAAGTACAAAAAAATATATATGTTAACGCAGCCGCTGCCAACATCCTGCTGCATGTAACAATGGGCAGGGACCGTGGGTCCCAGCCACAGGCCCACCATGATGTATATCGAGCATCCACACTGTCCATTTGATGGGTCCCTTTTAATTATTGGGAAATCCCAGGAATCAGTTGTACACGGCACTCAGGTGGCCCACACCATCTAAAATCATGTGATGACATGTTAACACACATAAAAGCACTCGCTAGTGCCCACCTGAAAACACACATAAAAGCACTCGCTAGTGCCCACCTGAAATTTGGATGCATCTTAAACTCAGTCTAACCCCTTAATCTAGTGGGACACACATAATTGATGGGCTAGATTTGTGGACCGCTGCTTGATGGGCCCAACAAATGATTATGAATGCTTGAATGGAGGGTAAACCTCTCCACTGTTGTGCAAGGTGAGGTCCACACAAGCCACGGATTGACTTGATTTTAAGTCCCAGGCCCCACATTCAGATATGTGTGGGCTACCACCTAAAGTTTATTGCCCATCCTAATATCCGGAAAACTAGTGTTTAAAAGTAGGGCCGAGGACGATTGTCTAGAAATTTCTGTGCTGGAATTTCAGCGGGTCATGTTCGGTCATATGCCAAAAATCGTGTATGCAAATCCATCAAGGCCCACTATGGGGGATGTTTCTTTTACATGTCAGATTATTAGTATGCCCTACGACTTCGTCTAGAATGGACCCCAAGTGTTTGAAATCTGGGCATAAAGATGGGTCAAATCCACTTCTGAAATGCACATCTGATTTTCTAAGTTTTAGACCAACTTTGGGCATATATACTGGACCCACGTTCAAGATACGAGTTGAACACCACTTGAAACTTTCAAAATATACCATTGAACAGAGAGATAATATTTTAATTGGGTCAAAAAAGACCCCACCTGATTGGAGAGTGGATCTCAAAATGGTGCTAGGCATAGTGGTGAAGGAAGTTTCGCGCAGAAAATTTAAATGCCCATGTTTGGCCTCGTGTCAAATATCGCATGTGTACATCCAGCTGACTGGACCTTATGGGTTTTGAAGTACAAACATAGGGTTACCTAGGGCACCTGATGGCATTCCAAAAGGCGGCCCCACCTAATCGTGGGACAAGCCCAAAAATGGCCAAAAGTCATTTCTGCACAGATTTTCTGCACCTCTCCCAAGCACCATTGTTTGAGCCTTCACAGAAACTTATGCATACATGATCAAGGAGGGCTGCCTCATGGGTTTTGGTACTCATACATAAAACTATAATATAAATATTTTCCTTCATCATAAGCAGACCCCACGTAGTTTTAAATCTGTTTGATAGAAATTTTATATGGGATCCACCACCTTCCCAAAGAACTTAATAGAGTATCTAAATCTCGTACATGAACCCTCTGGTTGTGGTGTGCCCAAAATCTTGAGTAGACCTTTTTGCTTGTGGGTTGTATCTTTACCTAGTAAGGCTCACCTTGTGTATGTCTTAAGGGATTATTGCTAAACCTTGCGATTTGAGTGGTAGACATCCCATGCTATCCATCCATTTACCAATTTGTGTATGGGCCGTGGACCCCATTATGAGTTAGATTCCATATTCCAATTGGCCTGTACCATGTTGAATGTATCATATTCATGCCAACCACATTTGGTGAGGCCTCTTATGATGTGCAGGTCCCCCATTTGTTGTATGGTTGGTTGCCCATTGTACAGTTGTGAGGTCCACCTTGATGTGTGTATTGGAAGCACATTGTTTATCAGTTCCCTGGCCACGGGCTGCCCCATGAGGGCCTGTTATGATGTATGTGTTGCACATGCTGGCCATCTATTTTGTTGGGTTTTATGGGCTGCCCCATAAGGACCCAAAATGATATATGTGACTAAATCCTTGCCGCCCATCCAACTTGCCTAGTTTTTGGCTGAATTGTAAAGCACACATTGGTGGATGTTGGTTACACCTTAGTTATTTAATTGGAGCATGTGGATTTCCCATGAAGTCCAACATAATGCATGAGCAGGATGTCCTCCATGGCCATGATGTTTTGGGCCATGGGTTGCCCCTCATGAAGACCATTTGATGAATTTAGGCTTTGGACCATTACTTGGAGCCCAACATGGTGTGTAGAATATTGTGGATAATGCCCATTTATTTTTCCATCTTTTGTGTGGGCCATGGGCTGTTTCATGAAAACCTTGTATGAAGCCCATGAGCTGTGGCTCAAATGTGATGCATATGAGGCCCTTGAGCCAGGCCCAACATGATATGCTTATGGCCTTTGTATGAGGCCCAACACGATATGTTTATGGCCCTTGAGAGAGGCCCGATAAGATGTATTTATGACCGTTGTTGGGGCCCAATGCGATATATGAAAGGCCCATGTGATGAGGCCATTGTCATGTATAAATCTACTATAATTATGTTTGCCCAATCATTCTCTTGGTTAGTATAAGCCTTGGGCCCCCCATCATGAGATAGATTCTATGGGTCATGCCTTGGGAGCAATGATGGTTAAATGTCTACATTGTAAGAGCAATGGTGGTTAAATGTCCATCTTGTGATCCTCCCTAGGGCCTATTGATTAGGCCTGTTCTCATTCCCTCCTTTGTGGGCTAGCCCAAACGGATGGGTCCCCACTATTATTACTATGTTCCATCCTACCTTATTAGGCTATCTCAATTCTTTGGGTCCCTACTAATGCTACTAGAAGTACCCAAACCTGGAAGCTCATCATTAGGCCCATGAGTAGACCATCTAGATCTACCCTTGTTATGAGGCAAGTACATCATCACTATAGATGGTAAGGACGGCGATATCAGATTTGGTATATCCACCATTGAGGACCAATCCTCATGTTATGAATTAGATCTCCTGTCCTTCTATGGACCCCGTAGTATATAGGTTAATCATTGATTTTGACTATGTTAGTATATGCATTGGGTATGTGTTAACATAACATTATGTTTGTATGGGGCCCGTCGAGATTTTACGAGGCCCATTGTAGTTGTATGAGGCTCATTATGATAGTACGAGGCCTATGGCATGAGACTCAAAGTCGTTGTATGAGGCCCATTATGACTAGACGAGGCCCATTGTGATGTGAGAGGCCCATTGTGATTGTGTGATCGATCATTGTTAAGTTTAATAATCATGCATAGCTTCCTGTTACAAGCCATACGCATTATATGTATGTGTGTTATGAGGAGTGATCATAACACATTCCATTAGGCAGATTATTGCACGACTGGATGATATGACGTATATGTCTCAATACTTTGTGATATGACCACTATACGCCCTAGCGACATCAGGGTCGTGGCCTCCACAGACATGTCGTGGATGGCCAGTTGGAACACCGAAAATGTTATTGAGCATTTAGGGCACTTAAGATGTCCTTAGGTGAAAGCCCTTAAACCTTCATAGTACCAGGAGATGCCTCAACGCCGAGACCGAGTGGAAAAGATGAGCGCCCGAGTGCCTTGTACCATTAGGCCGCGACTCCCACTATAGCGTGGTCGGTTGAGATGGGGTGTGGCCCTACCCGCCCGAGTGAAGGGGGCATATGCTAGGATGAGTTTGACCCGCTCGTAAATGGGTCCACTACCGTCGAGCCTTGTTGGTGATTGGCTATCCACAGGTAGGTAGTGAGGTCTCTTACGCTCGCTGGGCTGCGCGACCTAGAAAACGGCAGCCAACATGTAGTGCATTTGACCCCGATGATTTTCTAGAGAATAAGTGTACTGATGTGTGAACTTGATATAAGGACTGACATGATCCCATTGTATATTGCATATGACATTTGGTTATTTAGGCCTTACATCGCATCATAGCCTTGGTATGACCCATAGCATTCATGTATTGCGTCATATAACTCTTGTATGACATGGCAGCATTGTACTAAATCCCGGTGATGATCCCAAAGATGGATAGTTTTAGATATTGTGATGACTCATGACTGTTACACACGTGGGCGGATGCTGATGTGGGCGGGGCCTAAGGGCCTGGGCGAGCTACTAGTGGTTGGCAGGTTACTATGCCGGTAGGCTACTGTGTACACAGTATGGCGGAACCTTGTGCCATATCAGATACTGTGGCGGTCACATGTGGGTTTGCTAGTAGGAGTTGCATACTTAGCTCTTGATCCATTTATTCATTCATTCACTATACACTTGGGCTGGTGAAGCACAACCAAATCTGTACATGATCTTCGCAATGGCTAGGATTTCGATTGGGCGTGCGACCAACCTGAGATCAGGAGTTTACCAAATTGAGTCTAGCTATCCAGATTTAGGTATGGGACTGGTTTGGATAGAAGTCCTTTGTGATGGATCCTCATAGCTTGTGATACTACGCGCTGTCATCCCGACTACACACTCCAGCTTGGTCATCCATATTGCATACTCTGATATCGTATGACTCATCCTCAACACACAGCATTTGGTTTACTATGTTTCTACATGACCTAGATGAGGTCGATGGTATTCGTGGATCGTCCGGTATTGTATATCTTAATGTATTCTCGGCGATTGATATTTGGCTTACTATATTTCCACATTGCATAGCTCTTCTACATTACTTTATCAGTTTATGGCATTGGCTCATTATCTCTTTACACTGCATATCCTGGATAGGGTTGATAATATTTCTACAGACTTACCAGTATTCTCGCTTATTCTGATATTTGTGTGCTTGACACTTATCTTACGCACACACTTGCACCACCCTCTAAGCTTTCTAAGCTTATGCACGATAGATATGTGTAGGCGACGCTTGGACATTCATAGCTGAGCAAGAGCAGGAGTGTGCGACCAAGCTTTATGGAGATTTTATTATATGCATGTATTTCCTTTCAACATTGTAATCAATGATTTATTATAGTGGATATGTGATGATGATGTTGCTATTATGAAATGGGTACACTTGTGGTTATGCTAAAAAAATCACTTATAAATCCTCCTTATAGGATCCCAGGATCGGAATCTAGCGTATAGGCGCTGGGAGCTAAGAATGGGGAACTACGGAGGCTGTCGCACCAGAATTGGTGATCGAAAACTTTGTGGGCCCGGTTGTTCGAGTTCGAGGCGTGACACGAGCGTAGATTCAAACTACAACTAAAATTACTAGCTATTTGACTAGCGCTACAAATTACATTATGAAATGTATGAAATAGCAATGAAGACCGCACTAGTTGAAGTTGGAATATGCCAATATCTCCTAGAGGGGGGTGAATAGGACTTTTTCAAAGATTTAAGATTTATTAAAAATTCCTATTACACCAATCCTAATAACATGTACAAATTAAGATTACTCAAAACTAACTCTACCGGCTTTCAAGCCTTGTAGAGAATCCAATCACAAACTTCTTGAAAAATAAAGAAATTGCAAACAGGATTGTTATGGATATGACTGTGTGTGTGTGTGAGGTGTGATCTCAGGCAATCAGATATAAAAACATATAAGGAAATCACATAATTGAAAGATAATAATAATCTCAAACACAGTCATTTTTATAATGGTTCAACTACTTATCTACTCCACTCCCGACTGCCGCACTTAACCCTTGAGTGTACCGAATTTCACTAAGGAGGTTTCCCAGGGTTCACCTCAAACCTAAGGTTTTAAATCAGGTTCACCTTCAACCTTTACATAGAGGTTTCTACTCGGTTCACCTCTAACCCTGGAGTTTTACTGGTTCACTCTTAACCAGATGTTTATGCTCTCCATAAAGCAAGGGTCCATACAACGCACCTGGATGTTTATGATCTCCACAGAGCAAGGGTTCACACAACACACTCACTACGTACACTCCCGTCGGAGGCCTCCTACGAGGACTTCAAAGGGTGAAAACCACTTAAGACCCAATCCTAGAAAGGAATGATCACAAGTGTCCTCTGGACTCTGGATACTTACAAATAAGCTGATGAGTCCCATTTAGCTCCATGCCGAAGATTTCCTCATCCTTGTTGACGAAGAGTCTTCTGCTCCCTTGATCCGCAACACAAAATGATGTACCAATACTAAGTTTCGGGTTGGGTCAAGGTTATGATGGAATCCTACTCTCTAAAGATTTTCCTATAAGGAAGATAGAGTAGTTCCAATCATTTAGGCATTCAAGGCATCCTAGCTTAATGATTTGCCATTAAGGTAGTAGCTGGAGGATCCTTGAATGCGGAAGTTCATTTTCCAATCCACTCTATTGAATGTCAATGGTGAGGGTGGATTGGAGGATGAACTTCCTTGAGAGAAAGGGCTTTAGATATAAGATATAAGTTGAAACTCTCAAAAGCTCTCTTCTTTCTCTCACAGCAACAAAAGACAAGTCCTCTATATATAGGCAAAAAGTTCCAACGGATATAAAACGGTCACATTTATGATAGAGTTCGATATCATCGATTAGGTTCGATATCATCAAGCGTATACTCTCGATAGCATCGATGGTCTGCTTGATGACTCGGACTCAATGTCATACGCTTTTGAAACTCTTTGTCAATTGGTCGATGAATCAAAACTATTGTCGATGTCATCGGATTTCGAACTCCAATTCCATCGATGACAGGATCGATCCATCGACACATGAAAAATGAGAGAGACTTGACTTTGAAATATTTCAGGTTTTCATGAATGATCAGGAGAACCGTTGAGATCATCGGAATTTGAATGTCAATGATATCGAGATTAGAATCGATCATCGATAAATTCAGCGGATTTGTCTTTAAGCTTGCTGGACGATTTATGTCCTTGTTCGATACAATCGACCTGGTGCCGATATCATCGATATTTGAATATCGATTCAATCGAAGGGCCCCTGATCATAGTTAAAAACAACCTGAAATATCTGTTATAAGAAATGTGCACCCTCCATCGATATCATCGATGGACTTCCGATATTATCGATATTTGATTTCAGATCAAATCGGAAGATCATCGATATATCGAAGGAATTTGAGATTTTCATTAAAAAACAGGGGTGCCGAAAATCTGTCTATCGATCTTATCGAACCATTCTTCGATGGACTCGAGATTTGAATATCAATGATATCGATGGGTGTATCAATACATTGATAATTCGTCCAGATATGTTGTAAATTTGCTGGACATATTAGTGCTTATATTGATGATATCAATAGGTGTATCGATACATCGATAAATCCATCCAGATGAGTATTTAGTTGTTGGACATTTTTGGTCCCCATATCGATAATATCGTTAAGGTATCGAGGACATCAACAGAGCAGATCGATCATATCGAGGGTATTCCGATAAGATCGACAAGGCGAGAAAAACTTAAAAATTTTCCTATTTTGAAAAAAGTTTTCTCACCTTAAACCCTATGATTTCTAACTTGTTTTAAAGGGTTTTTAATCACCTGGTGTTTTGGGACATGGGATGTGAGGCTATGATTTACCTATGGCGAGCTTCCACACATCCGGTTGAGGCAGACGCTTGGATTGATCTTCCTATCAGGCTTTGTAGACACTCTGACTCAATGCTTACGTAACTTTATAAACCAGGGCACTTTCAATGTAAACAACAAGCTAAAAGTAAAAGATTACACTAGAAAATATAATTTGCTTGACAAGAAAAGTAAAAGATTACACTATGGAATGTAAATTGACTAGTAATTGAAAGGTCATGTTTGGTTTGATTGGGATGGTATGAGACAAAATCTTCCTCTTACATTCATCTTCTATTTATAGCTTTAATCTGACCATCTTGATTCTTCTCACATTTTGATAGTTGTCATAACCACTCAACACTACTTGGCTTCCTCTGTTTCTTCTTTTGCCATATGTCCCATAACTGCTCCTTTACGATTACTCTTCCATCGGTGGCATTATTTGATACATTCACACTGTTGTTACCAATAAATCTTTTTCAAATATTCAAATACAACATGCGAATTCATACATATCACATGTAACCTATTCGGATTGGCTTTTATAAGGAATGGTGATAGTGGGGATGAACATTGCCCCCCTCGTCACTTTGCCTTTCGAAAAATGTAATAGCGACGTGTGACCCCTCATTAATGCAACATTTATTATTACTTGTAGCAACAGGCTAACAATCCTTTTCAGCCGATTCATTGTGACACGTTAGCGACAATCACCTTTATCGAAGCAGGAGTCCAATCTCGTACCTACACGTGTCCTTACATTGTTTCCCACGGACTTGCCATGATGCCCTACTAAATGCTCTTTTACCTCGGTCGATATAAGTATCATTTAAATACTCTTTTTCTCTTTACACTTTCCTATACATTTCTGAATCCTCTAATTTTCTACTTTCTTCTCACCTTCGATTAATTGCTTCTTCATTATCTCCCTCTTCTTTTTTCTATCAAGGCGATCTGGTTAACATGATGGACTCCCTTTCTGAGAAATATCTCGATAAAAGAATATTCTAATCAACTACTAAAGACTACCACTGCATGGCTCCATCATTTTCTTTAGCAATGAATGTCGATGATGTTAGCATGATGGATCACTTATTTGTTGAGGGTCAAATATTGCATATTAGACCCCATTTATTACCTGGATTTACAAGCACAATATTGTTTAACGCCCGGTTTTAACTGTGTTTGTGATACAGGGTGTATTTGAGAGCATGAACAGTAAAAAGTCGCTAAAAAGCATGAATTTAATAATCTGAGGACACCAAGGCAAGGGACGGACCCTAGGGGACCAAGATCGACGAATTTACATGCCAGAGATCGAGAAAATTGAGAAACTGAAGCTCAAGTGGCCTGAAATTGGTCCAGAATGCAAGATCACAGTGTTCCCACCATCCGCTTGGCTCAAAACTCCATACATGCTTCAGGACCATAAATTAACCATACACGTCGAATTTTGGCCGTTGGATCCTTGTGGAAGCAGCCCAACGGACAGATCAGCCCACAAATCACTCATCTGGGGCCCGCCTGATATCCGGATATACTTCAATTTCATTGTCAACGCCTTAAATTGGATGAGAAAAAGGATGGACGGTACGAATTTCTCACGAACATCACCGTGGGACCCACTCGTATAGAACGTGTACACGGTGCACAAGTGCACCGGCTGTGCACCGAACAAGGCAAAGTCGGACAGCGTTGCGCTGACCGACGATTTCTCTCAAAAAAATAGAAGACGCAACAGCGCCTTCGCTGCCGATGCCAGGGCTTGATTGTGGGCCCCACTCATCGTTATTCTAAAAGATCGGAACCGTCCATACGTCACGTGGGGCAGCCACAACCTATGCCTAGGTGTCTTTTTGACACTAGGAAATCTATGGAAAAATCCTAGCCGTTGAATGCAGGATGGACGGCGAAACGAAAGATCAAGTGGGCCGCACCTATTTCACTTGAAAAATACCCTTTCCCGGACGGTTTTTCGACGTCGATCCAATGGATGGCTTGGATTTCTTCAAAAGACATCAAGTGGAGCCCACCAGCATCGTCAGCGCAGGAGAATCAACTCTGCTTCGCAGCGTCCGCGAAAATCGGACGCTGATTCATGTTGTGGGCCCCATACATTGTCCATATGGACAATCCAAACCATCCATGAGATTCACGAGGTCCATATCACTCATGCATAGGTGGCAAATTTTTAAAGGGTACCGGAGATCTGTTTCTGATCATCCAAAAGCAAGATTAACGGCGAAAGGATCTAGTACAATGGGCCACGTTCAAACCGAAGAAAAATGGTCATTTCCGACCGGTTTCTCAAACTAAAGCTAGTGAACGGCGTGGATGGCTCAAACATCAAAGAAATCTGGGCCCCACAGTATTTACCGCAACCTGCTTTACGCAGGGACTATGCATCCGTGAATTCCGGACGTTCCGAAACGTTGTAACTCCTCACTGTTGATTGGTCCGTCCATCTGAACGGTCCAAATTGTTTCCACGGTGGGACCGGCCAAATCCAAGCTGACCGAATGGCTTAGATCTTGTATGAGGAACGTCCATGGGCTGAACAAGCGTCAAGACGCAATTCCTCTTGCGTTTCTGTGTCTCCTGCTGCAACAGGGAGTGCGTGACCTTCTTATGCACTCCCACTTTTGTTTTTTTTTATATATAAGAGAGAGAAGAAAGGCCAGCGAATCACTCACGGCTGGAGATCTGACAGGAAAGAGAGAAAGATAGGGAGAGAAGAAAGAAGTTTTTTTTTGTTTGTTTTTTTTTTTTTTTTGTTATGCTTTTCTTCTCAAATTTCTGATGAGATCTAGCCCATCCATGCGTGGCTAAACCTCTTAGCTAGGGCTAAGAGGTGAAGCTTGTAGCGTGATGGGAGGACCTGTTGCTTGTGCCTTTTTGTTTAAGACTGAATTAATGTTGATTTTTGTGTGATTTTAAGGGAATGTTTTTAGTCTTTAATGGTCTGTTGTGACTGAAATTACAATGGGTCTGCGATAGCTTTGAGCATGTTCTTTTCCTCTTTATGTTTATGAAGTCAGGAAGCCCTGTTGTTCACCATCGTCTCCTGGGCATGGTCGGATGACGGTACCCTTCCTAACTTTCATGGCATGTTAATTGGTTGGAAATTAGTTTAATTATGTTGTTTACTTTGTCTCCTGGGCATGGTTTGGTGATGGAATCTATTCTAATTCATACACCTTTCATCTTTTTAAACACTATATCAAATAAGTTCAGTTTAAATTCCATGATTCTTCAAGCAGGCATAAGATCTCCCTGATCTCTACAAGTGGATCCTCTGAATCCCTAGTTTCCCTTCTCTGAATTTTCTTAAATTTTAGATAATTATTTTACCATTATTCCTCAAATCATAATTGGTTTAGATTTCATCTTAGCCTAGTTATAGATCTGGTTATTTTCAGATAACGTACAGGTATCAGTCCCTGTGGATTCAACCTCGGTCTCACCGATTTTATTACTACATCACAACCCTGCACTTGGGGAGTGAACATTATTCCCCATTTGTCTTGGTGAAACTCTGTTGATTCAATTCGAATCGATCCCTGATTCTTCAAATGCTCTAAAGAATCCTCAGATATGGTCGAAGCCACTACCGAAACGGGATACTTGGTTCGTTCATGTTTCCCCTCAATATGAGGCAACATGGAGAGAATTGGATATCTAAGAATGTATCAAGCTCTCCATCTACGACTATCTATTAGACCCTGCTCTTCTTACTGTAGCTTTGACATTTTGGAGTTTATCGACTAACACATTTTTCTTTGGTTTCGGTCACCTGAGTCCTACTATCTTGGACGTTGCAGCCCTGACTCAGCTTCTTCCTTTTGGTGAAGCTGTCTTTCCTGGTTTCATGCAAAAATAAATTGTGCGCTTTACAAACAAGGCCAGAAAGGCCTATTCCCACTTCATGCAAGCTTACCGTGGGCACAGTGGATCGGTCAATTATGATGAACATATGACTTTCTTGCGACTTTGGATCTGCCAACATTTACTGTGTGAATGCTCTGCAAATCACAAACGAATATATTCCATTGGTTGAGGCACTTGCCCAAGGCTAAAAACTTGCTCTAGCACCTTATGTATTCGGCCACCTATACAGAGGTATTTATGAAATCACCATCAAAGGTCTATATTATGGAGGAGGACCATTGTGGGTTCTTCAGATGTGGATCTATGACTGTTTCCGCCCATCCCTTGTACATGATTCCATCCACTCCAAGGTTATTTATTCTTCTTACGATGAATGGGTTATCCACTATCCTTAAGAAACTCAATCATTCTCTGTATATATGAGCACTCTATTCTTTTCTTTGGATAAGGATAAGTGAAATTGATTATTCACTCCATTTCATGATAGAGAATATGGCCTTAGCCGGTTCAGTGGCCTATTCGAACTAGGACACAATCAAGAGATATCCCAATTGCACTGGGCATGGGAAAGTTATCTCATTTGTATGGACCTACGTTATAACGGTATTATTGACTCTGGCAAGAATGTTAAAGTTAGGGTCGAACAATATTACTTGAATTTGCTTGCTTACTAATTTAGCCTAGTCCAGTGTATTCCCTGCTCATTTACTCTATTGACATGCAATCAACCACCTTATAGTTGGTTGATCGTCGACAACATTGAGCTTTACAATTCTCTCATCTCTTCTTCTCAAGACCACAACATATTTCTCATCCTTCCCTATTATCCAAATCAACCTCAAGTGATGGACACCTTCATCATTTGGTGGGAAAACCATTACCAAAAATTAACCAATGGATCTCCATAAGATATCATTGCTCACCTCTCTTCCTTTACGTAGACTAAAGGAAGGAAAAGGGCAGCATCCTCAATGGTCGTTGTTCCTAGTCAAAGAATAAATAAACCATTAACAAGACTGGCCACTGTATCTTCTTCGATTAAGACAGCAATTGCTTTGCCTAAGTGCCAAAAAGCTATGGCGACAATACCTTTTACTTCCACATCTCTGCCACCTCGCCAACTTCTATCAGTTCACAAAAGAATTCCTGACTTGGGGGTTCCTCTTAGCCAACCAACTACTCTGTTGTGAAGCGCATCGATCCACATTTCCAACGATTTACTGTAGATTGACCGTTGCTAATTCCATTAAAAGGATGATGTGTAAGACATGTAACCTCACGAGACCTTCCGTATGCTTCAACTTTGACATCAGTATGTTCCTAGCGAACTAAATTGACGAGTTTTGATCGCGACCCTAATTTTTTTGTACCGCAACACCCCGAGACTTGTATCTTAGCGACTGTGCAGGCGTTATGATTCCAACACTGCGTGACACACTCCATTATGACCCTTAGATTAGAAGTTACTATTTTAGCACAATCCAGGATGGGTTGTGCAATGCATGTAGGCCCCACTTGCATAAATTCCTAGGTTGTCCAATCCATCAATCAATTCATCCATCGCTCATGTCTCTCTTTCCCCATTAATCAAACAAGCCCATGCCTCCCATCATGCAACCCATGCTTTGCCCATGCCTATCAATCCCTCTCTCCTTCTTTCTATCCCCATTATACCCCTTCGTCTTCTTCTAATTTCTTTGCTATCCTAAGAATTCTACCACAAATCCCCTAACTTCCTCTCATTTCTACCATTTTCTAGCAAGAGAGTAGAAAGAGATTAGAGAGAATTAGGAAGAGATTAAGAGAGAAAGAGAGAAAAGAAAGAAAGATTAGGGAGATGATTTAAGAGAAAAGAGAGAGCTTGAGAGAAAATTAGGAGCGATCAAGAGGCTAAGCGAAGAGAAAAGAGAGATTAGAGGAGATTAGGGGTGGAGAGGAGTTTGTTGGACTGTTTGATCACCAATTTGACCCAATTCAACCATTCATCCGTCATTATGAGTGCATTAATTGGAGGCTCAAAACCTCCATTTCTTTGTGATTTTTTCATTTTTGTGGGCCCATAAGGGTGAGACCCATCTTAATCTTGTATGGACTGTATGGTGGACCCCATAGTAGTGGGACCTACCCCGATGGCCGGAGCCTTTCCATATTTTTCTTTCCTTTCCTTTCTTTCCTCATTTCCTTTTAGTTATGGTATTGTGGGGCCCACATGTGGGCCACTCTGTTGGAGAGCGTGCCCGTACGCTATCATAGCCCGGACCATATTGTATGCTGCATTGTGATGTTTATTCTCAATGTTACATGTTGATAGATTTATGCATATTTGGATGGTGGAAAGGGCACTGAAATCATGATCCAAAGCTCCTTGGCCCCACCATGAGTTGGTCATTCTAATGGACGGAGCGGATTTCCTAGGTGGGCCCACCACCACCCTTAAAAACATTAAAAAGAGAGAGGGGCAGCGGCACCTGTCCTTAGGCACAACAGCGTCCAAAGACGCTGCTGGGCGGCGTGCTCATTCCGAAGGCCAGTTGGGGCCTCCACTCATGGGTCCCACCATGATGTATGTGTTTCATCCTTGTCATTCATCAGAATCTCCAACTCATTTCAACTGTTGGTCCATGAAATGGAGCCGATCCATATCTCAGGTGGGCCACACTACGAGGTGTAAGAGTCTGGAAAGCCCATGCGTCACAGGCACGGGGAAGGTTAGGGTGGGTTTCCACTCGTAGGACCCACTGTGATGTGTTTACTAGATCCACACCATCCATCTGTGTCTCGGCTCATGTTATCCATAGAGCCTAAAAACTAGGCTGATCCAACCTTCAGGTGGACCACACCACAGGTGATGGTGGGTTGGGAGCACCCCACATGTCAGCCATGTCGACATGGGGTGGGCGTATCCCCACTCATGGACCCCACCATGATGTATATGTTAAATCCACGTCGTCCACCTATTTATCCTGATCATTTCAGGCCATGGGCCAAAAAATGAGGTAGATCTGGGTTTTAAGTGGGCCGCACTGATAGAAATAAGTTTATGCTATTAAAACCTTCCAAGGCCCACCGTGAGGTCCCTGTTCGTTTAAACAAATACAACTCAGGGCCATTAGACCTCCCTCGAGCTGGCCTATGTGGTGGACGGAGTAGATCATCCTAGTGGGGCCTGCTTTGATAATGTATGCAAACCAAAATATAAATAAATAAATAAATAAATAAAATGAGTGGGTCAACTCCCACCAACACCCTGGGCGAGCGGACGCCCAACTTGGGGCATGGAATGGGGACACTTGTGGTACCCTTCGTGATGTTTGTGCCTTATCCACTTTGTTCATCCATCTTGCTAGATCATGTTAGGCCATGGGGCCAAATATCAGGTTGATTCGAATCTCAGGCGAACCGCACCAAAAGGAAAAGTGGGAAGGCATTACTGCCCATTTTAGGCCGCACATGGGGCCACTCATGGGACCCACCTTGATGTTTATGTTCCATCCACACCGTTCATCTCTTCTTTAGGACGTGTTAGGCAATGGGTCCAAGTTTCATGCTGATCCAAATCTTAGGTGGGACGCACCACATGGAATTGTGGATGGAAACCACTTGGACTTGGAATCCCCTATATATGGAATCCCTTGGATTTGGGATCCCTAAATGTGGGATCCCATGGATTTGGAGCTCTCTTAGACTTGAAATTATTGGATTTCTGAAATCCCTGGCTATGTTTTGCACACTGGATTTTAAATCCCCATAATTTTGAGTTAAATGCAAGATACATTTGTAGGGTTTGAAATTAATTATTAAATCAAAATTTTTTTTTAAAAAATCCCAATTAGTGTATATATATAATGTTGACACTATGATTGTATTAAATTTGTTGAGGCAAGTACTTTGCCTGAAATGATGAAATCCCAATACCAAAATGGGCCACAAGCACAGGATCACATCCTAGTGACTAATCAATGATCTATAACTATCAGTTTATGTCAGCAATGTTCAAACAATGCAGATCATCCTATTAAAGTAATTAAAGTGATCCTATGATAACCTGATTGTTTTGGGATAACATCAGTGGGCCATGTGCCCAATAAATTAGTAACTTAGTGGCACACATGTTGCACATTTGAGTGCCCATCCGGGTCATTCCCAGTGGACCCCGCCCTGACATATGTATCTTAGTCATGCATTACATCCAGTTACTAGATTTGTATATGTAGGCTACATGTGGAGTAAATGTTAGTCTAACATGGGCCACACAATATAGACTTCTATATTTCTAGTAGGGCCTGTCATCTGGGCCCCACTCTTTGTATATGATGTGCCAATTAAGGCTGATTATCACTTGATTTGTCTGATAACATGCTAGTGTACTTGTCCTGATAGGACACACCAATAACATGCTTAGTGTAATGATATCATGCTCAATTATATGTCTAAACACATCATTTATATGCCTATTGTGGATGATGCTTGTTCATAGTATATGCCCGTTTTCTTGAGACACTTAGGGGACTCTATATGAGATGGATATAGGGTCACCCCACATGATCGCGCGGTAGATGCGGGTCTGATGCATGACTTCGACAGTATGATTCATGCATTTCGCAACCTGTATGCCATAACTACTTTTACACCCTAGCGACATCGAAGTTGTAGCTTCCAAAAGCATATCGTGGATGGCCGGATTAAATAAAGAAAATATTTGTTCTAGCACTTAGATTCTATGGATGTTCATTGATGAAAGTCCCTAAACCCTTACGGTACTAATAAGATGCGTCAACGTCGAGACAGAGTGGATAATATGAGCGCCCAAGTACCAAATTTCAGTAGGCCATGTCTCCCACTATTTCGTGGTCGGTTGAAAAGGGGTGTGACCTTATCCGCCTGAGGGTAGGGGGCTATAAGCTAGGTTGAGTCCGACCAGGTTGTGAAATGTATCTGCTATTGACAGGTCAAGCGGGCATTGGCATACCACTAACGAGGCGGATAATGAGGTCTCTTCCACTCACTTGGTCATATAGCAATGGGGCGGAAACTAGTGTTGGAGTGTATTAAACCCTGATGATGTTTTCAGTGACGAACTGTTCCGATATGTGGACTAGTTGAGGATCAACATGTTTGTATTACATCTCTAGCATATGACACTCAACCACATATGCCTTGCATTGTATAGCCTTGGTATGGCTAACAACATTCATGGACTTGACAGCTTAGCCCTCTATCATCTTCCACATACTCTGATATCTATATTATTGTCATATGCATTATGTATACACACGCATTCTACTAAGCTTTGTAAGAGACTTATGTGTGTTTGTTTACACTGTAGGTAATGCTAGGGCATGCCAACAACATTGAGCCCAGAGCATGAGCCTGATCTTTTGAGTTTTGGTTATGTCTTGTATTTCCTTTCCGGTACAGTACTCAAAGATTTAATTAGTGCATATATGGTGATGATGTTTTGTGACTTGGGTACACTTGTGGTTATTCTCCTTTACAAAAAAAAAAAAAAAAAAAATCACCCAGAAAATCCTCCTTCTAGGATTCCAGGATCAGAACCTAGCGTATGCGAGCTGAGAGACGAGAATGGAGTACTACGGAGGCTATCGGCACCGAATTCAGCGGTTAAGAATTTTGTAAGAGTTTGGGGCGTGACATGATGACAATTAGGTACTTCCTTAGCTAAAGTCGTGGAATCTTTTGAAAAATACTTCAAAACCAAATATCAACCTGGAATCTCTGCTGAAAATTACTCTAAAGAAATTATAGAAGTTCTGAAACATTACCAGGAAGCTCATTAAAAGTAATTGCTGGAACAAATGGTGGTAGGATAGGAAAAGACTAAATGATCTAGATCTCCCGTTTGATGAAAAATATCTCACTCCTTATCATCCTAGCCCGCCACCATTCCCCAATTCAACACTAATGATGGCGATGATTATAGAAAAAACTCAGACGGTAGACAACCCATTTGTTACCCACACTATTAGCCCTGATTTAGGTGGAGGTTACTTACCTATGTAGTTATTGTGAATATCTTTTTTACTTCTCATATTAATTAACCATATCCCTTTTTTTCTTGCAATAACCCAGAAGTCATTTGATGCAGAAAAAAAATCATAGTGGCGCAAATGTTGCGGGCAATGTTAACCAGTGATCGAGGCCCCTGAGGTGACCGATGTGCAGAATGTTGACTCTAAAGACACAGTCAATGTTAAAGCTCCTTCTCATACCTCTCCTGAAATCACGACTGTCGTGATAGAGTCAAAATACATGGTCGATCTCTCGCAAACACCACCTGCAACAATCAACCAAGAGTGGGAAGAAGAAGAACAACCACTGAGTGCTACCCATCAGAGTCCTGGTAGAAGAGTCCTGGTAGAAGATTATCTATTTGCCTGATACCACCTTTGGCCAAATAGATTACTTCAACAATTGAAGAGCTTTAATTTGCGAGGCAACTATTCCTGTGACAACGGAGGTTGTAGCAATCGATGCTCCTAAGACTGATTCACATTTAATACCCTCATTGGCAACACCAATCGTAGCTGAGACTTCGAATCTTCCATATTCTAATACAAGTTTACTTCCACTTTATAACATCATTTCCTTCCTCAAGTGAGCTTTGGCTGAAGATATTACTATGGCCGAATCACCCTTGTTATCGAATAGCCTGCAAAACCTCAAGGATGAGCTTTAAATCCTCATACAAATGGGATTATTCGGAACCTTGTCAGTCGAGATGGTTAACAAACTCAAATGAATGATCCAATCATGTTGTGCTTTCTCTTGGTCGGATCTCACTCTCACGGGTAAGCTTCTAGCTCTCTATTCTTTCTTGGGATTGATCAAAGAGAAACAGGAGATGTGATGTCATCAGCCATCTCAAAGCGGAGCGTATGACAGCAGAATCTCAAGTGGCCTCAGCCATAGACATATTAATCAATATCAGCAGGTACTACTAAATTGAAAGCATACAGAGCTGAAGCGAAAGAGATGGAAGTTAGAATTGCAGCCTTGGAAGCAAAGCTGATAGCTCTAAAAAAGGGTATGTGAGGAGAAGCGTGTTGAGCTTGGCCATCAGGAGAAAATGATCGAAGATCTGGAGACATCTGCTAATGCTTAGGCACTACCATTGGCCGATTTCGCCGATCTATTGTTAAACATGAGGCTACCTTGTGCATTATAAAGGGACAATTGGAGACGATACAAGCCTCACTCTAATCTTTTTCTTCTTTCGAATTGTAACTCTAAATTCAAAATTTATCTATCAATGTAATCAGTTATCGAGCCTCTTTTGTTCTCTCATGCCTTAGCTTGTTTTCTGTTCTTTTGTAACTAATGGCTAACTCAGTCCTCAAAACCCAAGACATCGTGGGCCTGTTCCAAGTTTAACGCCTTAACCATTACATGTCCCTGGTTTATTGGAACATGCAACGTCTTTCCTGCTATAAAAAATCTGAATTGTGGGTACCATAATCACCTAATTAAATTGCTCTGAACCCCATTTAGATTCAAACTAACCTCATCTTTGTAACTCTATCTTGCTTCCATAGCTTCCAACTCTTCTTCTTTCATTGCTGGTTTGAGAGCTACCTGAAGGATATCTTTGACTGGGGTTTGGCAGAATTCTACCAATCTTCATTACTCTTCGATGCAAACTATTTCGTTAAAGCAGCTTAAACAGCGTCCGAATCAGAGTCTGCACTTGGAGAACTCCTTCAAAAGTTGAAGTGCTTAGACTCCATCGAGTGTCGTTATCTTAAACTTACTTTTGACTCTAAACTCCTCGCTAGATATCTTCGCGGACAAGCATGGGCCAAAGAAGACTCTGTAGGGGTGAGTGAGGCTCATGAGCTAGCCTGGCACGAACGAGTGCACTAGGTCTAGACGCAGCAGTTCAACCACACCATGCTTCATGCATTGTAGGCTTATCATACCATACTGATGGAAGAACTCAAGGAATGGGAACGTTCCTTCTTCGCTAAAGATGTGGTCATCCTGGAAGACTTTTCATTCCTTGATGAAAAAATTGCTATCTATCAGATGTGTTTGAAGATAAGTCTTAGCACAAAAAGAGAAGTCGAGAACATGGTTTCTTCAAATAGCATCCGCATCCACCAGCTGCTTCATCTTCTTCCGATCATCATCGAAAAAGGAGTAGATTAGGCACCTAAACTGAAGAAGAATGAGGCCAAGATGCAATCTCTCCTTAATGAGTTTGAGGGAATGAAAATCAAGATGACTTAAGTCACTCGGACGCTTTGTGTTTTCCTTTCTTTTTCTTTCTTTCTACTCCTATAATGCGGTCGATGACCGATAACGTCTTTAAACAAATCTTCCTTTTACCAATTTTCTAAATGCATTGATATGACATATCTTGGTAAGGTATGAGATTTTTTTTCGAGTACCAAATCTTTCTTTCAGTATCAGCCAAGGCTAGAGATATCCAGAAAAGATAACTTGTCTGAACAATATTCTCGCAATGGTTCCTCTTAGTCGACCAAGTCTCTCTGTGAAAAATCAGTCACTCAACACTTAGCCATTTTTCATTCACATATGCCCTACCATATGTTAACTCGCCAGTAGTAAATATGTAAAATTTTCTGAGGAACTTCATTTATTGTATTACATACTTCCATTTTTCAGGAAATGAATTGACAACCCAGCCATCTGTTTTGGGTTCCCAACCAAAAACCCTATCTAATGCATATATTTATTACTCATAATGCCTATAAAAAACACTCCCTACTTAGATTTGCAGCACACTACGAATAGGAAACTTTGATAGCAAGCCTTGCCACCATGACTTCCTCCACATTGTTCTCTCAATCCTTAAGGGTTTTGAAGGAAATCCTTGAGGAAGGGATTGACTCCTTCTCCCATTTCTCCTTCCTCCATGATAATTATCCCTTCCTAAGGGATATGACTGAAGCAACTAAGACTAATGAACCTCTACGAGAGGTTCTCGGAGTTATTTAAGACCTATAACGGCTTGGAGAGGCATATTCCAAGGATGATTCTGAATTTGAACGATGCATTGTCCCTCTTATGGAACTACCAGCCCTCCGTATTGAGTCAGCAACTCTTTCAACTCACTATGATGCGGCTTGGAAGAACCGATTGCACTGGACTCATCAACATCACTTAGACTAAGAGATATAACGATCCATTGAGGTTATACTTGGCAATCTCTTCACTGACCTCTCGGAGGCTCAATGGCTCCATCCAGAGCATGATCGGCCGGACAATCAAGACCTTCGAAACTTCATCAAGTCACAGATAGAACCGTATCGAACTCGCGAAGAGTCTAACAATTCCGAAGAGTTGAAGGTCGTGCAAGAGTTCGCAGCTGTCAACCAGCGTCTCGATGAAGTCATCGACCTTCTCCATAGACTCACAGACTAACAGTCATAGTGGAGAAGTATGCGTGCACAAGCTATGAAGGCCAAAGAATCGGCTGCTAAAAAAATTGAAGAACTTAAGGTAGCCTATTTGTAATTTGGCCGATTGGTGGAGGATTTTTTATTTTTATTTTTATTTTTTGTAATCGAATGGCCACTAATTTCAAGGCCTCTTCATTGCAATATAAACTCTTTTTGTTTTGTTAACAACATGGTGTTACACTTTGTCCCTCAACTTTGTTTTATCTGTTCCCAAATGACCTCCCATAGCAAGGGAAAGTGTGGCTTTAGGAATCGGCCATTGATCGGAGCCTTTGCAATCTTCCCATTCATATCCTTTAGAACGTATGCTCCCCCTTTAAGGACTTGGATGACAATACATGGTCCCTCTCACATGGGAGACCATTTCTTCTTGCCGAGAGCACGATCTTTCTGACCAATTAACTATACAACCTTTCACACCATATCTCCCTCCCCAAAAGATTTTCCTTTCATCCTCTTATTATAAGCTCGGGCAATAACCATTTTATTGGTGACGATCGATTTAAGGGCCCTCATTTGAACTTCATCTAGCCATTCAAACTCAGCCAACATTGCTTCCGTAAACTCAAGAGGGGTTAATTTGGCCTGATAAGTGGTTTGTAAAGATGGCAGAGTAACCTCTAGGGCCACTATTATATCATGCCCATATGTCAGCACATATGGACTCATCCTAGTACTTGTACGTAGTGAGTTTCGATAGGCCCAAAGTGCTTCCAATAACTTCATATGCTATTCTCAGGAATTCTCTTTGATCATTTTCCTTCGAATGTTCTTGATTACCTTGTTACTAGTTTCATCTTGGCTGTTAGCTTATACATAATATGCTGTCAAATGCAATATTTTCATTCCATATTTTTCAGACGTTGCCCGCAATTCTTTTGCTGAAAATGTCACGCCTCGATCAATCGTGATGGATTATGGAATTGTGAATCGATAGATAATATTATTTTTAATGAATTCAATCATCTCTCGGTGGCCCACTCCTTTCATAGGCTTTGCTTCTACCCACTTCGTGAAGTAATCAATCATAACAATTATAAACGAATCCATCCACGATGAAGGTGGGTGGAGCCGACCTATCAAGTCAATCGCCCAACCTCGAAAGGGCCTATGCTTTATAATAAAATGTATCTTTGTGTTGGGTACATGCTGGATCGATCCATTTTTTTGACAAGCCTCAGGACCCTTAGCATATCGAATATAATCGATCATCATTGTTGGCCAAAAATACCCATAACATCTGAGCGTGAGTCTCATTTCCTCCCTGCCTGGTGGACTCCATATACTCCTTTATGGATTTCACCCATTGTTACCAGAGCCTCTTTTTTAGACAACCATCGAAGTAAGACCCTGTCGGCCTCTTTTTTATACAATTCTTTGTTGATCATGACATAATTGGCGGTCGATCTCCTCACATTCTTATCAATCTTAGTACATAGGCTTTGCAGATATCCCATGAGAGGAGCCCTCCAATCTTCTTCCCTTAACTCTATCTGGTATATCTCTATAATATCTCCTCGTTTGAAGATAGACGGTATGGATCATCTTTGAATGGCAATTGTTTGCTTGACTAGCCCTCTTAGGGCATCAAGCCCCGTGGCTATTTGTGTTATTTCATTGGCATCCATGTTATGTTCTCTAGTCACATGTACTAACTCTACTTCTTCAATACGGTCCAACATTTGGGTTGTTAAGGCAAAATATGGCAACATGGCTACACTGGTGTATTTGAATAATCCTACCATCTGATTGATCACTAACTGTGAATCACCTACCACCATCGCGGTCCTTACACCTAATTCAACCAATTTGAGGCCAATTATCATGGCTTCGTATTCGGCATGGTTATTGGTGTAGTCAAATTCCAATTTGAATGTAAATTTCTTCATGTTTCTATTTGGGGCAATTAGGATTATACAAGCTCCTGATGCCTTATACGTTTTTTACCCATTAAAGATCAACTTCCATCGCGTCAATTGTACACAATATAGATTTAAGATTTCTAGAGGAATTTGCTCTTCCAAATTAGAGAGGTGGTCAGTCAAAAAAATCAGATACGGTTCGACCCTTTACTACTTTATGTGGAATGTAACAAAGATCGAAATCAGACAAAGCTAGCACCTATTTGTCAATTTGGCCATTCAAAATCGACCGATTCAACATGTATTTTACCAAATCGGTCATCGTTATTACATTCACTCTCTTGGCCAACAAATAATGTCTTAATTTAGTGGCCCCAAAATACAATGATAGGCACAACTTTTTTATAGTGGAGTATCATCTATCGGCATCAAATAATGTTCGGATTAAATAATAGACCGCACATTCTTTTCACATATTGTCATCCTAAGCTAAGAGAGCTCCCACTAATTTCGCAAAGGCTGCAACGTATAGCTTGAGTGATCGACCTTCGACTGATGGCATTAGAACTAGTGGCCTCATTAAATATTCTTTGATTCTATTGAAGGTCATCCGCCTCCTAATCGAACTCGGACCCCTGCTTTAGATTTATTAATGGAGAGAAGATATTAGTTTTTCCTATGTAATTAAATATGAATCTTCGCATGAAATTGACTTACCCTAGAAACTTTTGCAATTCTGATTTATTCCTTCGTGGATGAGCGTTGATGATTGCTTAAGCCTTATTTTGATCAACCTCAATCCCACATTGATGCACTAGAAATCTCAAGAAATTTCCGGTCGAGACCATGAAAGCACACTTCAAGGGATTTATTTTTAGCTTATGGAGCCTCAACTGCTTAAATGATTTATGTAATAGGGCAACATAGTTTCATATCATGAAATGTAGCATTCATTTCCCTCTGATATGTAGCTCCTTTGTTTTTTAGTCCAAAAGGCATCACTACCCAATAATAAGTTCCTAATGAACCCAAACATCTATATGTTATTTTCAACACGTCGTCTATTACAATGTAAATCCGATTATATCTGGAATGTCCATCCATGAAGGACACAATTTCATACCTGACAGCCTTATCGATTAGCTAATCAGCCACCGACATCGAGTATTCATCTTTTAGTGTTGCTAAATTTAAATTTTTGAAATTAATTCAAACCCTCAACTTGTCATTCTTGTTTATTACTGGAACAACATTTGACATCCATTCAATGTATTTAATAGGCCTAATGAAACCAGCCTTTAAAAGTCATTCAATTTTTTCCTTTATCTTATGTGTTATTTCTGCTGTCATTCGCCTGAGAGGTTGCTTGTGCGGCCAATATCCTTCTTTTATAGGCATCTTATGCTAAACTAAACCCCGATCGAGCCCTAGCATATCGTGATAGTCCCATGCAAGACAGTCCGCAAATTCATTGAGGAGATTTGTCAATTACCTCTTCTCATGAGGTGTCCACAAGTTGCTAATGAATGTAGAATTTGGATCTTGCTTGGTCCCTAAGTTGACTTCGACTAAAGGATCTTGAACTTGAGGCCAAGAATCTTCCATCTTATTGGGAGCCTCTTTAAGCTCAATACCCTCGTCTTCGGCCGAAACATCCACATTGGCCAAGTTTACAAGGCAGCAATCGTCCATCTCTTTCAGGCTTTCCTCGAGCCTTCTTAGTCTAACCATGAAATTGGCCTGGTATTGCCCATTTCTTGGTGTACCAATCATGAAATTTCTTCAATAGTACAACATGAGACCAGCCAATAAGGAACAATGTCGCTCAACAGGATGTCACGTGATCACATTATTTCTATAATAGCATGCACAATACTTTCTAGATTGTTCTTTACTGATATTCCAGTTGGTCGGCAGAACATGTTTCTCCCAGTGAACCAAATTGGTATTACTTTTGTGAGGCCCGTATCCTAGATCGTACCATTCCGTAGGCTTCTGCGGTCCTCCCGATCAAATTCCAATGACCCACAACACGTAGATAGCAGTTGCGCGTGACCCTGAGTCGTCTCGTATTCCAGAGTCGGCTTGACCTAAGACTTGCATCCTTACGACCGCGCCATCACAGCGGTTTCGACGCTGCGTCCCGCACACCGATGTGATACCTGGGCCAGGAGATATGGGCCCGCGTTCAATTCGAGAAAACACCGCGCATTTGCTAAACTCAAGAGAACATGTCCCATGAACCCCATCAATCAAGTATATGTCCCATCCCCAAAAGTAACCCCTAAAGTCAACTCTCTCTCCACTTTTACATGTCAAGTACACACCTATCACTCACCCATCACTCCATCACTCACACCCATCCCCCTCTCTCTCCTTACATCCCATCTCTCTCTCTCTCTCTCTCTCTCTCTCTCTCTCTCTCTCTCTCTCTCTCATTTCCCCATTTTCAAGCAAGCTCTCATGGGAGAGAACCGTCCAAGCTTCCATGAAAGAAGCTAGGTGTGGCCCATCTTCCTGCCTCCTATCTCCACCATCCAACCATCCAATGTTCATCATCCTCCATCAAAGTCAAAGCTTTGGAGCTAGGGAGTTCAAGAAGAAGTCTAGGTGGGTGATCTAGGATTCCTACCATTGATCTTGATATTTAAGGACCCGCATGTGGTGGGACCCATTTAATTTATGCATTATAAGAAACGGAGGGCACATAATAGAGGGGTCCCACCCCTCCACGATTTCTCTCTCTCTCTCTCTCTCTCTCTCTCTCTCTCTCTCTCTCTCTCTCTCCCATCTTGTGGCCCACCATGATTGTTTTTTTTATCCATGCCATCCACCACGTGGACCCACCTCGTCGTATGCACTATGTATCCACGCTATCTAGCTTGTGGGCCCACGGCCTGGATGGTCAGCACCGTCCATCACACCTGGGCCTAAACGAGGGAAAGCACGAATATCAGCTTGATTCCAAGGGTGCGGCCCACCCTTGTGGGACCCACCTGATGTGGGTTTGGACTGGCTGGTGTAACTCGCACCAACTATATAGCTGTTGTATGCACATGGGAGGTCTGATCTCAATCGTCCATCTACTGGACACTAGGCTGGTGGCCCAGCAGTCCAGCAGCATGGCTGCTTTATGATGTCAGCAAGATATGTGGGTCCCACCTACTATCCTAACTGTCCATTTGGATATGTGGGTCCCACCTACTATCCTAACCGTCCATTTGGATGTGTGGGTTCCACAAGATGAATGAGGGATATATCCATACCGTCTGTCCATCTGGGCGAGGGCCCACATGACGTATGTGTTTTATCAACGCCATCCAAAGTTGTGGGCCCTACCATATGAGATATGTGTTTTATCAAACCGTCCATCCATTTACGTGGGACCCACCCCACACGAGTGACACGTGTGAGGGTGGGGCCCACCAGATATATGTACATTATATTCATGTCGTCCGTCCGGCAGAGATGGGACGGCGGGCCACTTGATGTATGTATTTTATCCAGCCATCCATCACTGGACGTTGGACGTTGCAGACTTGCTAAACTAAATAATAATAATAATAATAATAATAATAATAATAATATTATTATTATTATTATTATTATATGATATATTATATTATATACCTAGTGAGCCCCACGTGGGACCCACCTGTTGGAAGCTGAATGGCTGGTGCATCTCACACCAGCTATATAGCTGCTGGTGCGATGTCACCAGATTTCTGTGGGACCCACCGTATGAGTTTGATCCACACCGTCCATGTTGGGACGATAGGATTCCACTGTGATGTACCTGTTGTATCCAAACCGTACATCTATGTGTCTGATCACAGGTATGTGTTATATCCAAAACATCCACCCACCGTCCAGATTCCATCCACGTGGCCCACCTTACATATGTGTTTAATCCAGGCCATTCAGTAAATTAGTAGGTCCAGCCACCTAGTTGAGCTGACCGTCCATCAGGTCCAGCACTTTGCTGGGCTGACCGCCCACCAGACAATCCGCTGACATGTGTTTCAAGGCCATGCTGCTCACCGAACGTGGGGCCCACTCGTGATGTATGGGGCCCCTATACGCATGATGTATGTGTTATTCAGGCCATCCAACTATTTGAAATGCCAGCAGGGCCCACCTGTTGTGCATGTGCAAAGCCCATCTGCGAGATGTAGGCCCACCCCACACGTGCTGCACATGTGAGGGTGGGGCCTACCTAAAGGAATGTGTTCTATATCCAAGTCGTCCGTAGGCCACAATGATGTATGTATTGTACTCACACGTGTGGGACCCACATGTGATATTTATGTCCCATCCATGCAAGCCGTTTGATGGTGGGGGCCTGCTGTGATGTGTGTGCGGTCCACACTATCCAGCGAGGAACGGTGCTAGGCCCACATGATGTAAGTGTTTTGTCCACCCCATCCTGGTGGGCTGGACGTGGGTCCCACTACATGATCGATGTATGTGCTTTCGGCCACGCCGTCCATCTGATTTCTGGACGGGTGGGGCCCACCTAGACATGTATTTTATATTCACACCAACCATTTGTGGGCCCATCATGTTGTACGTGTTTCATCTATGTCATCCACTTGCGAGGCCCATTTTGATATATTTATGGCCCATTGATGAGGCCTGTTGTGATATATTTGTGGCCCGATGCGATGTATATGAGGCCTATTGGTGCGGTCCATTGATGCGGCCCACACGTTGTATATGCGGCCCATTGATGTGGCCCACTCGTTGTATATGAGGCCCATCGGTGTGGCCCGTTGATGCGGCCCACTTGATGTTTATGAAGGCCATTGGTGCGGCCCATTGATGTGGCCCACTTGTTGTATATGAAGCCCATTGGTGTGGCCCATTGATACAGCCCACTCGTTGTATATGCAACCCATTGATACGGCCCACTCGTTGTATATGAGGCCCATTGGTGTGGCCCATTGATGTAGCCCACTTGATGTTTATGAGGGCCATTGGTGCGGCCCATTGATGCGGCCCACTTGATGTATATGAGGCCCACTGGTGTGGCCCGTTGATGTGGCCCACTTGATGTATGTGAGACCCATTGGTGCGATGCCCAAGTGATGTATTTGTGACTTATTTAGCGAGGCCCAATATGATGCATTTGGGGCCCTTGAGTGAGGCCTGATGTGATGGCACATATGCCGAGGTCCATTGTGATGTATATGCGGCCCTTGTGTGAGGCCCAAGGTGATGTATATTAAGCCCTTGTGTGAGGCCATGGGCCCACTATATGTTTGGTTAAATGTGGGCCACTCGTTGGGATCAATGTTGGTTAAATACGGGCCACTCTTCGGGCCACCATGATTTTTTTTATCCATGCCATCCACCACGTGGACCCACCTCGTCGTACGCACTATGTATTCACGCTATCCAGCTTGTGGGCCCACAGCCTGGATGGTCAGCACCATCCATCACACCTGGGCCTAAACGAGGGAAAAGCACGGATATCAGCTTGATTCCAAGGGTGCGGCCCACCCTTGTGGGACCCACCTGATGCGGGTTTGGACTGGCTGGTGTAACTCGCACCAACTATATAGTTGTTGTATGCACATGGGAGGTGTGATCTCAACCGTCCATCCACTGGACAGTAGGCTGGTGGCCCAGCAGTCCAGCAGCATGGCTGCTTTATGATGTCAGCAAGATATGTGGGTCCCACCTACTATCCTAACTGTCCATTTGGATATGTGGGTCCCACCTACTATCCTAACCGTCCATTTGGATGTGTGGGTTCCACAAGATGAATGAGGGATATATCCATACCGTCCGTCCATCTGGGCGAGGGCCCACATGGTGCATGTGTTTTATCAACGCCATCCAAAGTTGTGGGGCGCCCTACCATGAGATATGTGTTTTATCAAACCGTCCATCCATTTACGTGGGACCCACCCCACATGAGTGATACGTGTGAAGGTGGGGCCCACCAGATATATGTACATTATATTCACGTCGTCCGTCCGGCGGAGCTGGGACGGCGGGCCACTTGATGTATGTATTTTATCCAGCCATCCATCACTGGACGCTGAACGTTGCAGACCTGCTAAAATAATAATAATAATAATTATAATAATAATAATATTATTATTATTATTATTATTATAATATGATATATTATATTATATACCTAGTGGGCCCCACGTGGGACCCACCTGTTGGAAGCTGAATGGCTGGTGCATCTCACACCAGCTATATAGCTGCTGGTGAGATGTCACCAGATTTCTGTGGGACCCACCGTATGAGTTTGATCCACACCGTCCATGTTGGGACGGTGGGATTCCACCGTGATGTACCTGTTGTATCCAAACTATACATCTATGGGTCTGATCACAGGTATGTGTTATATCCAAAACATCCACCCACCGTCCAGATTCCATCCACGTGGCCCACCTTACATATGTGTTTAATCCAGGCCATTCAGTAAATTAGTAGGTCCAGCCACCTAGTTGAGCTGACCGTCCATCAAGTCCAGCACTTTGCTGGGCTGACCGTCCACCAGACAATCCGCTGACATGTGTTGCAAGGCCATGTTGATCACCGAATGTGGGGCCACTCGTGATGTATGGGGCCCCTATACGCATGATGTATGTGTTATTCAGGCCATCCAACTAATTGAAATGCCAGCAGGGCCCACCTGTTGTGCATGTGCAAAGCCCATCTGCGAGACGTAGTCCCACCCCACACGTGCTGCGCATGTGAGGGTGGGGCCCACCTAAAGGAATGTGTACTATATCCAAGTCGTCCATACTCCACAATGATGTATGTATTGTACTCACACGTGTGGGACCCACATGTGATATTTATGTCCCATCCATGCAGGCCGTTTGATGGTGGGGGCCTACTGTGATGTGTGTGCGGTCCACACCGTCCAGCGAGGAACGGTGCTAGGCCCACATGATGTAAGTGTTTCGTCCACCCCATCCTGGTGGGCTGGACGTGGGTCCCACCACATGATGTATGTGCTTTCGGCCACGCCGTCCATCTGATTTCTGGACGGGTGGGGCCCACCTAGACATATGTATTTTGTATTCACACCGACCATTCGTGGGCCCATCATGTTGTACGTGTTTCATCTATGTCATCCATTTGTGAGGCCCATTTTGATATATTTATGGCCCATTGATGAGGCCTGTAGTGATATATTTGTGGCCCAATGCGATATATATGAGGCCTATTGGTGCGATCCATTGATGCGGCCCACTCGTTGTATATGCGGCCCATTTATGTGGCCCACTCATTGTATATGAGGCCCATCGGTGTGGCCCGTTGATGCGGCCCACTTAATGTTTATGAGGGCCATTGGTGCGGCCCATTGATGTGGCCCATTTGTTGTATATGAAGCCCATTGGTGCGGCCCATTGATATAACCCACTCGTTGTATATGCAACCCATTGATGTGGCCCACTCGTTGTATATGAGGCCATTGGTATAGCCCATTAATGCAGCTCACTTGATGTTTATAAGGGCCATTGGTGCGGCCCATTAATGTGGCCCACTTGATGTATATGAGGCCCATTGGTGTGGTCTGTTGATGCAGCCCACTTGATGTATGTGAGACCCATTGGTACGATGCCCAAGTGATGTATTTGTGACTTATTTGGCGAGGCCCAATATGATGCATTTGGGGCCCTTGAGTGAGGCCTGATGTGATGGCATATATGTCGAGGCCCATTGTGATGTATATGCGGCCCTTGTGTGAGGCCCAATGTGATGTATATTAAGCCCTTGTGTGAGGCCATGGGGCCACTATATGTTTGGTTAAATGTGTGTCATTCTTTGGGAGCAATGTTGGTTAAATGTCCGCATTGATGGGCAATGATGGTTAAATGCCCACATTGTGACATTCCCTTAGGCTCTTTGTTAGGCCGATTACCGATTCTAATTATCGAGGCCGATTCCAATTGTCGAGGCCGATTCAGATTGTCAAGCCTGATTATCAAGGCTGATTCCGATTGTCAAGGCCGATTCTGATTGTCGAGGCCGATTATATAAGCTGATTATCGAGACTGATTATTGATGCCAATTATCGGTGCCGATTGTCGATACCGATTATTAGTATGTGACAATATAGCATCATGATACATGCCCATACGCATCATCTGCATGTTTGAGATGTGATTAACCATTACATATGCCATAAAGCAGGTTGTTTATGGGACTCCTTGATAGGCGGAGTCGTCCCACATGAGTACATGGTATGCACAGGATTAATGTACGACTAGATTGTATGACTCATGCATCACTCATTTTGTGATATAATTACTGTATGCCTTAGCAATATCAAGGCCGTAGCCTCCACATGCATATCGTGGATGGCCAGATAGGACACCAGAAATGTTTGGTTCTATCATACGGGCGCCATAGATGTCCTTGTGTGAAAATTCCTAAACCTCTGTGGCCAGGAGACGCCCGAACGTAAGGACCGAGTGGATATATATAAGTGCATGAAGATCGTATACCAGTAGGTCGCGTCTCTCACTATGTCGTGATCGATTGGGAGGGGATGTGACCTTACCTGCCTGAGTAAGGGGGCAATTTCTAGGTTGAGTTTAACCAACTTGAGGAATGGGTCCGCTATTGACGAGCCGGGCCTGATATTGATAGACGGATAGTGAGGTTTCTTCCACTTACCCAGTTGTGTGCTCATATAGGGGCGGCAGCTGGTGTAGAGTGTAATAGACTCTGGTGGTTATCCCATACATGTACAGTACTGATATGTGAACTTATTGAGCAGGAGTTGCATACTCAGCATCTTACTCATTCATTCACTATCCACTCGGGCTGGTGGTGCGCAACAATTTGATATGTGTACCTTCGCAATGGCCAGGATTTTCGTTAGGTGCACGACTAACTCGAGATCAGGAGTTTACCACATTGAGTCTACCTATCCAAATTCAGGTATGGGACTGGTTTGGATAGAAGCCCCTTGTGATGGACCCCATAGTCTGTGATACTACGTACTATCATCCCAACCTCACACTCTAGCTTAGTCATTTCATTCACATCGCATATTACATTACATCCGAGGTATATGACATTTTGGGTTGCTACGTTTCTGCACTTATATGGCCTAGACGGACTTAGCAGGATTTACATATTGCATTGCATCCTCAGTATATGATATTTGGCTCATTATGATCTGCATTGTTTTCTCTAATATTGTATGACTCGTGGACTTACCAGTATGTTTTCGCTTACTCTGATATCGTATGAGTCATGATCTTGACAGTATTTTCGACATTGTATGATTATGGCATTGTATTGAATACTTGGCACTTATCTTGTGCATATACTTACACCACCTTTTAAGCTTTCTAAAAGCTTATGCACGATAGATGCGTTCAGGTGGTGTTAGGTAGTAGTAGCGTTGAGCTTGGAGCGTGCAGCCGTCTTCTGGAGCTTTGATTTTCAATATCAGTATTTTCCTTTCAGCACTGTATTCAAATGTTTATATTGGTGGATATGTGATGATGATGTTGCCTTTGTGATTTGGGTAAACTTGTGGTTATGCTAATTACAAGTAAAATGTACATTGAAAAATCCTTCTTGTAAGATCCCAGGATCGAAATTTGGCGTATGGACGCTGGGAGCCGAGAATGGGGTATTACAGAGGCTGTCGGCACCGGATTCGGCGATCGAAAATTTTATGAGCCTTGTTTCTGAGTTTGGGGCGTGACAACTTCCTCCCCATAATAATAAGCTTCATTGGCATTCAAACTGGCCAAGAAGGGTTTATTATCAACCAGGACCCAATTCAATCTTATCTTGGTTCCAAAAAATCACAAACTGATGTAGGGAGGATGGGATAGATGCAAACGAATGAATCTAGTCCTTTCCTTGTAAAGCATTATAGCTTGATGAAGTATTGACCACAAAAAATGATGTCAATATTGTCTTGGTCCCAACAGTCAGGTCGACTGATAGGACATCATGAGTACTGGTAACATTACCGATAAAGTTATTGTGAGACCCGTATCTTATCCCGTACCGTTCCGTATGCCTCCGCAGTCCTCCCAGTCAAATTTCAGCGACCCACGATCTGTTATCAGCATTTGCTCGTGATCCTGAGTCGTGTCCCATATATTAGAGTTGGCTTGACCCAAGACGTGTACCCTTACAACCGCCCCGTCGCCACGGTTCCGACGCCGCGTCTCGCGCTCCAATGCAATACCCGGGCTAGGAGATGTAGGCTCGCGTTCAGTTCGAGAAAAATGCCGCGTGTTGCAAATACCAGAGGAATCTCTATGATATATCATATCAATCAAGTACACATCACTCCCATCACTCACACCCATCCTCAAGTACAACCACCAAAAAAAAAAAAAAAAAAAAAGTCAACTTCTCTCACAACAAAGTACACACCCTTCCATCACTCACAATCCCCCTCTCCCATCACTTCTCTCCCATCTCTCTCTCTCTCTCTCTCTCTCTCTCTCTCTCTCTCTCTCTCTCTCTCTCTCTCTCTCAAGCAATCCAAGCCCCAACGTCTAAGCTTCTCAAGCTTCCATGGAGAAGCTAGTGTGGCCCACCTTCCTACCTCCCATCTCCACCATCTAAAGATCATCTCGACCGTTGAAATCGCTCCCTTAGAGCTCTAGATCGCATCGGTGGAAGGAGGAGTCCAAGATTTAAGGTGGGTGTTCATAGCATTTAGTTTTGATGGTTTGAGGGCCCACTTGTGGTGGGACCCATCTTGATGTATGTATTGTGATCATATGAGGGGCCCATAGTGGCGGGGTCCCTCTGCTACTCTCTCTCTCTCTCTCTCTCTCTCTCTCTCTCTCTTCCCTTGTATGATGGCCCACCTGATGATGCATGTATGGACATCCACCATCCAGTTAGTGGAATCCACCTTGCTGTCCATTTCTGGACAGGCTTGGATGAGGGAAAAACACAAAATACCAGTTGATCCAAGACTCTAACGGGCCACACCACGTGGACCCACCTGATGTGCGTGTCGCATCCAGACCGTCCAGACACTAAGTCTGGATGGAGGGAAAACACAAATATCAGCTTGATCTATACGGGTGGCCCACTACTTGGGACCACCGTGATGCATGTGTGCTATCCAGCACCGTCCAGCTTGCTGGACGGTGTGCTGGACACTGCCATTTTAAGAATAATAGCAATAATAATAAAATAAAATAATAAGTGATATAGATATTATATTAATATAATATATTATATCTGATATATTATGGTGGATCCCATGCAGCAGGAGCGTCAGCAAAGTTCTGAGGGCACCTTGATGTATGAAATTCTCAATCGTCCATTTAGTATGACGTGTGAACCACCCCAAACGTGTGACACGTGTGGGATGGGACCCACCTTGATGTCTGTATTTTGTATTCCCACCATCCAGAGATCTCTGGGCGGTGCTGTGGGGACCCATCATGATATACGTCAATTATATCCATGCCGTTCATTGTTGTTAGAGATGTGGGACCCACCCACACGTGTTGCACATGTGGGGTGGGCCCTACCTCGATGATGTGTTGTATACCCCACCGTTCAGATGTTTTGTGATGTGGAGCCTGCCTTGATGGCACGTGTGGGCCCCACCATAATGTCTGTATTGTATCTGCACGTCCATCTGTCGTTGGATGGTGGAACGCCACCATGATGTATATGTTTCTCCACACCGTCCATCTGGACGGTGTGCTGTGTGGCACACGCCATGATGTATGAGTTGTAACCCACTCCGTCCCATCATGATATACGTCAATTATATCCATGCCGTCCATTGTTTTTAGAGATGTGGGACCCACCCACACGTGTTGCACATGTGGGGTGGGCCCTACCTTGATGATGTGTTGTATACCCACTGTCCAGATGTTTTGTGATGTGGAGCCTGCCTTGATGGCACGTGTGGGCCCCACCATAATGTCTGTATTGTATCTGCACGTCCATCTGTCGTTGGATGGTGGAACGCCACCATGATGTATATGTTTCTCCACACCGTCCATCTGGACGGTGTGCTGTGTGGCACACGCCATGATGTATGAGTGGTAACCCACTCCGTCCATCCGTTGGACAAGCAGCATAGCTGCTGTATCTACGACAGCTAGTTCCGTGGATCTGATCATAAGGTGTGTTATATCCAAACCGTCCATCCACCCTGCGTGTTGATCTTAAGACTTGAGAAGAAAAATGAGGCAGATCTGCCTATCAGGTGGACCACACTGCAAAGATCAGTGGAAGATGATCGTCCACCATTGAAACCATCTAAGGTCATAAAAGTTTTGGATTAATATGAAAATTGTTCTCCTCTTAATTCAGGTCTTTAAGACCTTATGAACAGATTGGATGGAAAATTAACGTTATAGTGGGCCTTGATCATGAGGCATGTGTTATATCTACTCCGTCCAGCTATGAGGGCCCACCTAGATGTATGTTTTTTTGTATTCACAACGTCCATTCACGTGGCCCCCACGTGATGTACGTGTTATACCCAAGTTGTCCATCTGATGGGCCCATTTGGAATGTGCCGGGCCCACCCCATTATGTTGTATATGAGGCCATTTGATTAGGCCCAAGTGATGTGTTTGTGGCCTATTTGGCGAGGCCCAATACGATGCATTTGGGGCCCATTTGATGAGGCCCGATGTGATATATTAGCCCATGTTTGAGGCCCAATATGATGTATACTTGACCCATGTGTTGGGGCCCATTGTGATGTATATCAGGCACATGTTTAAGGCCCAATATGATGTATACTCGGCTTATGTGTTGAGGCCCATTATGATGTATATGAGGCCCATAAGTGAGGCCCATTATGATGTGTATTAGGCCCTTAAGAGAGGTCCATGGTGATTGTTGGGGACAAAAATACTAAGTCCAGTGACTCGGGTCTGGTTCCTCGGCTTGGGAAGCACTACGTCGGATCCGAGGCAAGGCACGACGGATCCGAGGCAGGATTGAGAGCTCTATAAACCGAGACGAAAGTTAACTCGCCTCGGATGAAGGACCAGAAGTCCGAGGGAGCATCGGGCCGACCCTCGGAACGAAATCTGATGTCGCGCTGTCCTCTGGCTAGTTTCGTTACGAGGGTCGGCCCGATGCTCCCTCGGACTTCTGGTCCTTCATCCGAGGCGAGTTAACTTTCGTCTCGGTTTATAGAGCTCTCAATCCTGCCTCGGATCCGTCGTGCCTTGCCTCGGATCCGACGTAGTGCTTCCCAAGCCGAGGAACCAGACCCGAGTCACTGGACTTAGTATTTTTGTCCCCAACAGTAAGCCCCCTTACTCCGTGTGTCTCACGTGACACTCAGGAGTAATGAGTTGTGAGTCGGTTCATGGCCTGGTCCGAGGCGATAAGTGCATTTAATGCATCCTGTGCTGTCTTTGATAGGAGACGATTCAGTTTCTGACAACGCATGCGCCGGCAACCGTCAAGTCGCTCATCCTGCCAATAAGGGTTGGACACGTAACTAGGGCGTTATTGTCGTCAGTCGACGTGCGCCACGTGTCGAGCCAGGAAGTCGATGCAGGCGTCGAATCATTTCCTCATTAATTACTTCCGGCGTACGGCAGTCTTATAAAAGGGTAAGGGCCCCGCATTTCAAACTATTATTGCCGTTCCCGCTTTTCATTTCCTTTGGAGCTTTTCCGGTCTTCGGTCTTTCCTTTCCTTCCCTTCCTCTTTGCTGACTGTCAGCTGCACTCTTCGCCATTTCCGTTTTTCTCCCTCCTTCCGATGAGTCTCTCCTTCCTCTTTACTTAGTGATAATGGCGATTAGGGGTTCTCAAAGTCCCCAGGAAGGAGTTTAGGAGATGATGAAGGCGGCGCAACGTTTTTGGAACGTTGCGGAATCGCCTTCTTTATTAACGGAGATGGCAGTTGATGCGAACGCTGCATTTCTCTCTGAGCGGGTCACCGAAGCTCCGGCAGAGCGCCCTGCTCCTGTCAACCCTTCTCGGGGTGGATCCTCTTTGATAACCCGTCCGGGAAGGCCCAATTGTCCAAGGGGCATGGAGGAAGAAGAGGAAGAAGAGGAGGAAGAAGAAGAGGTAGTGATTGCCGAGAGAACCTCTAAGTCGGCTCCTGCTGATTTCGTTCCGAGCATTTTGGGATAAGATCCCTGATCCCGAAGTCCGCGGGATCAGACGAAGATCGCGGACGGGCGCTACCCGATGTCCGTGATCCTAGGAAGAGAATCCTCTTTCAATTACATGATATCGGGAGAAGAATCCTCCTACGATTAAACGCTTAAACAGCTATAAAAAGGAAGCTTTCATCATCTAAAAGGTACGCAAAAAATTTCTCACCGAAGCTCCCTCAATATTGTAAGACCCAGATTCCTAGCCTGACTTTGGCATCGGAGGGTCCCCTGCTCTAGCCAGGGTCTCTGTTGTCTTCTTCTTGTGCAGGTGCTCGGAGGTCTACAGAGGGTCAACCAGGTTTTTGCATCAACAGTGATGTATATTGAGCCATTATGTGGGGCCATGGGCCCACTATACGTTTGGTTCTATGTGAGTCATCCCTTGGGAGCAATGATGAGTAAATGTCCACATTAATGGGCAATGATGGTTGGATGTCTACATTGTGACCTTCCTTTAGATCCTTTCTCACCGATTTCGATTGTCGAGGCAGATTGTTGAGACTGATTTCGATTTTGATTATCGATACTGATTCTAATTGTTGAGGCCGATTCCGATTCCGATTGTTGAGGCTGCTTCCGATTTCGATTGTCGAGGCCGATTGTTGAGGCCGATTCTGATTCCGATTGTCGATACCGATTCTGATTATTGAGGCCGATTCTGATTTCGATTGTCGAGGCCGATTGTTGAGGCTGATTCTAATTCCGATTGTCGATACTGATTCCAATTGTTGAGGTCGATTCCGATTTCGATTGTCAATACCAATTCCGATTGTTAAGGCCGATTCTGATTTCGATTGTTGAGGCCGATTCCGATTGTCGATATCGATTCCAATTATCGAGGCCGATTGTTGAGGCCGATTCGGATTCCGATTGTCGAGGCCGATTCTAATTGTTGAATCCAATTCTAATTGTCGAGGCCGATTCTGATTGTCGAAGCCGATTCTGATTATCGAGGCTGATTCTGATTGTCGAGGCTGATTGTCAATGCCGGATATCGAGGCCTGATATATGATGTTATCTTTAGGTATTTGAGGCACGTTTTGATGTGTATTCAGCCCGTGTTTAAGGCCCAATGTGATATATATGAGGCCTATGTGATGAGGCTTATTATGATGCATTTGAGGGCCAGGCGATGGAGCCAATTGTGATGTATGTTAAGCCCATGTGAAAGGCCCATTATGATGTGTATTAAGCTCTTCAGTGAGGCCCATGGTATTATATATTTGACCCTTGTATGAGGCCATGGGTCGACTATATGTTAGGCTCTATGTGAGTCATTCCTTGGGGGCAATGTTGGTTAAATGTCCACATTGTCGGGGTCGATTGTCGATGCCGGTTATTGATACTGATTATGAGTATGTGACTGCATAGCATCATGATACATGCCCATACGCATTATCTTCATGTTTGTTATGAGATGTGGTTGACCATTGCATATGCCATTGGACAGGTTGTTATGAGACTCCCTGATAGGTGGAGGTTATCTCACATGACCGCACGGTATGCGCAGGATTGATACATGACTGGATTGTATGACACATGCATCTTGCATTGTGTGTTGTAATTACTGTACGCCCTAGCGACATCAGGGCCGTAGCTAGAGCTGGGCATATCTGACCTGATCCGGTGGATCCGATTCGATCAGACCCGATTCAACCTGTTCCGAACCGAACCGATACCCTGGATCGGTGCGGATCAGGTAGGGTCATTTAGATCCGACATTTTTTCGGATCGAGATCAGGTTGTGGTCAATCCGGACCGATTCTATCCGAAAACCCAACCGAATGGATCCAGACCGTCTCGATCCGACCCAATCTGGGGTGATTCTTATCAGTAATTCTACTTTTTCCAGTGGTATGGTCCAATTAGAGCTTTGGATATGCATCAATTTTGGGTTCAACCACTGAAATGATCTAGAAAAACGAATGGACATAATGGATAAATGTAACACCTCGTACTTTCCAGTACTCAAGCGTTACCATTTAATTTAATTTAATATAAATACAAAAAGAAATAATACAACCTGAATATATATACCATGAAATGTTATTTATATATTTTATAAATATTCAAAGTTTCATATTAAAATGATATGTAACTATAATCCATATTACATGCATATACTTACAACATCATTAATATAAATTACAAACTATAGAAATTGTAATACATAAAAATAAAATATACTGGAAAAATTTATAATGAATAACATATTTCAAACAATTTAATGACTTGTATAAAATTTAAAAACCTAACACATATATGACCATTCAAATAATATACAAATAATATATATATATATATATATATATATATTAATCTGTGCTTACTAATATTCATATAATTTATATATCTTAACAATTTGCAATAATATAAATTATATATAACAAAATATATAAAGAAAATAAATAATAATAATAATAATAATAGTAATAACGATGATAAAAATAAATGTTGAATGAACCCTAATGAAACGTTTAATGTTCTAAAATCATAGAACGGGTGGTTCCAGTCACCTAGATAAATTCTTAAATACCTTTTAACCGTTGATGATTGAACTAAAATTGATCTGATCGTCGTAACAACGATGATCCATAGTTAAAGGTTGCGATCCAGATTGTATGGCCCGCCCAAGTTTAAAATCGGCCCCATCCATGATTTAGGGTCATAATGAAGCCCTATAAATGGAATGGATGGAGTGGATTTCCCACAATCATCACGATGGACCCCACATCGGTGCATGTGTGCATCAGGGGAGGTGCATCAGCTGTGCACTGTACTAGAGAAGTCAGTCAAACCCATTTTTGACTGAAATTTTCCGAAAGAAAGAAGTTTTTCCTTCCTTTTTTCGCTCCCGTGCTCGGCGCGTTTTGAATGGGTGAGAAACCGTTCATCTTATCGACGTATGGCCCATCATGTGGCCTCGTTACTATGATCTGACCCGTCTATCTAGTAAAAGGGCTACAAGAAACCCAAACCCTATGAGATTTCAAGCTGGTGAGCCCGAATGGACCCACGATAGAGATCACAAGAAGGCCAGTGTGCAGAGGAACTGTGTTTCCAGCCACTCCAAAACCAACCTGTTGCGATTAATGTGGGCCACCTAGATCCAATCCAAACCATGCATCTAATTTAGACCATGGGCTTGACCAAAACCCAACTAGTCTCATGGGTTTCCTGTTGCATGTAAGCGCATGATGCTCTGCTCAAACAGAGTTGCGGGTGGTTGTTTCCATAAATGGAAACTTGATTTTGGTGCTGCCAGCTGGCACGATTCGTGTGCTCTCCCCTTTCCAAATCCCAACCGTTCATCTTAGAGAAAATCCTAGCCTTTCAAGCTAGGTTGTTGTATGAGAAATAGAATAAGAGAAATAGAGAGCAGCAGTTTCTTCCTTCATACAAACCCACCAAGCTAACTCCTCCTAAACCTGAAAGTGCACCTGCTAGTGCCCTGGGTTGTCAAGTTACGTGAATGTTGGGTCAAACTGTCTATAGAGCTCGATAGGAAGATCAATTCAAGCGTCTGTCTCAATCGGATGTGTGGAAGCTCGCCATAGGTAAATCACAGCCTCACATCCCATGTCCCAAAATACTAGGTAAAGAAAAATCCTTAAAAACAAGTTAGAAATCATAGGGTTTTTGGGTGAGAAAACTTTTTGCAAATAGAAAAATCTGTATATTTTTCTCGCCTTGTCGATTTTATCGATGCACCCTCGATATGATCGACCAGCGCTGTCGATGTCCTCGATACCTTGACGATATTATCGATAAGAGGACCAAAAGTGTCCAGCAACTAAATATTCATCTGGACGGATTTATCGATGTATCGATACACCTATCGATATCATCGATAAAAGCACTTAATATGTCCAGCAACTTCACAACATAACTGGACGAATTATCGATGTATCGATACACATACCGATATCATCGATATTCAAATTTTGAGACCATCGAGAGTGTCTCGATAAGATCGATAGGCTGACTTCCGGTGCCCCTGTTTTTTAATGAAAATCTCAAATTCCTTCGATATATCAATGACTGTCTGATATGATCTGAATTCAAATATCGATAAGATCGGAGGTCCATCGATGATATCGATGTGGGCGCGCATTTCTTACAGCAGATATTTCAGGTGTTTTTTAACTACGATCGGGGGCCCTTTAATAGAATCAATATTCAAATATCGATGATATCGACACCAGGTCGATTGCATTGAACAAGGACATAAATTGTCCAGCAAGCTCAAATAAATCGGCTGGATTTATCGATGCATCGACTTTGATATCGATATCATCGACATTCAAATTCCGATGATCTCGACGGTTCCCCCGATCATTCACGAAAACCTGAAATATCTCAAAGTCAAGTCTCTCTCATTTTTCAAGTGTCAATTAATCGATCATGTCATCAATGGAATCGGAGTTCAAAATTCGATGACATCGACAATAGCCTCGATTCATCGACCAATTGGCAAGAAGTTTCAAAAGCGTATGACATTGAGTCTGAGCCATCAAGCAGACCATTGATGCTATCGAGAGTATACGCTCGATGATACTGAACCTACTCGATGATATCGAACTCTGTCATAAATATGACCATTTTCTATCCGTTGGAACATTTTGCCTATATATAAAGGACTTGTCTTTTGTTGCTGTGAGAGAAAGAAGAGAGAGCTTTTGAGTGTTTCAATTTATCTTATATTTAAAGCCCTTTCTCTCAAGGGAGTTCATCCTCCAATCCACCCTCATCATTAATATTCAAAAAAGTAGATTGGGGAATGAACTTCCGCATTCAAGGATCCTCCAGTAACTACCTTAATGGTAAATCATTATGTTAGGATGCCTTGAATGCATAAGATTGGAATCGCTCTACATTCCTGATAGGAAAATATTCTGAGAGTAGGATTCCATCTTCACCTTGACCCAACTTGAAGCCTAGTATAGGTATATTATCTTGTGTTGCAGATCAAGAGAGTAGAAGACTCTTCATCAACAAGGAGGAGGAAATCTTCGGCATTGTGCTAAACGAGACTCATTAGCTTATTTGTAAGTACCCAAAGTCGAAGAGGACACTTGTGATCATTCCTTTCTAGGATTGGGTCTTAAGTGGTTTTTACCCTTTGAAGTCCTTAAGGAGGCCTTCAGCGGGAGTGTACGTGGTGGGTGCGTTGTGTGGACCCTTGCTCTATGGAGAGCATAAACATCTGGTTAGGAGTGAACCAGTAAAACTCCCAGGTGCGTTGTGTGGACCCTTGCTCTATGGAGAGCATAAACATCTGGTTAGGAGTGAACCAGTAAAACTCCAGGGTTAGAGGTGAACCGAGTAGAAACCTTCGTGTAAAGGTTGAAAGTGAACCTAATTTAAAACCTTAGGTTTGAGGTGAACCCTGGGAAACCTCCTTGGTAAAATCCAGTACACTCAAGGGTTGATTGCGGCAGCTGGGAGTGGAGTAGACTTATCGTCGAACCACTATAAAATGACTGTGTTTGTGTTTGTTATTTTGATTGAGTGATTTGCGTTAATATTTTCATACCTGAATATCTGATCACTTCTCACACACTTACATAGTCATATCCATCGTGAACTAGACTCTATATTGTTTACTCTTTAAGCAGTTTGTGATTGATCCTCTACAAGGCTTGGAAGTTAATAGAGTTACAGTTGAGTAATCCTAATTTTTGCATGATCATAGGATTAGTGAAGTAGGATTTTTAGATAAAATATAAAAGCTTTAAGAAGTCCTATTCACCCCCCTCTAGGACATATTGGCATATTCCTTCTTCAACTTAAGCGGTCTTCACCGCCATTTCAAAACCTTCTTAGAGCTTCGAAAGAACCCTTCCATAAGCCTTCTAGGGTCCCCACGGATAGTCTGGAAAAGGCGGATCGGAGGGAGAGACCCCTATTTGACATCCGTCATTAACAGTGGATCATCTCCTTTGTTGAAGCCGAACCGAGTTGGGTCTAATTCAGGCCAGAAACAGGGCCTGTTTGAGATCGCTTCGAGTGCTGCTGGATTCTTTCAGCAACAACAAAGAGAGAGAGAGAGAGAGAGGAAGAAGAAGTGGGAGATAGGGAGTAGAGAGAGAAAGAAATGGAGAAGAATGAGGCAGAGAGTGAGAGAGATTAGTTTGGTGGCGTGACTGCAGCAGGTTCGCCATGTTGTCATCCGACCCACCAGTTGCTGTCATGGCAAGCATATGAGTTGCTGAATCAAGCCATTAAGATTTCTTCCTTTCAACGACAGTAAGGCAATGCATTGTCAGGTACCATTCTCCTCTAAATTTGAAATCACTCAACTCATTAATGAGTTGACTCAGTTGATCACTCGATTATGTTTAGGGCCCACCCTTCAGTAACCTACAAACATCGGTCTGGTCAGGGACCCCCTCTTTGGATGATCATAGCCATTGTAACCAGCAGTCCACGTAAATGATGGCCAGTCGAACGTTTGTGATCATCCAATGGGGAACACTTTCATGGTGTCTCCTGACCGTTCTCTCAGATCATCGATTGGCAGGCCCCACATGCAGCTGGGCATTGGTCGAACCTGTGGCTGGATCCAACCCACCGAGCTTTCAACTCAGTGGGCTGCATGCTTGTATCAGGTGGGCCACACCATATACAGTGGGTAGCACGCTGATATCAGGTGGGCCACACCATATACAGTGGGCCGTGCGCTGGTATCAGGTGGGCCACACCATATACAGTGGGCCGCACCCTATAAGATCAGAGTGGGCCTCACTTCCATCGGTGGACCACCCCACCCTCATTCAGTTGGTGGTCACCTTCAATGGTGTGCATGACACCTGAATGTTAATCCAACCATAAAAAATCATGGGCCCCAGAATATCCTAGCTGTAGCTTGTTCTTTCCCAAAACCCCTTGCACCTGTTACTAGAAATACAAACTTCTTTTAACAATGCATACTGATATAGATATTAGATACCAAGTGACCCTGAACCGATCTCTGCGACTGCATTTCCATTACCCTCAACTTGCGATCAGGCTAGCAATGGGCTGTGCCCGGGCTGGCTACTCAATTTCAATAAATACAACAACCTTGATGTTACAGTTTTAATTTTGGCCAAATCAGGCCTAATTTGGACCTTAGCTTCGAATGAATTTTAGGCCCAATCTGGGCCATTTGTGGGACAAAATCTAGTGGGCCAGGCCTAAGCCCAGTTCGACTCTTAATGAATAATGGTTTGGGCCAAAAGTCGGGCCACCGGTTATGATGAGTGTCTAATGGCCTTATTCATGAGGCCTTTCAAACCCCACCCACTTTCTATACACTTAAAGCCTTAAGACTTGTTGTTTAACTCAAACCCCTCTAGGGAACTATTTGAGCAGCGTGAGGCTGTTAACTTCTCAAGGGAATTCGCATCAAAGGATGCATTATAACCTTTTTGGTGATGACTTTTCCCTTGAGCTTTCCATCTTCTCATTAGCTTAAGTTATAGTTATTATTTTAATTTATAATTGATATCTCTCTTTTACAATCACATGTGTTAGTTCGTGGAAATTGAATTGCTATATTACATGCTTAATGTTCGTCCTGTATATTTGTTTATGTTTTTGTATTATTTGTGGATTGCTTATAGAAATTTAAACTGGTACATTAGTGGGAAACCCCCACTTATAAATGTACACCCATACTTGGAATGTAACTCGATCGACGGTGATTGCAATGAACCTTCGATCTAGCGGTTATTGAGTGATGGTCTAGATGGATCATTTATGTGGGCCTACCATCTAGGGTTTTTTTGTCCAATGGTTCTCAAGGATGGTATTTTATCGCATGGTTTGATACTCGCCCTATGTGGCTTTGTTTTAGTATTTTCCCTATATGGGTTCGATGTTTTATATAGTGCAACCATGTGATGGTAAGCCCCGTAAACTATGATACGATGGCCACTAGTCGATGAGTTTCCATTAAACATCCTAAGATGGTAGTCTCATGGGTCGGGGATGGTGGTCATGGGACACTATGCCCGAGCCGTCGGCCTACGCTGGGCCATGCGCTCCCCATAGTGACCGTGAGCTTACTTAAATTAACTGGTTACAATTGGACTAATAATGGGTTGGCTAATCATGCATTCATAGCATATTTGCGATGACAGGTGGCTAATTCTGGATGTTGTAGCACATGTCCTAGAGTTATTGGGGTATCATTTCGTTAGCTCTCAGACCACTGACTATCGACACTTGGCACTATGCTGTATGAGATATGCTACGCTAGTGACCCACGTACGAGATATGTACGATGACTTGACACTATGTTGTACAAGATATGCTATGCTAGTGACCTACGTACGAGATATGTACGATGATTTGGCACAATGCTGTACAAGATATACTACGCTGGTGACCTATGTACGAGATATGTATGATGATTTGGCACGATGCTGTACAAGATATGCTACGTTGGTGACCAGTCTTTGTATGGGTAACGAGCCCATTGTCCGCACGGATGAGCATCCTCGAGGCGATGATTGTATTCCACACATCCATGCATCTAATAAGACCTACATCATGTATTATTTTGTATGCTTTGCTTTATAACTATACTTACCTAATGCGGCGGTGTGTAATTTTGAGGAGAATTCACACTGAGTTGGCTACTCATCCTTCAAATATATAACGGTACACGTAGTACAGGTGGCTTAAGTGACTTTCAGGTTTAGGCTGATAAGAAGCCGAGTACAAGTGTCAAGGTTGCATGGTTGTATCTACCTCGAGGAGTTGCGCGATCTTGCGGCTTATGTTTACATTCTTATGTTATTTTTCATGTAATAAATCATGTGGATTCTTGTATTTGTTATATCGAGACATTCGTTTATATAAGTCATTATGGGCAACATCTTGTATATTTCAAATGTAAATGAAAATCTTCCTTTATGCTTACTTATCCATTCTACGCTCATCTGCTTACTGTAATAAAGAAGAAAATATATATATATATATATATATACTCGAATTTGACCATCCTTTAAGGTTAACACTTGGGTTTTTGGGAAACAAGTCATGTACTCGGGTCCTGAAAAGTCGGGGCGTTACAGTAAACCACATGCATTCATGGTGGGCCCCAACAGAGTTTCGTTAGTATAATAAGAAGAGGTTTACTGGTGTACCATATACACAGCTATATAGCTGTTGTAGGCTAGGATAACTAATCTGGGCTATAAGTTATAGCTGGAGGTGCGTGTCGTGCGAAGACGAGCACTGACGCTCCCTCGAGCTCCGAGTTGTACGAACGGTTCAAAGGAGATCAAAGTTAAATGGGCCCCATAGTGATGTATTTATTATATCTACACCGTTCATCTATTTTTAGAGATCATTTTAGAACATTATCCAAAAAATGAATCATATCAAAAGATCATGTGGACCACACCACAAATAGCAGCGGAGATAATAATTTTCACTGCTAAACAATTCGTAGGGCCCACCATAACGTTTATTTTCCATCCAATTTGTTCATAAGGTCACAAAGACTTGAATTAAGAGGCAAAACAAATTTCAAATTGATCCAAAACTTCTGTGAGGCTTGTGGTCCCAAAAAGGCTTTCAATGGTAGACGTTCAATCCCCACTGCTTTTTTCAGTGTGGTCCACCTGATGGTTAGATCTACCTTATTTTTCGTCTCAAGCCTTAAAACTATCTCACCAAATGGATGGACGGTTTGGATATAACACATTTCCATGATCAGACCCACAGAACTTGCTAACATAAAGGCAGCAATGTAGGCACTTTCGTGCACAGCACACTGCACGCCATGTACAGCATGTAAACGCAGTTGTAGCATGTAGCGTCTCGAGCTCCGAGTTGTACGAACGGCTCAAATGGGAACGGAGTGGTTGGTGGTTTGTGGGCCCCAAAATGATGTATGTGTTTTATCCATGCCATCCATCTATTTTTCTAGGTCATTTTATGGTGTGATACAAAAAATGAGGATTATCCAAATCTCAAGTGGAACACATTACAGGAAACAGTGTTGAATGAGCGTTGACCATTAAAAAACTTTTGGGTGCCATAAAAGTTTTGGATCAATCTATTTTTTATTTTTTCCATTCATCTGGACCTTTATTACCTAATCAACAAATTGGATTTCAAATAAACAGTACAGTGGGCATTAGGAGGATTTTACTTGTGGATATCCACTCACTATTGTTTTCCTGTCGTGTGGTCCACCTGAGATTTATATCCCTCTCATATTTTGGGTCAAGTGCTAAAATGATCTTTAAAAATGGATGAATGGAGTGGATTAAAACACACATCATGGTGGGTCCCACAGAGCACTGACCACCAGCCACGGGCTATGTGGCAGGGGAGTTGCTAATCCAATTTCTGCTCAAATGAGATTAACATCACATGGCCCCACAATGAAGTATTTATTATATCCATACCGTCTATCCATTTTTCGTGATCATTTTAGAGCATTTGGAAAAAATGAATCATATATAAAGCTCAAATAGACCACACTGAAAGTAGCAGCGAGGATAATGATTTTCACTGTTAAAAAAAGCCGATCTGAATCGTACCCAACCCGATCCGACTCGGTTTCCTTGACCAAGTTGGACTCGGTTCGGGTCAGGCCAACCGTGTGTTGGATCGGTTCGAGTCCTGTGTCCCGAACTTGGTCCCGGATCGGATCGGGTTTGGATTAGGTCAGATACATTTTGGACCAAATTCGATCCGACTTGGTCCGATGCCTAGCTCTAGCCGTAGTCTTCATAGGCACATCATGGATGGCCAGATGGGACACCAGAAATCTGTTATTAGCATCGGGCTGCCATAGATGGCCCTGGGTGAAAATCCCTAAACCTCCAAGGCCAGGAGATGCCCCAACATCGAAACCGAGTGAATACATGAGTACTCGAGTGCCGAATACCAAGAGGCCGCATCTCCCACTGTGTCATGGTCGGTTGGGAGGGGATGTGACCTTACTCGCCCAAGAGAAGGGGGATAGCTAGGCTGAGTTTGACCAACTTGTGGATGGGTTCGTTATCGACGTGTCGGGTAGATATTGGTTGACTACTAGCCAAGCGGATAGTGAGGTCTCTTCCACTTGCATGGTCGCGCGTCAATGGGCAGCGATTTGCATGTAGAGTGTACTAGACCCCGGTGATGATCCCAGAGATGAATAGTACTGATATATGGACTTATTGGGCAGGAGTTGCATACTCATTCATTCATTCACTCACTATCCACTTGGGCTGGTGGTGCGCAACTATTTGTTACGTGTGCCTTCGCAATGGCCAGGATTTCGGTTGGCGTGTACGACTAACCTGAGATCAGGAGTTTACTACATTGAGTCTGACTATCCAAATTTAGGTATGGGACTGGTTTGGATAGAAGTCCCTTGTGGTCGATCCCGTAGCCTGCAATACTACATATTATCATCCCGACTTCACACTCCAGCTTAGTCATTTCATTCGCATCACATATTACATTACATCCACAGGCATATGGCATTTTGGGTTGTTATGTTTCTGCACTTATATGGCCTAAATGGACTCAGCAGGATTTATATATTGCATTGTATCATCGGCATCTGATATTTGGCTCTCTATGACTCCTCATTTGCATAGACGATCTGTATTGTATACTCTGATATTGTATGGTTTATAGACTTGTCAGTATTTTCGCCTACTCTGATTATTCTGATATTGCTTACTTGGCACTTACCTTGCGCATACACTTTCACCACCTACTAAGCTTTCTATAAGCTTATGCACGATAGATTCATGCAGGTGGCGTTAGGTTGCAGCAGCATTAAGCTTGGAGCATGCAGCGGACCTCTGGAACTTTATTTTCGATATATGTATTTCTCTTTCAGCATTGTATTCAAATGATTATATAAGTGGATATGTGATGATGATGTTGCCTTTGTGATTTGGGTAAACTTGTGGTTGTACTTCTTACGAGAAAAATGTATGTTAAAACATCCTCCTTATAGGATCTCAGGATAGGAATCTGGCGTATAGACGCTGGGAGTCGAGAATGGGGTACTACGAAGGCTGTCGGCATCGGATTCAGCGATCGGGATTCATGTGAGTCCGATCTCCTGGTTTGGGGCGTGACAGTTCTTAACGATCACATCAGATGGAATCAAGTCGGCCGTTGTCTTCCCCAATTTAGACATCATCCTCAATGGTAGAAGGTTGACGAAAACCCCATTGTCGACTAAGATCCTGGTAACCGGGCATCCTTCAAGGTGAGTTGATATGTATAACGGCTTGAGATGTTGCATCATGTCATGAGTAGGTCTCTCTATGACTACTCTTTGAGACGTAGCACCTAACTCTATTGTAACGATCTTAACATGAGATGCTCTTTCCCCCTCAGGTTCAATTATAGCATCTTCTTCAAATAGGAAAGAAGCATATTGTATTATTACTAGGGGGTATATTCTTCTACATCGCCTACCATTCTATTTGGCTGGGCTGGTCTAGCCTGAAAACTAAAAGGCAATGTGAAAACCACATTACAATGGAAAATGACTGGTGGCAATGTTCCAAACCCAATTCCCTGACTTGGACATTGTCCCCCTAGTGTTTCAGGGTCTGCTTCCATTTTGAGATCCTCTACCTAATCAACGCTTTCATCAGTAGCAGGGTAGATTGAGGCATTTTCTAGCGAGACAATTTGCAGCACTTCAACGGTTAATGTTAGTTCATTGGTAAACCATTCATCCACTAGAAAGCACTCATCATTGAGGTAGTCTGCTAAGTTACCAAAACTATCTTCCTCCTTAGGACCTGCCGACTGACTAGGTCGGCCAAGGACATCGGAATCCTAGTTTTGTAATACAGGAGATAACACCTCCCCTATTGTATTTACATCCACCCATGCTTCGGATATAGGGACCCTTTAAAAGGGTCTAGTTTGAGTTACCTCCAGTCGAGGCGGCATTGCGGCTTCTTCTGATTCTTTTCTTATTGCAACCTGACACCTTTGTCATTGACACTTTTAAGTTCGGGTCAATGCCTCTAATGCCGCTGAAAATTTCGGATGCCTAACCCGCTTCCATATTCCTTTACGGTTGTTAATGGTTGAACCATTCTTTGGCTTGGTAGTTCAACTTACTAGTAGCAGTCGAGAACCATTCATCGTGGTCGATGCTGGTCATTCCTTCTAACTGGCCTAAGGGCCATGTAATGATCCCACCACCTCGATTTAGGAGGATCCCCCCATCTAGGAACAATCCTTCGAGCACATCGGTAACATAATTGCGTGCCTTGACCACTTCATCGAATGGTGTTCGACCGATTATCATTCGAATGAAAGGGCCAATGTCGCCCCTGTACTAGTCATCGTGATACCTCTCTTTGATTATTTGGGCTGAGATTGACCCTTAATTGTGGCTGATTCCTCAGATTAGTCGTGACCATATTGACCCTATGGTTGGATGGGAATGGGTCCATATCAATTAGCATGGCTTCTTCTCCTTTTTCAGGAAACCTTAGCAATCTGTGGTCGATATGATCTTAGACAACGTTTCTAAATACAATGCATTTATTAGTCAAATGAGATCAAGTTTCGTGCCATTTGCAATATTCGATCTTTTACAACTAGTCGGTCAAGGGTATCTTATGATTCACAGGAATTTTGATAAACTTCTCGACCAATAGAATGTTAAATATTTCATCAACTCTTGTGATGTCAAAGGTGTGAATTTTTTTGAGCTTCTTGTATGGTTGATGCAGTCCATTCTGCTTTGATCAATGCAAAACATACAAGTGGCTTCTTAGCTACCACTTCGGTAATTGCAACTTCTTAATTTGGGTTGTGGTAATACATTCCTAATGACGAGTTCTTTTGCATGGTTCCTTCTTTTAGGAGTTCTTCATACCTAGAGACCTTATTGCTTAAGTCTTATAAATCGATGAACTCTGTGCACATGAACTTCTTATGAAGTTTGTATTCAAGCCCATATTGTGTAAGTTGCACAAATTCGTCTTCAGTCATGATGATCTTACAGTGGCTTTTTGCCCTTTTTGAACTATGTGATAACTTTCGCATGTTTATCTACGTAATTGCCAAAAGCGGGCTAGATCAACCATAGTTATTTCTCTATTCTTAGAGAAGATTGAGCATGGAGCTTTTCCTCCATATCTGTTCTTAAAGAAGAATTGAGCATGACACTTTTCCTTCATCTCTTGCCAAACTAAAAGTAGGTTTGAATACCATGTGAAGGTCGTTACTATTAGTGAATGACCAAACAATTACAATTTATGATAGTAATTATCTGCCAATTCTCCGCATTGCATAATAAATCAGCCGACATGTTCGATAGTTAACTGATAGGGCTCGCCTGAGAACAAGGCAAAATCCGGTCAATAATTCCTTAGTAATGGATGTCGTTGATTTATCCATTCAAGATACAGTTTATGATATTGTTGGAGCATAAATTTAAGAAGAAGATTCAAGATTGAGAATCAATATGTTTTGATTGCATGACGTGCAACAAAATAAAGATGAAATCCATTGCGCGGCGCGTAATGGAAGAATATTGCCTGCACAATGGGATCAAATAATTGTCCATTACGCGGGGCACAATAAAGATTCATCTCTCGCGCAAGGAGTTGTCGTGTGAAAATTGGAGTTCACACGTATGGTTACATATAAATACCCCTCCTCTCTCTTCATTTGAAACATTCGAAGACTCCAAGAGCCAACAAAAGTCTAAAGATTTCTCTAGACTTAGCAAGGTATTGAGGTATACCTGTTGTGCGGCACGCAACAGGGTAGCCGCGTAGTGGTGGACCTAACCTCCATCATGCGGCGCACAATAGATCTGTTGCGCGTACAATGATCTCTTATTCAGTATTTTCATCTTTGTGATTCGTCCAAAAGCTCGATTGATCGGAAAGAAACACTTTGCTTGAAATGATGAAATCCCAAGACTTAGATGAGCTATAAGTAAAGGATCACATCCTAGTGACTAACCATCGATTTATAATCGTTGGTTTACATCAGTGATGTTCAGACGGTGCATATCATCCTAATAAAGTAATTATAGTAATGATGTTGATAATATGATTGTTTTGGGATATCATCAGTGGGCCATGTGCCCAAATAGATTGGAAGCCTAGTTACAGACATGTTGTAAATGTGGGTGTCTATCCGGGTCACTCCCAATGGACCCGCCTTGGTATACATATTTTATTCGTGCCTTATAGGCTACATGAGGAGCCAATGTTAGTCTAACATGGGCACCACCACATAGACTTCTATGTTTCTAGTGGGGCATGTCGTTCGGGTCCCACTCTTTATACACGATGTGTCAATTAGGGTTGATTATCTCATAATATGTCTAATAACATGCTAGTGTGCTTGGCCTGATAGGACACACTGCTAACATGCATAGTATAATGGATATTGTTTACAACCCCAAGTCTAGGGTCGCGATGTAGTAATAATCTCAGTAAGACTAAGGTCGAATCCATAGGGACTGAAACTTGTACGTTTTTGAAATTAACTAGAAGTAGAACTAGAAGAAGATGTGATACTAATTCTGAAATATTTGAGAGAATAATTGTAAATAGAGTAATTAAAACTAAGAATTTAAAGGTGGGAACTAGGGTGCTAAGGATCCACTTATAGTGATCAGGGAGCCCTCTTGCTTGATTCAAGTAATACAATTATAATTGGAGTCCTATCCTATCCAATTGAAAAATATATCAATAAAACCAAATCTAAACTTCCATTGACCTAATTATCAATGAAGGAGAACTATGATAATTGGAAGGAATTCCATCACCAAACTATGCCCAGGAGACAATGGCAAACAACAGAATTTACTAATAATATAATCTCAAAGTAGGAGAATTGTGAAGATTAGGAAGAATTTCATCACCCTACCATGCCCAGGGAACAATGGTGAACAACAAGACTTACTAATTTCACAATCTCAAATCAGGAAAAGAAGATACTTAAAGCTATTGCAGATCTACTGTAATTTAAGTTACAATAAACCATTAAAAACTGAAAGTATTCCTTAAATATCAAATTAGAATCCATGAAGTTTAACATAAACATGAATCAAAGCAATAGAAATATCCCATCATGCTATAAGCTTCACCTCTTAGCCCTAACTAAGAGGTTTAGCCAACCATAGACATGATTGAATCTAAAACCCCAGAAGAAAGCATGAAAACAACTAAGGAAGAAGAAGAAAAACTCTTGGCAACGGCTTCTTCACCCTTTTGCTCTACTCTTTAAACCCTAGAAGATCTTTTGGAGCATCCTAGGGAGTCTTATTTATAGTTGTGGAACTTCAACTTTCGCACCTAGTTGAAAAACTATAGAAATCGCCTCAAATTTACGTAGTCTGCTAAAATAGACTTCACTCTACGCAGTTTTTCAAAATAAACTTCACTATGCGCAATTTCACAGAATGACCCAGAGTTTCAGAATATGCTTTTTCAGGACGATTTCAGGATTCTTTTTCTTTACTTCAAATCTTTGATTCTCTTCATTCCTCACTTGGTTTTCTTGGATCTTTTGCATATGAATTCTTCAATCTTAATCTCCTAAGATCCATCCCCTGCCTTGGTGATTCTTGAGCATCAAATTCATGCTTTTAGCACCCTTTTCAATCTAAGATTCACCTTGCAACACAAACATGAGTAACATTAATCATTATCATGTTCATAAAACCAAGATATAAATGGGAGATAATATGTAATATTTGACCCTCAACAGATATCATGCCCATTTATATGCTCATATGCATCACTTGTATGCCTGTTGTGGATGACGATTGATCATAGCATACGCCTTTCGGCTTGAGACACTTAGCAGACTCTATATGTGATAGGGTCGCCCTACATGATTATTGATATGCCCAGGTTTAGTCATGACGTGGATGGTATGACTTATGCATTTTGCATCTCGTATGTCACAATCACTTTTACACCCCAGCGACATCAGGGTCTTAGACTCCACAAGCATATCATGGATAGCCAGATTGGATACTGAAAATATTTGTTCTATTATTAGGGTGCTTTGAATGTCCTTGAGTGAAAGTCCATAAACCTTTGTGGTACTAGTAGGATGCTTCAAGATAACATGAGTGCCCAAGTGTCAAATATCAGTAAATCGCGTCTTCAACTGTATCATGGTTGGTTAAAAAGGGGTGTGACCTTATTTGCCCAAGGGTAGGGGGTTGTAACTTAGGTTGAGTCTGACCAACTTGTAAATGAGTCCACTATTGAAGAGCTAGGTGGGCATTAGCATACCACTGGCAAGGCAGATAGTGAGGTCTTTTTCACTCACTTAGTCATGCGCACGATGGAGCAGTAGTCAGTGTTGAAGTGTATTAAACCCCGGTGATGTTTCAAATGATGAACTGTTATAATATGTGGACTAGTTGAGGTTCAACATGTTTGTGTTGCATCTCTAGCATATGACATTCGGCCACGTAGGCCTTGCATTGTATAGCCTTGGTATGACTAACGTATTCATAGACTTGGCAAGTTAGCCATCGATCATCTTCCGCATACTCTAATATCTATATTATTGCCATATGCATTGTACACGCACACACACACAGACTCTATTGAGCTTCATAGGAAGCTTATTCGCGTTTGTTTACACTATAAGTGATGCTAGGGCGTATCAGCAACATTGAGCTCGAAGCCTGAGCCTATTCTTTTCAGTTTTGATTCCATTTTTTATTTCGCTTCCTGTACTATATTCGAAGATTATATTAGCAGATATATGGTCATGATGTTGTTTTGTGACTTGGGTACACTTGTGGTTATGCTTCTTTGAAAAAAAAAAACATCCTGAAAATTCTCCTTATAAGATCCCAGGATTGGAACCTAGAGTATGGGAGTTGGGAGCCGAGAATGGAGTACTGCGGAGGCTGTCGGCGGTAGATTAGGTGGTGGGGAATCTTGTGAGCCTGCTTCCCGAGTTTGGGGTGTGACAATGACCGAGTTTTGATAAGATCGGCTGCCTATTCAGCCACTCGCTTAATGTGTAAATAGGATCAGGCAATATTCAGAGGGTGGGGTTCATCCACTGATTATGGGTTATACCTTTGCCTTCCGTACGAAAGGACTTTTCAATACATATAAAGTGAAATGAGAAAAGGGATTCTTATAGTAGGTCGTGGAGAACAGCCGCGAAACACCTTTTCGAGTGAAAAATTAAATCCAGTGTGCGAGCGTAGACTCCAATTATAGCTAAAATTACCAGCTATTGGGTTAGCACTATGGAATATAAATAGCAAGCAAAAAGTAAAGGATTACACTAAAGAATATAATTTGCTTGACATGAAAAGTACAATATTACACTATGAAATATAAATTGACAGGTAATTGAAAGGATAATTGAAAGGTAATGTTTGGTTTAATTGGGTTAGTATGAGACCAAACATTACTCTTGCATTTCTCTTCAATTTATAACTTTAATCTGGCCATCTGAATCCTTTTCATGTTTTAATTGATAGATGGGGAATATACAGATAGGAACCACTTGATAGATGGTCTGGATTCTCATCCCCATCCAACACGTGTCGGGGAATGGGTGACGAACACCCTTCCTCATCCAGTGGGCCGGATAGCTTGGACTTTCTCACAGACTGTTACGAACTTGTGACATGAGAATTTGGCGTTGTGTATTTGATCATGCTATGAATCTTCATCATGGCCGGGTTAACTAATACAGAATGGATCCCACAGCCATTTAGTAGGCCCACTTTGTTGAAATAATCCGGACCGTCTAACTAGTAGACCATCTCTTGATGACGTAACCTACAAGTTATGCCTCTTTGTACTAGATTAGGCAGAGACGGATAACAAGAATAGGGTAGATCATCCATCTATTCAAAAATAGGAACCGTCCATCTTTTCGTCCACTTGGCAGGTTGACTTATCATTTGGGAGAGTGGATTAGGTGAGACCCCAGATCTACGCAAGTGGGTGGGACCTCTGACTATGTGGTTCACGTGTCTTAAATTCACACTGTCCAACCACTTTGAAAGATCACTTTAGAGCATGATCCCAAAAATGAAGCTGACTCAAATCTTAGGTGGACCCACCACAGGAAACAGTCGTGCTTGAATCCCCATCATTAAAAACTTCATGGATTCCACTGGAATATTTATTTATCATCCAACCTATTGATGAAGTCACAAACCTAGATGAAGAGACCACACAAATAACATCTTGATACAAAGCTTTTGTGGCCCACAAGTAAGGTTGTACATCGAGCCGAGCCGAGTCGAGGTAGGCCAAGCTTGGCTTGACTCGTTCATTCTCTCCTCGAGTTTTGAGTTCGAGCTCGAGCTTACCATTGAAGCTTGGCTTGTTTGCCAAACCGTTCGAGGCAAGCTCAAGGTGAGCTAGTGGATCGAGTCGAGGAGAGCTTACGTTGAGTCGAGTCAAGCCTGCTCCCAACTTACACTCGACTCAACCTAGCAATCTGACCCAATCGACACCCGACTCAACCTAGCCATCCGACCCAACTGACCCTACCCACATCGACCCAACTCCCAAATCAAATATTCAATTAATAATAATAATAATAATAATAATAATATAATATTTAACTTTTTTATTTTAAAATATAATATATATTCGAGTCGAGCCGAGTTCGAGCTCAAGCTTCGAGCCGAGCCAAGTTCGAGTCGAGTCGATTCAAAATCCACTATGATCAAACTTGGCTTGTTTTCAAAATGAGTTGGGTCGTTCAAGCCGAGCTAAATCGAGCTGAGCTGAGTGAGCTTTTCGAGCTAGTTTGGTGTGTACATCCCTGCCCAGAAGAAGTTCTTAATGGTCAATCACTTCTTTTTCCAGTACTATGGTCCATCTGGGATTTGGAACTGCTTCATTTTTTATTTTTTTTTCCTTATCGTGCCTTAAAATGAGCTTTCAATAATGTAGTCACATACATCACGGTGGGCCTGACCGTCAGGGGTGCCACCCACCTTGGTGGATCCAACGTCTCACCTGATCGAAAACGGATTGGCTAATCCCCTGCCACCAGCCAATGGCTGATGGTTGGTGCTCTGTGGGCCCCACCATGATGTATGTGTTTCATCCATTCCATTCATCCATTTTTACAGATCATTTTAGCACTTAATCCCAGAAGTGAGAGGGATATAAATCTCAGGTAGACCACACTACAGGAAAATAATAATGATCGGATATCCACTATTAAAATCCTCCTAAGGCCCACTGTACTGTCAAAACTGTTTATTTGACATCCAATCTATTGATTATGTCATACAGACCCAGATGAAGGGAAAAAAACAAAGATAAGCTTGATCCAAAACTTTTATGGCCCCAAAATTTTTTTTAATGGTCAACATTTATTCAACACTGTTTCCTGTAATGTGGTCCACTTGAGATTGGGATATGCCTCACTTTTGGTCTCATACCAAAAAATGATCTAGAAAAATAGATGAACAGCATGGATGAAACAAATATATCATGGTGGGGCCCACGGAGCACCGACCACCAGCCATTGGCTGGTGGCAGGGGGAGTAGCCAATCCGTTGCTGGTGGCAGGGGGAGTAGCCAATCCGTTTCCCACCTGATCGTTCATCTATTCGGGCCCACCAGATGATTATACCTATTTAAGAGAGAGAGAGAGAGAGAGAGAGAGAGAGAGAGAGAGACGCTGTGAATAAAATTCTTTCATATATCTGATTATTTTTTAAAAAAAATATATGGCATCTACAATAGGACTCACATGATGGACAGCCCTGATTAGTATGTAACCCTGGCAGTGTTCTGAGGAGATGTGGCTCTACCATAACCACGGTCCCACGGGATCACTCCCATCCAAAAGCCTGACCTGCTTTTGGAACCGGGCGCGTCTAGTGAGCGGATCAGATGATTTTGAGATTTAAGAGACACGTTGGTCCCTGAACAGCATAACATGTAGGTGGGAAAGATGATTGCCCATGCAGGATCAATGGTTATAAAAGATGGAATGTGAGATTTTTGGGCAGTTGGACTCGACAAATCAATGGTCTAGATTACCTAATCAGATGAACATCCAGACCCTTCCGCCATATGAATGTAAACTATTGGCCTGTTCGGTTGTGCACTTTGACCATCCAATTGCAGCCCATGGTGTGGCCCACTAAACTGCACCATTGGTGGGAATTCACATATCAACTGATCTGACCATCAATTAGGTCCAATGTACTTTCCATGGCCCGCCATGGGAAAAGATATATCAATCGGGCCATTGTAACCATCCAACCGCCAACCTAACTAATGGACGGTCTAGATCATTCAATCAGTAACCAGATACATTTATTTGTTTGTTGGTCACCATTTCCATTGTATCATCTTAACCATTTAGTCCAATTTTGACAAAAATAAGTCCAATTAACAATTTAATCCATAAATTTGTTAGGGTACATAATGGTTTGATTAAAGAATCACTGTGGTTAGATAATCATAACCATCCCATCAATGGACCAGAAAAAGATGGCTAAAAAAATAAAATTAAAATAATAAAATGGGTTGGATTTATTCAGAGCTGCTTGATTTTTGTATGCTAAAACATGAAACACATTACTGTCAAAGTGAACCAATGCAACTAGGAGCAATGTAACTTATAATGCATAGAGTATTGTACTTTATTTTTTTGTCATTCATGCAATAACTAATCAGGGAATAATACATGTTTGTGCATAGAGAGGGTATAGCATGCGGAAAGAACTTTAAAAATATTTAGAGCTCTTCTTATGAAAGCATAGATGGTGTTGAGTTAGTAATACACATCATCTAATGATGATGTGGCATGACCGAGAAGTTCAAAAGGCAGAAAGCGGTCCAAAAAAGAGAAACAGTTAAAAATATAAAGATACAGGAGGATCTGGAAGATTGACGTACAACGATTCAACTACCATAGCAGTTAGATTAAAAAAGAGAAACAGATGCAAAGTATCTGTGTTGTAGAGAAGTTTATAAATAACTAGAGGTGTATACCGAGTCGAGCTGGCCTCAGCTCGACTCGACTTAACTCGGCTCGGTCATCGGCTACCCCCAGCTCGTGTTCGGCTCGGCTCGTGAATGAACCACTTTGTCAAACTCAACTCGGCTTGATCAGCAGATTGGACCAGTTCAAGATAAGTTCGAGCCGAGTTCGAGTTTGAGTTTTCGAGTTATCGAATTTGAGTTCGAGTTGAGTTTTCGAGATGAGTTCAAGTTCGAATTCGGAACTCAGAAGTATCGAGTTAAAGTTGTAATTGTACATAATATTTAATACCACAATAAAGCAGAAAATAAAAAATAAAATACAAACTAAAAACTAAAGATATTCTAATTACAACAACATTAGAAAAGTTGTTTTTATTGTCGTTATTTACTAATTACTACTGGAGAGGAGATTTGTTTGCCAAGCTCGAGCTGCCATCTAATTCTTCATATACGTACTCGTTTACCTCTCCTGAATCAGAAGGTATAGAGAGCTTTTTATCGTTCTCTTGTATAGTTTGAATTAGATTATTAAAACTTTCTTTGTGGGCAGATTTATATGTAGTTCCCAACTCCTTGTAAAATGCACCAAGACTGGAGAGAAACTTGGATGGTTTGTTACTCTTCTTCTTTTTATCCATGCAGCTTGAATCTGCTTCAGCATCATTTTGTCTTGGAGAACATTGTTGATGTGTAGAAGCCTCTTCCATACTATGTTTTAAGTCGAGTTAGAATTGTTCTTCTTCCAATACTAATAATCTAGCTTCCTCATCTGCCTTAGAAAGTTTGGATGGGAGAGTGAAAGGTTTTTTATTCAAATCAATAAGGGCTTGAAAAGAAAAGTTGAATTTCCTTTAGGGCTTTAGAACTCGATTTTGCACCTCCACTCCAACATGATAAGTGCAACTTGAACTGATTAGTTTTGTTAACAAACTTGGCCCTACAAAAATGACATAAAATATTTAATTTTTCAAATTTTGGAGAGTGGACTAAGGAACCATAGTCTTAAATGTCAGTCGATGGTTCACTTGAAGACATATTTATAGTTTGGGTTGGAAAAATTAGTATTTTAACAATAATGAAGTATGAAAATAGATGAAAAAATGAAATATGAGATATAAAAGTAATAATGAAATATGACATATAAAAACAATAATGAAATATGAATTATAATATAAACAAAAGTATTATATGAAAATAAAATAAAAGTCATCGATGTATTGCACTTATAACATCCATCAACATAACATAAAATAAAAAGTATACATTAAATCATTTTCATGTTTCAAGAAATTAACAATAATTGTTAACCTAACTCCATTCACGTTGTTGTTGTTACATGTAATGCGTCTTAAGACTCATTCTCCTCCTCGTCTTCCTCATTAATATCAAAACTATTACCTCCCCAACTCAGACACAATAAATCTTGTACACAAATTAATGCTTCAATTGTATTTGGTGAAAGAGAGCTTCAATTCTTACTTACGACCCTACTCCATGCGCTAAAAATAGATTCTGATGCCACCGTTTAAATAGGGAATTGACAATATGCCCCGTGCCATCGGCGATTATGTAAGGTATTTTCCTTCACTAACTCTCATTTTCTACTACTCCAAAACATCGAAGTCTGAATCCTGCCGCCTTACGATTGACTCTTTGAGACACAAGTGTAAATCTGATTCTTTCGTTTCATTGTTTATATTTTCTTGTGCTAAGAAAGACATATATTCATTGAGCATAGTGTCAGAATTTCTAGAAACAACATGAGTTATAACTTCTTTATCACTTAGTGTGGACCGTGTGGTTTTATACGTATTGTACAATTCCTCAATTACGTCAGGAACCTTCAAGATTTCAGTTACTGCCCTTTGATCAGAATAAATCTTCATACAGATGAACTTAATATAACTCATCATACATCAAAGATCAAGAACAATCGCTAAGGCCATTAACAAATGACATTCATCCCAGTACTTATCGAACCTCATTTGCATACCAAATGCCGTAAGTTATAGAAAATCTAGACCTTCACTGATACTTTTTCTTAAGGCTTCCTTAATCTTCCAAACAGCTGGAAGAAACATATTTGCTGTGAAATACTTATCTCTAAAAAATATCTTCGTGTAGTTATAAAAAATTTTGAGAAACTTATGAACTTCTCTTGCTTTGCTCCAATCTTCTTCAGTAGACAACGAAGTATACATTCTATTACGCATTGTATATTTCAGAAATGAAATTTTTAATTTTACGGCCGAATCCAACATTTCAAAAGTCGAATTCCAACGTATGCATACATCTAACTTCAACATTTTTTAAGACTTCACATTCAAATGTCGGACTATGTCACTGCATATACTCAATTTTAAAGGTGAGCCCCCTTACGTATTTTACACACTCTCTCACATTATCTATAGTTTGGTCAATTATTTTCGGTCATTCTTATACAATTAGGTTTAGTATGTGGGCACAACACCAAACTTGAAATATTTTTCCCTCAAAAAATAAATTATCGACTGCTTTAAACTAGTTATGTAAGAATGATATTACACCGTCATATGTTAAAGCATTATCTAAAGTTATTGATGAGACTTTATTTTTAATGTTCGAATCTCGTAAACAGTTATAACTGTAATCTGAAATAACTAAACCGTTATGAGGAGGTGGAATGTGGAGGAAGTCCAATATTCTCTTGCAAAATTTTCAATCTTCATCAAAATAGTGTGCAGTCAATGAAATGTATTAATTTCTTTGATTAGACGTCATCCACAAATCAAAAGTCAAACTTACCATTAAGATCAATGTCAAAACTGCTTTTAGTTTCATTTTCTCACTTGTGTACATCTCCATGCAGTCCCTCTTAACAGTAACGCGGGAGACCTTTTAAACATGAGAATTAAGAAATTTACTGTATCTCATAAAAATTTTTCTCTATATCATTCTAAATAGTAGTTCATTAATGATCACAAGCCTTGCATAGCACTCCTTTAGCTTCTCTTTTTTAAACTTATGAGTAGAAAGCTTACCTTAAGACGCATCTTTTTCAGACTTGTTAAACGATAACAACTGTTGGCTTGGAAATGAAATTTTTAATCTCTTTAAACAACTTTACCTATGTTTATTTAAATGAGTAGTTTATCCCTTAAGATTTTTGATTCACAGTGCTTTGCAGTGCACACATCTGATCTTAAGCAAAGCATTAATTAGAATTTCTTTAAAATCATCCCACATAGTCGACTTTTTCTTTCTTTTACTTACAGTTGCAGCTAAAGACCCCTCTCCCTCAACAATAAGAGGAGATGTGGCCGACGCACCGGCACCGGAGGTAATTAAAACTTCCTCCTCACTAGTCATCTATAAATATAAAGATAGGAAACTAACGTTTAGGCACTCATTAACATAACTGGCGTGTATATAAATGTCTATTAAAGTTTCAAAATTTTTCTAAGTGTCTAAATCAGTCACCCATTCAATTTTAAATAGGTCGTAATACTTCTATTATTCAATTTAAATGTCACGCCAACATTTCGACAGCTTCTCCCCTTATCTCTCCAGAATATATTAATCTTGTATTTGATTTGCACTTCAACTATCCACATAAAGTATGGATATTTGATGAAGAAATAAATACAAGAAATATATGAATAGAAAATATGAGAGATGAACCGAAACAAGTATGCACATTTAAATTAGAATAAATGAAAACATTCTTATCTATCTAACATTAAACTGTCCAAAAAGAGACAATTTGATAATTTCTATGCGTAAAAAAATACATTGAATCTATGTCTAACAGAATAAAAATCCTCAAATGGGCAACTGATTATCGTATACTACAACTACAATAATAAAACATTTTAAAAAATAATGTTACTGCTTAAACAATAAAAAATTAACAATAACATTAATATTAATAACCTAACATTAACGATAACAATTAACAATAAAAGAAAATAGCACTAACATTAACATTACTTTAATGTAGAGATTAGGGAGCATTTAAAATTAAATAATTGTAAATGATAACTAACAATAACATTAAGTCATATAATTACCAATTTAATATATATTATAATATATTTATTATACAATTGTCAATATTTAAAATCCATCCACCACCAATCTAATTATCTATCACATCCATAATCCATCCATCCAATCCATCCATATTTCAACCATCCAACCAATCATCCATTCATCCATCCAAACATCCAATCAATCATTCATTCATCCATCCATCCCTCCCATCCATCCATCCATTCAACCATCCAACCAATCATCCATTCATCCATATATTTATGTATAATAGATAAATATAATATAGGGTTTAATGTTTGAGATTTTATATCTAATAAGTAATATATAATTAATTAATTATGTATATTATAATATATAAATATAATATTAATAGGGTTTGGATTTTAGGGTTATTTATTTAATGATATAAGGTTTACAAGTGGTGTCTTTTATTAATTAAAGTTTTTATTACTATATAATAATAATATATATATATAGTATTTACTGTTTAGAATTTTTATTTAATAAATAATATATTTTTTAATTATATAATATATAATATATATTTATAAAATATAAATAAAATTAATAAATTATATCATGCAATAAAAATCGGGTTCGATTCGACTGCTTACCAGTAGGCATATCAGGGTAGGGCGACGGTCAGACTAGCAAGTGGTGGCAAGGGTAGGGCAAGTAGGCTAGCAGCAGACGGCCGGACAGGGCAAGGACCATCGGACAGCAAGGGTTGCAAAGCAAGGCAATAGCCCGATTGGCGAGAAGTGCAGGGCGAGCAGGAGAGCAACAGAGATGGGCCAGACGGCTGGGCGGGGCAGGGACCACTGGACCAGCTAGGGACGGGCAGCCAGGCAAGGTAGTGGCAACGAGAGAGCATCAGGTCAAGCAGACTAAGAGAGAGCTCGGGAGCTTGTCTGGCGGGCTGGGTTGTGAGAAAATTGTAAAGGTAGGTTTATGGTTTTAATTTTTTATTTTTATACTACTTGACCAAGTTAAACCGAATTGAGCCGAGTTCGAGTTATATATCGAACCAAGTCAAGTCGAGCTCAGGCTAGCTCGAACTTGACTCGAAATATTTTCGAGATAAAAAATTAAACTCGACTCAATTCGAACTCAGTTTCGAATCGAGTCAAATCGACCTTTTTCGAGCCGAGTCAATCAATTTAACTAAGTTAGCTCGATTCGTGTACAACTCTATAAATAACAGAGGAAATCCATAAAGCAAAGGGTCTCTGGTGACATTGGAGGGCGGATTTCCCAAGGGATAGGAGATCGATTATCTTTTCCATTAGTTGTCTTGCTCGAGGTTTTTGTTTGGGGGTAAAAGGGCGTTATATTTGACCAGAGTCATCACTAACTAATTATTATGATCCTATAGTCGATTAGATCCTGTAGAAATGCTTATGATTGAGAACCCAAAAATCTTTAACCCTAAAATGATTCGTAAGTTTTTGTTCCAAAGATTCTGAGTAAGGGACTGGGATTACAAAGAGAGAAGGTGTTAGGCACTCGCTCCGCATATATGGATGTACAATCTTTACTTCATAAGATCTGACTAATTTACGAGGAATATGACTAGTTCTCGCATGCAAAAATGTAATGTGATGCAATGGTAATAGTGATTGATTGATCCGAATTTCAGATGGGCATGATCCGATTATATCAGCAAGTCACGGAGCATATATTTGAAATGATCGAGTGCAGGGTGCAAAGTATGTAAAAATGGATTGTATGGGATGCTTAATAATGTATGGATGTTTATGATAAAATAACTGTTAACTGGTGAAGGTTTTTGGTGGACGTACTCTGATTATATCAGCAAGTCTTCGAGCATACGCTTGCCGGTTAGATGTGAGAAAACAATGAAATGCAATGTAATGCTCATGTATATATGGAGCAAAGGGCTTGAGAAGAGAATGAGTGTTACATGATGCTAAGGCTCTGCTTTAGGGCTTGTTTGATTTTGGGTGAAATAGTAAATACCGTGTAAAATAATAATTATTATTTCCTTGTGCATTTATATCCTACCTGATTTGACTGCTTACTTTTTGACACAAAAACCAAGAATATTGTAAAATATCCGTGGGTCCCACTGTGATGCATTTTGCTTATCCACACCATTCATCCATTATTCCAGTTGAATTATAACATGAGTAAAAAAATGAGGCATATCCAAAACTCAAGTGGACCACATCATACGAAAAAGGAAATTGAATACTGACCGTTAAAAACTTTGTGGGCCACTGTTTCTTTTGGTGTGGGCCACTTGAGTATTGGATCTACTTTATTTTTTGTCTCCTGCTTCAAAATATTGTAATAAAACAGATGGACAGAATGGATATTGTTGAGGGTCAAATATTGCATATCAGACCCCAGTAATTACCCGATTTTACGAATATGATACTGTTTGACGGCTTGTTTTAATCGTGTTTGTAATGCAGGACATATTTACAAGCTTGGATTGAAATAGGAGGCTAAAAGCATGGATTTAACGTTCAGGAATCACCAAGACAAGGGACAGACTCCAGGGGACCAAGATCAACACCAGAGATCCAACAAAACCAAGAAATTGAATTCAAGTGGCCTGAAAGTCAGCTAGAATGCAAGATCATAGGGTTCTCACCATCCGTTTGGTTCGAAGCTTCATACAAGACCTGAAGACCATATATTAACCGTACATGTAGAAATTCATCCGTTGGATCTTTGTGAAAATGGCCCAATGGATAGATCAGTGCATAAAATAATGATTCGGGACCCACCCAAGATCTGTATGTACTTCAATTTTGGTATCAGCCCTTTAAATTACATGGGGAATAAGATGAACGGAACATATATCATATATACATCACGAGTAGGCCCCACTGGCGTCGGAAGTGCATAGTTCACAAGTGCACTCGACGTACGCTAGATCGAGACATCTGGTCAGCGGGCGCTGACCCGATTCGGTTTCTGTTTACCCAGCGTCCGCAAGGTGTGGACGCTGAGCTGCGTTGTGGGCCCCACGTATTCTCCACCTCGATGATCCGAACCGTTTAATGGTCTTAGGAGGTGGGTATTACCCTCACCTAGGCATCAGTTTTACCCCATGAAATCAATCGGAAGATCCTGACCGTTGAATGCAATATGGACGACTGAAGGAAGATCGCATGGGCCACCACATCGTGGATCCAAAACCATCCCTCCCCGAATGGTTTTTCGAGTATATTTCAATGGAGGGCATGGATCGTGTATCTAGCACCAAGAAGTGGGCCCACCAACCTCAGCGCAAGAAGCTTTCCGCGTCTCTGTTTCAGAAACAGAGATTGCGGACGATCCTTCTGGGCCACCATCGGGGCCCAGCGGTCAAATCCACACCATCCATCATGAATATGAGCACGAACGAGGCCCACCGACGTCGACCATGCGCAACCGTGCACTCGCACACGGCCGCCATAGTAGTCACAAGAAGCCCATTCTGCTGCGTTCAAAATAGTATAGCGGATGTGATTCTTTGGGCCACACCAAATTTGGATAAAAAACTTGGTTTTTCTGGTCAAGATTCCACGAGGCAGCTAATGGACGGAGCGGATTTCTTCGTCGGAAGAAATATTGGACCCACCGAGCATCGCAGCGAAGCTGCTTACATCGGTTACGCAGTCCGGACGTGTTACACACGGACGCACCGACCCCACCTTTCATTGCAACAGACGTTCCCAGTAGACCTTCCCTGCTATAAAAAAGAAAGAGAAAGAGGTGAGAAAGGATCCGATTTTTGGCATCTACGGCTGACGTGAAGTAGAGAAAGAGGGAGAGTAATATAATATTTTAGTTCTTTTATTTTCTTTCCTTCTTTTAAGATGATTAGCCCTATCATGTGTGGCTAAACCTCTTAGCTAGGGCTAAGAGGTGAAGCTTGTAGTGTGATGGGAGACTTTATTTTATACCTTTAATTAATTTTAATTATGAATTGAGTTTGATTTTAGTTTGATTATTAAGAGAATGTTTTTAGTCTTTAATGGTTTGTTGTGATTGAAATTACAATGGGTCTGCAATGGCTTTGAGCATGTTCCTATTCCTTTTATGTTTATAACGTCAGGAAGCCCTGTTGTTCACCATCGTCTCTTGGACATGGTCGGATGACGGTACCCTTCCTAACCTTCATACATTGATTGGTTGGTAATTAGTTTAATTATGTTGTTTACTTTGTCTCCTGGGCATGGTTTGGTGATGGAATCCATTCTAATTCATACGGCTGTTATCTCTTGAAAACTATATCAAAGAAAGTTCAGTTTGATTTTCATGGTTACACCCTTCAACTGGATGAAGATGGACTCTAAGTCCAGTTGAGTTCTAGAAGCAGGCATAAGATCTCCCTGATCTCTACAAGTGGATCCTCTGAATCCCTAGTTTCCCTTCCCTGAATACTTTAAAGTTTTAGATAAATATTTCACCATTATTCCTCAAATTATATTTGATTTAGATTTCATCTTAGTCTAGTTCTAGTTCTACTTAGTTTTAGATTACATACAGGTTTCAGTCCCTGTGGATTCGACCTCGGTCTCACTGAGTTTATTACTACATCACAACCCTATACTTGGGGAGTAAACAAGTTTTTGGCACCGTTGCCGGGGATTGACGGCTACGATTTCTGAAATTAATTGGTTTTAGAATTAGATTAAGATCAGGGTTTTACTAACTTTAGTTTTGAATTTTTCTTTCTATTTTGATTTTTAGAAACTAACCCAACTTTCTTATTTTGCAGCAATTCTGAGATAGGTTTCTAATCTGGTAAAATTCTTTCTAGATTTCTTCCTTTCTATTTTTTTTTTTTTTTAGGATTTCTTTTTTAGCAAGTTTCTAATTCTAACACTTTTTCAATTCCAATTTTGTTTCCTATTTCCTTTTTAGAATTTTATATTTGTAGGCATTCTGTTTAGAGACTAACTTTCCTGTTTTGTAGGCTTTTAAGATAGAAATTTCTAATTTAGTAAGCCTTTCCTAAACTTCTACTTTCTATTTTTCAAATTTCTTTCATTACTCACTTACTACCTAGTTTAAGACTTTCCTAATTTGCTTTAGAAATTTTCTGCTTTCTAATTTAGGAATTCTTCCTTGTTTCTTTTATTTCTATTTCTATCTTTCTTTTTCTTAGGATATTATTTTTAGAAACTAATTGTTTTGTTTTGTTTTACAGGTCTTTAACTTTGGGACTCCAATTTGGTAACTTCGTTGCAAACTTCTCTTTCTTTCTAGTTTCTCATTTTCTTCCTTTCTTAGGATTAGGTATAGAATTTGATTGAGGGTTGCGAGTGTTTCATGCCCAAGTGGGCTCGTGACAACACTCGACGTCTCTTGACTAAAGGAGGTTTGGTTGAGGGGTTGACTATCCACCGTAGGACTAGATACCGCTCGAAATCCCCTGAGTTAACTGAAGTGATGGCTGAAAACCAACCTCTTCTACCTCAATTCAGGGTAGAGGACACTCAAGATGAGAATGAGGTGCATCAAGCACCCCTGCCTCGTACTCTATGAGATTATTTACAACCAGCGGGGGTGAGTACTGTAAGTGCTATAGTTTATATCCCTGTTGGTTGTCAAATTTGTGGTGCCAAAATCACTGTTATATAACTTACATAAGTGAAGCTCTCTCAAAGATCAACATTCATGAACAAGTAAAGCTCACAACAAGCAAAGCTCGCAAGTTCAAAGATCAACCTTGATTGCAAGTATTGCTCACAAGACAAGTCTCAAGAATGCAAGACTTCAAGAAGCGTAAAAGGCAGTTCGTAAAGAACTCAAGACACTTTCAAGATTGAACTACATCAAGACTTCAAGGCTTAAACTTCAAGGTCACTTGTTCCTAATGTTTCAATGTCCTTACTTCATGATTGGGGTTTGATTGACCGTAGGTTGACCTTAGAAGTAGGCCATTTTGGATACATAAGTCATATGTTTATGTTACATGAGTTTAGGCAGTTCGAAGACTTGTCCTAGGTTTTCTTCGACTAGTCTTAGGTTTACTTCGACCAGTCCAAGAAATTCCTCGATCAGTCGTAAGTTTGTTACAAAAGTCGGATATTTTCTGTTAGGCTTCGACTTATTCAGGAATCTGTTCGACCAGTCGAAGGAACAGTGTCGACTGCATCTTCGACCAGTCGAAGGTCTTCGACTCAAAGTCCAGCGATTATTTATAGGGTCTTCGACCAGTCGAAGGAGACCTTCGACCAGTCGAAGGTGACGTACGACCAGTCGAAGGAGACCTTCGACCAGTCGTAGAACGGTCAAAGCTTATTGCGCCCGATTTTTTTCAAATCTGTTACTTCTTCGACTAGTCGAAGAGCTCCCTAGACCAGTCGAAGATGCGATCTGCTCACCTATAAATAGAGCACGAATCTCAGAAGAATTCAAGGAATTAATTAATCTATTCAAGCCAATCTTCGTCAAACTTCTGAGTAATAACTCTGTGCTCCATCTAAGCTAATTGTGCTTATTTAATACTCTTTTTCTTTAGCTTTATTTAATTGATTTTGTTTCTACTATTCCAATCTAATTTGATAAGAGGAATTCTTATTCCCTTTCTTTAGAATCAAAATCAATTAAGGCAAGCCCTATTTGGTTTAATTTAAAATCTATTAGAACTAGAACCATTGTAATTGAGTATTGGACATTGAACTTGGACATTCAATCATTTACTCTGACTTAGTTCTATCGGGCTGCTACAACGAAGGAGATAATCAGGTATTTTATATTTAGTTGTAAATTCTTTTCTGTTTTGGTTTCTTTCAAGATTTGCCAGAAAAATCTTATTGTATTGGTTTTCTGAGGAGAGCCAGGAAAACTCAGAAGTGGAGTTTTTTTAATTGTGTAAGCCCACGGACAAAGACACAATTTGTAAAGGTTTTGGGTGAACCTGTGAAAACCTATTTTGTTAGTGAACGCTAATATCCCCTGTGTGAGGATATTAGGAGTGGAGTAGCATTCTGTGTGGCTGTTATTTAACAGTTGGTGAACACACAGGCAAACCACTATAATCCCTTGTGTTGTGGTTGAATGATTTATATTTCTAATCTTTAATTATTTATTTGTGGGATGTATGTATGGTGGTGAATGTTGTAATCATTTAATTCAAGCATTGTGGGAATTTTGTAATAGTATAGAATTTATTTTCTGCTATTCCTTTATCAGCTTGATATTCAATTTCATTTAAAGTTGTTCCAGCAAGGTTGCCCTACCATTTTTATGGTGTATGGCTGTCCCTAGAACAATACATTTGTGATTATAATTTATTTCAATTCAGCTTGTGTTTATTTCTGTATTCCTCTTTAGTTTGAGATTTGATACAAAGATCTTTCTAGAAATAAGGTTGTCCTACCATAAACTCTGGTTTTTGGTGTAAGGTTGTCCTTAGAACAACATTTGTAACAACCTCTCAAGATCTGAATTTTGAGGTTGTTTTACTTTCCTACATTGTGATTTATTTTGGCTATCATATTCTTTTTAATTCCGCTGTTATAAGTTTTATTTGGCATAGTCCTATTCACCCCCCCTCTAGGACATATAGCTAGGCCTTTTCAAGTGGTATCAAAGCCTAATAGCTCGTTCTTATTGCTTTTTATTTGGATTTATTTCCTGAGCTAACGATCTAAGCTATATAAAAAGATGTCAAATTTTGATAGCCTTTCAGTCACTAGGCCTCCACCATTTGATGGCTCCAACTATGCCTATTGGAAAGCCAGAATGAGGATCTTCCTAAAATTAATGGATGAGAGTGTGTGGTGAGCCACAGTGACCGAATGGAACCCTCCTACACTTGAAGTAACTGAATCCGACGGTTCAAAAACTATGTCTGTACCTGCTTATTATTTATGGACCACCCTTCAGAAAAGTGAGTATAGTGCCAATGCTAAAGCACTAAATGTAATCACTTGCACACTATCACCAGATGAGTTCAAAAGAATTATATCTTGTGATACTGCAAAGCAAGCCTAGGATATACTAGAAATGACACACGAGGGTACATCAATTGTCAAAAAGTCTAAAGTCCAACTCCTCAGAACCAAATTTGAAGAAATTCATATGGAGGAAAATGAAATGTTTATGGACTTTTACACTAGACTAAATGACATTGTAAACTCAATGTGGGGTCTTGGCGATAAAATTCCAGAAAGTAAAGTGTGTGCAAAGATACTACACTCACTTCCTGAACGGTTCAATTCTAAAGTAACCGCAATCCAAGAACTTCGTGATACAGATAATATGAGGGTAGAAGAACTAGTTGGTTCTTTACAAACCTACGAGTTAAACTTTAAAGCTCCTAAAGGTAAATCTATCGCACTAAAATCCTCTAAATGTAATTCAGAAGAAAATTCTGATTCAGAAGATGATATGGCTCTTTTAGCTAAGAAATTTTATAAGATTTTCAAAAGCAAGAAAATGGTTGATTTTCAAAAATCGAATGATAAAAAGAAGTTTAAACCCAAATCTCGAAAATCTTTGAAAGATAGTTAATGTTACAATTGTCAAGAATATGGGCACTTAGTAAATAGATGTCCTAAAAAGGACAAACCCAAGAAGAAGGGTATGTTGGCTACATGGGATGAATCATCTGATTCTGAAGCTTCTTTTGAATCAGAAGATTCTGAAACTGAGTCGGGCAATGAAGTTAAAGCTCTTATGACTCTAACCAAATTCACATTTTCAGATAATGACTCAACATGTGAAGAAAATCTGAGTAGTGAATGTGAAAATGAAGATGATCTTCAAAACGCTTACAATGCCCTATATAAGGAAAGTTGTAAAATTGCTGTCAAACTTAAACTTCAAAAAGAAAAGTTTTCTAAACTCAAAGAATGTTTTGAATCACTTGTCTTAGAAAATTCACAAATTTTAGATTGTTTTGAAAAATCAAAATGCGATTTGGAATTCAAAAACTCCCTAATTGTTGATTTGAAATCTGAAATTGATAAACTCAAAAATGAAGTATCTTCTCTTCTGAGTCAAAAGGACACATGGAAATATGCCCAAGGTGATCCAAAGTTAGAAAAACTTTTATCCAGATTAAGAAAATGTGGCGATCTATCTGGGTTGGGCTATGATAAAAATTTATCTCCTAAACAAAAGTATACTCCTCCTATGTTTGTGAAAGGAGAGTCCTTAAACTCAAAAGGGAAAAATATTTATCAAGGTTTTTTTAAAAATTCAAAAACTCTTCAAAAACCTAGAAGCAGCCATATCAACATTAATCAGAAATGAAATCCACTAGCTGAAAAGATAGTAGATTTACTCAAGGAGCTCTTAAAATCTAACTCTATAGGTTATTCCTACAACTATAAACAAAAGAAGACCAACTATGTTCCTAAACCCAAAACAATTATGAAATGGGTTCCTAAAGTTACCTGCTTGGTTGCTCACACTGCTTTCAAAGCAACAAGTCATTCAAAGTGGTACCTAGACAGTGAATGCTCCAGGCATATGACAGGTGACAAAGCTTTATTCACGGATCTAAAAGATATGAATGATGGTTCAGTCACATTTGGTGATGGTAGCAACTGTAAGATTATAGGCCAAGGTACGGTTCAACTTTTTAATCTTCCTGTATTTAAAAACGTTTTATATGTTGAAGGTTTAAAACATAACTTGCTTAGCATATCACAAATATGTGATAATAACCATAGTGTTCGGTTCTCTAATCAAAGCTGTGAGATACTAAACAATAAGGGTTCTGTAATATTAACTGGACGTAGAACGTCTGAAAATTGCTATATTATTAGTGAATCCAGCTCATCTAATCAAACATGTTACATGGTCCATACAGACGAGACTGATTTATGGCACAAACGTCTTGGACATGTACATTATCGAAATTTATATAGATTGAGCAAACGAGAACTTATAAGAGGTTTATCCAAACTTCAGAAATTAGATAAAATATGTGGTGAGTGCCAGATAGGCAAACAAACAAGGAACTCACACAAAAAGGTGAATTCAAATACCACATCAAGACCACTCGAACTCCTCCACATGGATCTAATAGGACCTACCAGAACGGAAAGTCGTGGTGGGAAAAAGTATATCCTGGTAATAGTTGATGACTTTACCAGATTCGCATGGGCAGTCTTCTTAAGGGATAAATCTGAAACCCTTGAAGAAGTAAGAAAAGTTCTCAAAAGGATTCAAACTAAAAAATCTTCTCAAATCAGTAAGATTCGTAGTAATCATGGATCTGAATTTGAGAATAGCAATTTTGAGAAGTTCTGTACCGATCAAGGAATATTACATGAATTCTCAGCTCCCAAAACTCCACAATAAAATGGAATTGTGGAAAGAAAGAATAGGGTGCTTCAAGAAATGACTAATGTCATGTTGAATAGCATGAAGCTCTCTAAAAATCTTTAGGCTAAAGCTGTCAACATAGCTTGCTATATTATTAACCGAGTCTACACTAGCAAAGATAATAATAAAACGGCTTACGAATTGTGGTTCAATAAAAAGCCTACTGTCAAATACTTTCGAGTTTTTGGCAGCAAGTGCTATATTTTACGAGATCGTGAAAATTTGGGAAAATTCGATACAAAGAGTGATGAAGGGATTTTTTTAGGATATTCCTTAAACAGTCGAGCTTATAGGGTTCTGAACAAAAGAACTGGTGTGATTCAAGAGTCCATCAATGTTGTCATTGATGATCACTTAAATACGCCAATCCCTAATTCAGATAATGATGAAGTTCTAATCATTGATAAACTCGATACTTCATCGAATCAGACTGACTCTGAGTTGAGGACTGTTAAAGATCATCCAACCACTCAAATTCTTGAAAACCCTCTCACCGGTGTTCGCACCCGTAGACAACTTGAGGATATATGTAATTATGTATGTTTTACATCCCAAATAGAACCATCTAATGTAAAAGAAGCTCTTGCTGATGAGAACTGGATTGTTGCAATGCAAGAAGAACTTAACCAATTCATAAGAAATGATGTTTGGTATCTCGTACCAAGACCCAAAGATAAATACATCATTGGAACAAAATGGATTTTCAAAAATAAGTCTGACGATCGTGGTAATATAATTAGAAACAAGGCTAGACTAGTGGTACAAGGTTATACTCAAATTGAAGGAATTGATTTTGATGAAACTTTTGCACCAGTAGCACGTCTTGAATCTATCAGACTATTTATATCCATTGCATATTTTAGAAAGATAAAGATCTATCAAATGGATGTGAAAAATGCTTTTCTAAATGGCGATTTATATGAAGAAGTCTATGTTGATCAGCCAATGGGTTTTGAAGATCCCAAAAATACTGATCATGTGTATCGACTTAAAAAGGCACTTTTTGGATTAAAACAAGCACCTAGGGCATGGTATGAGAAATTAACAAAATTTCTTTTAAGTCATAATTTTCAAATGGGATCTGTTGATAAAACTCTGTTTGTTAAAAAACATAATGATCATATCTTAATGGTACAGATTTATGTTGATGATATCATTTATGGATCAACTTGTACTGACTTGACTACTGAGTTTTGCAGATTTAATGAAATCACAGTTCGAAATGAGCATGGTTGGGGAATTGACTTATTTCCTTGGATTGCAAGTAAAGCAACAACCTGAAAGAATATTCATTTCTCAATCTAAGTATGCTTTGAATCTAATCAAGAGATTTGGATTTGAGAATGGCAAAAATTTCGATACTCCCATGAGTACTACCCTGAAACTCTCAAAAGACTCTAATGGTAAAAATATTGATTCAAAACTTTATCGGAGTATGATTGGTAGTTTGTTATATTTAACTGCTAGTAGACCTGATATTTCTCTAAGTGTTAGTATTTGAGCAAGATTTCAATCTGATCCAAAAGAATCTCACTTGATTGCTGTCAAGCGGATTATTAGATATGTCGCAAGTACTATAAATATCGGTCTCTGGTATCCTCATGAGACTAGTATCCAATTAGCTGGTTACTCGGATGCTGATTGGGCTGGTAATCTAGATGATAGAAAATCAACCACTAGTGGTTGCTTTTACATTGGAAATTGTCTAGTTTCCTGGTTTAGTAAGAAATAAAATTCTATATCACTTTCAACAACTGAAGCTGAGTATATCGCAGCTGGTACTGCATATACACAACTTGTTTGGATGCAACGAATGCTAAGTGATTATGGAATTAAACAGGATTCTATGTTATTACATTGTGATAATTTCAGTGCGATAAATATTTCAAAAAATCCTATTCAGCATTCTCATACTAAGCACATTGACATTAGATTTCATTATATTCGGGAATTGGTAGAAGAAAAAGTTATATCTCTGGAATATATTCCTACCGAAGATCAACGAGCTGATATTTTCACAAAACCTCTTGATAAAAGAAGGTTTAAAAAGATGAAATTTGATCTTGGCATGTGCATTTTAAAATGATTATATATGCCTACTTGTATCATAGTGTATATATTTGCTAGGTTGAATTCCAATTTTTGTATAATTTGCAAGAAAAATGAATTTTTGGACATTCTTCGACCAGTCGTGAGTATACTCGACCAGTCGACCTTCGACTAGTCGTAGATACCCACGACCAGTCGTAGATCTCGGGAATCACTTAAAATTTAGGAATTTTTCTTTCTTCCTCATTCCGTTTTTCTTTTCTAAGGAGCCGAGCTTCGACTTGTCGAACCCACTGTTCTTGTTCTTCAAGGTTAGTATTCCATATGCGTTTTTCTTACAGATCTGTGTTTAGATTGTTTCCTTTTCTAGCTTAAAGCTTTCTATTTTGGATTTCATTGAGATTTGGGATTTGGATCAAGAAAATTTTGTTTTGAGTAAACCCACTTCTCAATCCTTTGCAACTTCTTATTTTCTTGTTATTATTGTTGCAAATAGTTACTAGAGGTAGAAAAACTACTTCCTGTGGTCTTTCTTCTTCCTCTAGATCGACCAAGCGTCATCTTCTTGTTCCCAATGATGATCCATCTTATGTTACGGACATTAGATCTCGTAATGTTATTATTGAACATCCTGTTGATATTAATCATATTGATCCTTTTGACATCCTTCCTATGCTTGAAGCTATAGGTTGGGTTAACTTATTACATTGGGGTGGGCCTGTATACCGGTCCATTGCCCAATCCATGTTTACATGTATTAGTGACTTCTCACAGGACAATTTAACTTTTAAAATATCTACTAGTGAAGGGCCATTTGACATTGATTGTCATTTAATATCAGCCCTTATGGACATTCTTGTGAATGATGAGGGTATTCCTATTCATAATTTGACTGATAAACCCTCAGTTTCTGAAAAACGTATGCTCACTAGAGACTTGTGCAACAGGGATATTCACTGGACTAAAAAAGGGAATGTGCTTCCCGCAAGGTATTTGTTACCCAAATACAGAGTTCTTCACAAAATCTTTGTGCCTAATCTGTATCCTCGTTCGGGTAATAAAACTGACTTGACCTCGTTTATGGTTCGTGTTATCCATGTTATTGCCAGTGGTACTCAGATTTGTTTACCATCCTTAATCTGTCATTTCATTCTTTAGTTTAGACTCCATCCTGGTCATAGTGACATTCCTTTTGGCTATTTAATGACTGTATTGGCTACACATATGTTAGTCGATATGCCGGTTGATGAGGCACCTATCCATCATTTGATTTTCAACAATTCTAATCTCAATAAGATGAAGCTAAAATTACTTCCTGAACAAGGTGGTAGTGGTGATGGTCATGAAAAAGCTGGTGATGACATTAATATGGATGACATTTTTTAGGAACTGGATTTTGATTCAACAAATGATCCAGATTTTGAACCATCTGATGTTGATGCACGTCTAAGTGCATTGGAGGATAAAGTTGAGAATATAAATGTAAAGATGGAAAATATGTCGGTTGCTCATGATTTGCAATTCAAGTACATGCGCAAACATCTTAGGTGATTGAACAAAGGCTTGCACCAACTTGATCCCTCTATTCCTGCTCTGTCATCTGGTTCTAGTTCTGATTAGTTTATATGGGATTTTCTGGTCTGTAATAACTTTAAAACTTAGCACTAGGTTGACTGATTTGGAGTTGGATACTTTCTTTGTTTTAGGCTGGGTATTTATTTTATGTGAAACTATGCTGATTTTGAGTTGGATACTATCTGTTTTTTCTGCTATAATCTCGTAACTCCTCATATTTACTCTCATATATCCATTTATTTAGTTCTCCTTTATTGTTGTTTCCTTTGTCATATTGTGACAAAAAGGGGAGAATGGTTTGTTCTTAACGATGTGATTGTGAGAGGAGTAGTGTTGGTTATGTTACTCAGGGGGAGTATGTTTGAACTAGTTTAATGAACTGGTTGAATGTTGAATATTGAATATTGATTTGCAGGTAAGCCAGTTGATATTAACTGGTTCATGATTCTTTAACCAGTTGTTTTATTTTATGTTTATCTTGGTTATATGTTTTATCACTAATTTGACAAAGGGGGAGATTGTAAGTGCTATAGTTTATATCCCTGTTGGTTGTCAAATTTGTGGTGCCAAAATCACTGTTATATAACTTGCATAAGTGAAGCTCTTTCAAAGATCAACATTCATGAACAAGTAAAGCTCACAACAAGCAAAGCTCACAAGTTCAAAGATCACCCTTGATTGCAAGTATTGCTCACAAGACAAGTCTCAAGAATGTAAGAATTCAAGAAGCGTACAAGGCAGTTCGTAAAGAACTTAAGACACTTTCAAGATTGAACTACATCAAGACTTCAAGGCTTAAACTTCAAGGTCACTTGTTCCTAATGTTTCAATGTCCTTACTTCATGATTGGGGTTTGATTGATCGTAGGTTGACCTTAGAAGTAGGCCATTTTGGATACATAAGTCATATGTTTATGTTACATGAGTTTGAGCAGTTCAAAGACTTGTCCTAGGTTTTCTTCGACTAGTCTTAGCTTTGCTTCGACCAGTCCAAGAAATTCCTCGATCAGTCGTGAGTTTGTTACAAAAGTCGGATATTTTCTGTTAGGCTTCGACTTGTCCAGAATGTCATTCGACGATCGAAGGAACAAGATAATCGCATCTTCGACCAGTCGAAGGTCTTCGATTCAAAGTCCAGCGATTATTTACAGGGTCTTCGACCAGTCGTAGAACGGTCAAAGTTTATCGCGCCCGATTTTTTTCAAATCTGTTACTTCTTCGACTAGTCGAAGAGCTCCTTAGACCAGTCGAAGACGCGATCTGATCACCTATAAATAGAGCACGAATCTCAGAAGAATTCAAGGAATTAATTAATCTATTTAAGCCAATCTTCGTCAAACTTCTGAGTGATAACTCTGTGCTCCATCTAAGCTAAATGTGCTTATTTAATACTCTCTTTCTTTAGCTTTATTTAATTGATTTTGTTTCTGCTATTCCAATCTAATTTGATAAGAAGAATTGTTATTCCCTTTCTTTGGAATCAAAATCAATTAAGGCAAGCCCTATTTGGTTTAATTTAAAATCTATTAGAACTAGAACCATTGTAATTGAGTACTGGACATTGAACTTGGACATTCAATCATTTACTCTGACTTGGTTCTACCAGGCTGCTACAACGAAGGAGATAATCAGGTATTTTACATTTAGTTGTAAATTCCTTTCTGTTTTGGTTTCTTTCAAGATTTGCCAGAAAAATATTATTGTATTGGTTTTTTGAGGAGAGCCAGGAAAACTCAGAAGTGGGGTTTTTTTAATTGTGTAAGCCCACGAACAAAGACACAATTTGTAAAGGTTTTGGGTGAACCTGTGAAAACCTATTTTGTTAGTGAACGCTAATATTCCCTGTGTGAGGATATTAGGAGTGGAGTAGCATTCTGTGTGGCTGTTGTTTAACAGTTGGTGAACACACAGGCGAACCACTATAATCCCTTGTGTTGTGGTTGAATGATTTATATTTCTAATCTTTAATTATTTATTTGTAGGATGTATGTATAGTGGTGAATGTTGTAATCATTTAATTCAAGCATTGTGGGAATTTTGTAATAGTATAGAATTTATTTTCTGCTATTCCTTTATCAGCTTGATATTCAATTTCATTTAAAGTTGTTCCAGCAAGGTTGCCCTGCCATTTTTATGGTGTATGGCTGTCCCTAGAACAATACATTTGTGATTACAATTTATTTCAATTCAGCTTGTGTTTATTTCTGTATTCCTCTTTAGTTTGAGATTTGATACAAAGATCTTTCTAGAAATAAGGTTGTCCTACCATAAACTTTGGTTTTTGGTGTAAGGTTGTCCTTAGAACAACATTTGTATCAACCCCTCAAGATCTGAATTTTGAGGTTGTTTTACTTTCCTGCATTGTGATTTATTTTGGCTATCATATTCTTTTTAATTCTGCTGTTATAAGTTTTATTTGGCATAGTCCTATTCACCCCCCCCCCTCTAGGACATATAGCTAGGCCTTTTCAAGTATGCCCTCATGCATGATTTTTCCTGAAAATACAGGACAGATGGATATCAAGCCAGGGGTTATCCAACTCCTTCTTAAGTTCCATGGGCTTGAATCGGAGGAACCGTATTTACATCTGAAAGAGTTCGATGAGATAGTAGCTACTCTATACTTTGCTAATGTATCTGAGGATACAATTAGGCTGAAACTCTTTCCTTTTTCCTTGAAAGAGAAGGCTAAGACGTGGTTACATTCACTGCGTCCTAGATCCATTGGCACATAGAATGATAGGCAGAGAGAATTCATAAAGAAAATTTTCCTACACCATAAAATGATTACCCTCAGAAAAGCAATCATGAACTTCGCCCAAAAGGAAGGTGAAACATTCTACCAATATTGGGAAAGGTTCAAGGATCTTGTCAATTCATGCCCACAACACGGTTTTGAAACGTGGTGCATTACAAATTTTTTCTATGATGGACTGACATCTTCTATGTGCCAACTGGTCGAGACAATGTGTAATGGAGAATTCATGAATAAAGAGGTCGATGAGGTATGGGATTACCTCGATAGACTTGCCGAAAATGCACAATCATGGGACCATTACCCAAAATCAAATACCACGTCTACGCCAACTCAATCTAAGGAGAAAGGTGGAGTATATCTCCTGAAAGAAGAGGATGATTTAAATTTTAAAGTGACTAATCTCATATGAAAAGTCGAGGCCATGGAAGGAAAGAAGGATAAGGTTAATGAAATTGTTTGCAGCATCTGTGATTGCAACATTCACACAACTAAAAATTGTCCTACAATATCTGCTTTTCGAGGAGTGTTAAATGAGCAAGCTAATGCCGTAAATAACTATCAAAGACCTTTCAATGGATCTACCTCTAATACATACAATCCTGGTTGGAAAAATCATCCAAATTTTAGTTGGAGAAATGGACAAACTGCTACCCCCAAGGTTTCTTTAATCAACCCGCACAACAACAACAAGAGAAATCTCAAGAGGATCCGGTGTCAAAACATTTTGAAAAGTAAGATCTTTTCAATCAGGGTATACTACAAGCCTTGCAAGACCTTAACAAAACACTACAAGAACTTAAGGCTGAAAACGCGATTGGGAATAAGGGGAACCTCCCAGCTTAACCTCTTCCCAATCCAAAGATGCAATATGAAGTTGGCAACCTAAGCTCCTCAAATCAAATGGGGCACGCTAAATCCATCACCACTCTTAGGAGTGGGAAGATCATTGATAAAACCCTTCCGGTTAGGCCCGAAAAGCCTCAAGAACCAGAAGAGGACAACAATGATGGATCTGGTGATGCCCCACAAAAATTAGAACCGGAACTTCTAGAAAAGCCAGTTGTTCTATTTCCCCAACGGTTGGTCGCACCAAAACCTCTTTCTAACTCTCAGGATATTCTGGAGGTATTGAAACAAGTGAAAGTCAACATCCCTCTACTTGATGTCATCAAACAGATCCCTTCGTATGCCAAATTTCTGAAAGACCTATGCATGACCAAAAGATGACAGAGTATTTAAAAGAAGATCTTCTTGACTGAGAAAGTGAGTGTCATCCTGAAGCAAGACGTGCCGTAGAAATTCAAGGATCCCGGTAGCCTAACCATATCATGTGTAATCGGGAACCATCGAATTGATCACGCACTCCTTGACTTAGGAGCGAGCGTCAATCTGATTCCCTACTCGGTATACAAATAGTTAGATTTGGGTGAATTAAAACCCACCCTTACCACACTACAACTTGCTGATCGCTCTGTTCATGTACCAAGAGGGATAATTGAGGATGTGTTAGTCCAGGTCATAGATTTTACTACCCTGTAGATTTTATCATCCTGGACACCGAACCCATCAATAACATGAGCACTCAGATTCCCATCATTTTTGGTCGCCCATTCCTTGCCACGTCAAATGCAATTATCAATTGCAGGAATGGTGTCATGACTATGTCTTTTGGGAATTTGACATTGGAGTCAAACATTTTTTTCAATAACGGCAACAACTTAGAGGATGATGGCGATTTCCACGAAATTAACATGATTGACTCTTTCGTGGAAGATACGACACCTCTGACCTTATCCTCCGACTCTCTAGAGACGTGCCTGGCCCACTCCCATGATTTTGATGATGACTTGATTAGGGAGATGTGTGTCTTACTTGATACTGCACCGGTACTTGAAGTTAACCGGTGGAGGCCACAATTTGAAGAATTACCACAAACCGATGTAGTGCCTCTACCGTCTAACCTCAAGCCACCGAAGCTTGACCTAAAACCTCTGCCCTCTGATTTGAAATATGCATATTTAGGTCAAGATGAGACATACCCGGTGGTGATTTCTGCTTACCTTGAGAAAGAACAAGAGAGTATGCTCATATCTACTCTCCTGGAGCATAAGGGAGCCCTTGGATGGACGATAGCGGACCTCAAGGAAATCGACCCCTCGATTTGTACTCACCGCATATATCTTGAAGATAATGCGAAGACCGCTCGGCAACCACAACGTAGACTAAATCCAAACATGAAGGAAGTGGTTAAGGCCGAGGTTCTTAAACTACTGGATGTGGGTATCATATACCCTATATCTGATAGTCAATGGGTAAGTCCAACTCAGGTAGTTCCTAAGAAGTCCGGAATTACCATCGTAGCCAATGCTAATAATGAACTCATGCCAACTAGAGTCACTACTGGTTGGAGAATGTGCATTGACTACAGGAAGTTGAATACCGTCACGAGGAAAGACCACTTTCCTTTACCATTCATTGATCAGATCTTGGAAAGGTTAGCTGGTCATTCCTATTACTGTTTCCTTGACGGGTATTCGGGCTACAACCAAATAGAGATAGCCCCTGAAGATCAGGAAAAGACTACATTTACATGTCCCTACGGCACTTTTGCTTACCAAAGGATGCCATTCGGACTATGTAATGCCCCCGCCACCTTTCAGCGATGTATGCTTAGTATCTTTTCTGATATGGTGGGGCAATATCTAGAGGTCTTCATGGACGATTTCTTTGTTTACGGTCTATCTTTCAGCGAGTGCTTGGAAAGTCTTAAATGTGTGCTGAAAAGATGTGAAGAAAAGAACTTGGTACTTAATTGGGAGAATGTCATTTCATGGTTCAGAAGGGAATTGTCCTTGGGCATATTATCTCGTCCAAGGGAATCGAGGTAGATAAGGCAAAAATCAATCTTATATCTAACCTACCTCCACCCAAGAACATCAGAGATGTGCGATCCTTCTTAGGACACGCAGGATTTTACAGGCGATTCATAAAGAACTTTAGTCTCCTCTCTCGTCCTTTATGTAATCTTCTTCAAAAGGATGCACCATACGAGTGGACTGAGCAATGCCAGGAAGCTTTCACCAAGCTTAAAGGCACGTTAACCACTGCACCTATCATGCAGCCACCCGACTGGAGCCTTCCTTTTGAGCTTATATGTGACGCTTCTGATTATGCTCTTGGAGCGGTTCTAGGCCAGAGAAAAGATAAGAGGCCATACGTCATCCATTACATGAGTAAGACTTTAAATCCTGCCCAAGTGAACTACTCGACTACGAAAAAGGAACTCTTAGCCGTAGTATTCACCTTGGACAAATTTAGGTCCTACCTGATCGGATCCAAGATCATTATCTATACAGATCATGCAGCACTGAAGTATCTTCTTTCTAAGAATGCTTCTAGCCTGATACGATGGATCCTTCTACTCCAAGAATTTGATTTGAAAATTAAAGATAAAAGGGGAGTAGAGAACGTAGTGGTCAATCACCTTTCTCACCTTATTACCTCTGATTCCCTTGAGGCGACCCATATCAACGACATGTTCCCTGATGAACAACTGTTCAGAGTCTCCCATTCACCTTGGTTCGCTGATATTGCTAATTATCTTGCTACAGGTTCCATACCGACACATTGGACCGCACAAGATAAGAAGAAATTCTTTACTGAGGTACGCAATTTTTTCTGGGACGATCCATATCTGTTTAAATATTACCCAGACCAAATCTTAAGGAGATGTGTGCCAGACAATGAGCATCAGAGTGTCATCTCCTTTTGTCACTCACAGGCCTGTGGTGGTCACTTTTCTACTAAAAAGACCACGGCCAAGATTCTGCAGTGTGGCTTCTATTGGCCCACTATGTTCAGGGACACTCATGAGTTTTGCAAAGCTTGTGAGCGTTGTCAAAATTTGGGAGCATTGTCCCGTCGAAATATGATCCCCTTGAATCATATCCTTATCATAGAAGTATTTGATTGCTGGGGCATTGATTTCATGGGACCCTTCCCCCAATCCTTTGGAAATCTGTATATTTTGCTCGCCGTAAATTATGTCACTAAATGGGTCGAAGTAATCCCGTGCCGCAACAATGACCATCGCACGGTCATTAAATTTTTAAAAGAGAACATCCTGTCGCGGTTTGGAACGCCTCGAGCCATCATTAGTGACGGGGGCTCATACTTTTGTAATAGGCCATTCGAGAGTTTAATGAAGAAATACAATATCTCTCATAAGGTGAGCACCCCATACCACCCACAGACAAGTAGGCAAGCTGAGATTTCCAATAGGGAGATCAAACACATTTTGGAGAAAATGGTTAACCCTGATCGTTAGGACTGGTCAATCCGATTGACCGATACCTTATGGGCTTACCGTACTGCTTTTAAAACCCCTATTGGAACGTCTCCCTTTAGACTTGTCTATGGGAAGGCTTGTCACTTGCCTGTGGAGTTGGAACATAAAGCGTACTGGGCGATCAAAAATCTTAATTTCAATCTGGACAACGCTGGCTCGCTATGCAAACTTCAATTGAATGAACTAGAGGAAATCCGGAATGACGCATACGAGAACTCGAGAATTTACAAGGACAGGATGAAGGCGTTTCATGATCAACATATTCTAAGGAAATCATTCACGCCAGGTCAGAAAGTCTTTTTATATGACTCTTGATTACATCTATTTCCGGGTAAGCTTCGATCTCGTTGGACCGGCCCTTACATTGTTGTTACTGCTTATCCTCATGGGGCCATTGAGATAAGAGATCCCGATAATGGCAAAGAGTTTAAAGTAAATGGACATCGCTTAAAACCATTTGTCGAGAAATTTGATTCAGTGGACATGTTCATGCCTCTGACTGCTCCTGTTTATCAGGATTGATCTCCTAGTCTGATGGAGGTTTAGGTAGGTTTATCACTTTTTTAGGACTAGGGTAGTTAGCTTTATTTGTCTGGCTGAAGACGGTAAACTTAGCGCTCCTGGGAGGCAACCCAGCTTTTCATTTCATTTATTTTTCGTAATTAATTAGTTCAATGTTTGTGGGTAACATTGCTGCAAACCCTCACGAGACTACAACTCGTCCACTAGGGGTAACCTAGGGGTTTAAAAGCTTATTGCATATGCTAAATGCAATCGAGAGCACCTGCGAAAGTGGTATAGGTAGGATTTTATTTTTGTTATTTTTGTTTTGCTTTCTCTCTCGTGCTGATCGGCTTCGAGGCTGCAATCTATTGGAAAGTGTCTCTCGATTTGTTATCCAGGTACTATCTTCCCATCGCTTCTCTTTTACTTTCATTGTCCCATATGCATTGCATACTTATATCTCGTACATTGAGGACAATGTAGATTTTAGGTTGGGGGTGGGATATTAGGTTACCTAATCAGTGTTTTCTTGGTCTTGAGCAAAAATTGGTGAAAAATTTTTCAATTTTTTCTGGACTTTCTTGTGAATTGGAAGTGATTTTAACGGCCATTTCAGAATTAGAATTCTAAAGATATGGAGTGTTGGGGATTGACATTCCTTGGACTTAGTTATTTGTTAGACTTCACTGTTAAGACCGAACTGTTAATCCTTGATTAGAGGTTTTAAACATTGATTGAGCCATGCTTTCACAAAACACGTCTCACTTGCACATTAAGGTTTCGATTCGACATTGAACTGTAATTTGGTAATCACTAAGCATGTAAGGAACCAACCTGGAAAGTTTGCCCGTTATGATTTTAAAAAAAAAGATAATAAAATAAAATAAAATAAAATAAAAGAAAAATACCCAGGGTTGGGCGAATGGTCTCCACCATAGGTTTGCTCCCTATAAGTGAAGGATCAATTCCCCATAGTTGACATTCGGAAAATATTGGGCGACTGATCTCCACCATAGGTTTGCTCCCTATAGGTGTGGATTTGATACCTTTCATTGACAATACTTTTAATGGAAAAATCAAAAGCTGAAAGAATGAAAAGATGAATTATGAGGCAGGTTTTGGTTTCAGTTGTCATGAATTATCTTATTGGTTGCCCATGATATCATGAAATAGAGAAGTAAATCTTAATGTTGCTAAGCCGAGATTACACTATTCACTCATGGAACCTAATGTTTAAAATTTCTAATCATTGGATCAATATTTGAACTTGATTATGAAGTTTACCGTGAGCTTGATTCCAGGAGAAAGTAATGCCCAACATTCATGAATCTTAGAATTCTGGTATCTCGATTATTCTTCATTAATCACTCATGTTTACAGGAATTGTCTCGTATTTTTGAAATTATTTTTCTCATACTTTGCTCGGAACTAGCAAAATGCTGGTTGGGGGTTGTGTTGAGGGTCAAATATTACATATCAGACCCCAGTAATTACCCGATTTTATGAATATGATACTGTTTGATGGCTTGTTTTAATCGTGTTTGTAATGTAGGACATATTTACAAGCTTGGATTGAAATAGGAAGCTAAAAGCGTGGATTTAACATTCAGGAATCACCAAGACAAGGGACAAACTCCAGGGGACCAAGATCAACGCCAGAGATCCAAGAAAACCAAGAAATTGAAGTTCAAGTGGCCTGAAAGTCAGCTAGAATGCAAGATCACAGGGTTCTCACCATCCGTTTGGTTCGAAACTTCATACAAGACCTGAAGACCATATATTAACCGTACACGTAGAAATTCATCTGTTGGATCTTTCTGAAAACGGCCCAATGGATAGATCATTGCATAAAATAATGATTCGGGGCCCACCCAAGATCTGGATGTACTTCAATTTTGGTATCAGCCCTTTAAATTACATGGGGAACAAGATGAACGGAACAGATATCATATATACATCACGAGTAGACCCCACTGGCGTTGCAAGTGCACAGTTCACAAGTGCACTCGACGTACGCTGGATCGAGACATCGGGTCAGCGGGCGCTGACCCGATCCGGTTTCTGTTTACACAGCGTCCGCAAGGTGCGGACGTTGAGCTGCGTTATGGGCCCCACGTATTCTCCACCTCGATGATCCGAACCGTTCAATGGTCTTAAGAGGTGGGTATTACCCTCACCTAGGTGTCAGTTTTACCCCATGAAATCAATCGGAAGATCCTGACCGTTGAACGCAATATGGACGGCTGAAGGAAGATCGCATAGGCCACCACGTCGTGGATCCAAAATCATCCCTCCCCGAATGGTTTTTCGAGTATATTTCAACGGAGGGCATGGATCGTGTATCTAGCACCAAGAAGTGGGCCCACCAACCTCAGCGCAAGAAGCTTTTCGCGTCTCTGTTTCAGAAACAGAGATTGCGGACGATCCTTCTGGGCCACCATCAGGGCCCGGTGGTCAAATCCACACCGTCCATCATGAATATAAGCACGAACGAGGCCCACCATCCTCGACCATGCGCAACTGTGCACTCACACACGGCCGCCACAGTAGTCACAAGAAGCCCATTCTGCTGCGTTCAAAATAGTACAGCGGATGTGATTCTTTGGGCCACACCAAATTCGGATCAAAAACTTGGTTTTTCTGGTCAAGATTCCACGAGGCAGCTAATGGACGGAGTGGATTTCTTCGTCGGCAGCAATATGGGACCCACCAAGCATCGCAAATAAGTCACACGATTCACGTTGATCCGGACGTGTTACACACGGATGCACCGAACCTTTCCTTGCAACAGACGTTCCCAACAGACCTTCCCTACTATAAAAAAGAAAGAGAGAGAGGTAAGAAAGGATCCAATTTTTGGCATCTACGGCTGACGTGAAGCAGAGAAAGAGGGAGAGTAATATAATATTTTAGTTCTTTTATTTTCCTTCCTTCTTTTAAGATGATTAGCCCTATCATGTGTAGCTAAACCTCTTAGCTAAGGCTAAGAGGTGAAGCTTGTAGCGTGATGGGAGACTTTATTTTATGCCTTTAATTAATTTTAATTATAAACTGAGTTTAATTTTAGTTTGATTATTAAGGGAATGTTTTTAGTCTTTAATAGTTTGTTGTGACTGAAATTACAATGGGTTTGCAATGGCTTTGAGCATGTTCCTATTCCTTTTATGTTTATAACGTCAGGAAGCCCTGTTGTTCACCATCGTCTCTTGGGCATGGTTGGATGACGGTACCCTTCCTAACCTTCATACATTGATTGGTTGGTAATTAGTTTAATTCTGTTGTTTACTTTGTCTCCTGGGCATGGTTTGGTGATGAAATCCATTCTAATTCATACACCTTTTATCTCTTGAAAACTATATCAAAGAAAGTTCAGTTTAATTTTCATGGTTACACCCTTTAACTGGATGAAGATGGACTCTAAGTCCAGTTGAGTTCTAGAAGCAGGCATAAGATCTCCCTGATCTCTACAAGTGGATCCTCTGAATCCCTAGTTTTCCTTCCCTGAATACTTTAAAGTTTTAGATAAATATTTCACCATTATTCCTCAAATTATATTTGATTTAGATTTCATCTTAGTCTAGTTCTAGTTTTACTTAGTTTCAGATTACGTACAGGTTTCAGTCCCTGTGGATTCGACCTCGGTCTCACCGAGTTTATTACTACATCACAACCCTATACTTGGGGAGTGAACAGATATATCATATGCATTATCATGCAGTTCAAAAATTAGAGTTACCTTCTTTGAACCAATTTCAAATACACGAATTCCTATGAATTTTCAAACACGGGAAAGAGGGGGAATTACCATTTACCTTGTATTTACCATTTCTTTGAAAAAACAAATAGGCCCTTAATGAAACTAACTAAAGCTTGAACAGTTGGATGAATGGTTGTATCGCAATGCTAGATCGAGTGGCTCAGATTTGAACTTAAGTGGCTCAGGAGGCTTGGGCTCTAGCTAGGCTAGACTAGACGAAGGCTAGACTATAGCTAGACTAGACGAAGGCTAGACTATCTCTCTCACTCTCACTCTCCTTGGCGGAGGGATGGAAGGATGTGGTAGATGCTCCCTGAATGCCCAGATCTTTGAAATGAGAGTGGATGTGTTTCTTGGATGCTTGAAATGAGAAGGGGAGGGGGCTATTTATAACCTTCAAAGTTGATTTTCTTTTAATTCTTGATTATACAGGCAAAAGGTGTTTGAAAGGTTAGCATTGGAGATTGCTACATGGTATCCTCTCATGAGTTGTATGAGGTGGTAAAGGGGTAATTTTGGGTAAGGAGATGCGCATCGGAGTAAATACACCTCAACCACACACTTAGGGTGTGTTTGATTTTCAAGAGCTTGGGTAAATACCAACCCATGAGTAATTATTACCATTTCATGCGTTTGAAACTTCAGGGGAATTGCATAGGGAACCGGTTCAAAATAGCTATTTAAAATTTTTGAACCTTAAAGTAAAAGTAATGTATATGATATATCAATTCCGTCCATATGTTTTACCATAATATTTTGAGGCATGAGCCAAAAAATGAGGATGATCCAACACCCAGGTGGTCCACACCAAAAGAAACAGTGGCCTCACAAAGTTTTTTACGGTAAGTATTCACTTGATTCCTGTTTTCGTATGGTGTGGTCCACTTGAGTTTTGGATATAACTTTTTTATTGCTCATACTATAAATTCAAAAGGCATAATGGATGAAGGGTGTAGATAAGCAAAATGCATCGCGGTGGGACTCATATATATTTTGTAATATTTTCGGTCGGCGTGTAAAAACGTAAGTAATCAAATCAAGTGTGTTGTAAATACACTGGAAAATAATTATTACTCTTTTCCCTGCTATTTACCAGTGCACTAGAAAATCAAACAGGCCCTTAGGGTCTAAAAAAAAGAGTGATTCCACATGTTTGAGGGACGCCACCCCAAAGTGGGGGAATACTACGTAGGCGACAACAAGTTGGTTGGTGTCAGTCCCCACTTGTACTCTCTGCTTTGGCAGGACCGTGAAGGTTGCTTCTTTAAAGTTTTATACATGTTTCCGATTAGGCTTGCTTTTGAGCTCTAGTTCGGGCTTGGTTTTAAGCTTAAGTAAATGAGTTGATTGGGTTATTGGATTGGGTAGGCTGACTGGGTGAGTTGACTCATTGAGCTAACTCAAAGCTCTAGCGTTTTAGGTTCTTAGGATTTATGATTAGGGTTGATTAGGTTCACTAAGCTTACCAACTTGAATATGCTTATTGAATTGAATGGGCTAACTGGTTTGAGTTTAAGGTTTAGAATTGAGTTTCTAGGGTTTAGGCTTATAGGGTTAGAATTTAGGATTGTGGTTTGGTTGATCATCTATTAGATCAAACCCAATCAACCTATCAGCAGGGGTGGGGTGTCTACAGTCTCACACCAACCCAACAAATCTAGTCAAATTTATCATATCTTATGTTATCTTATCTTAGAATAATCTTTTAGCCTTACCTCTACCATAAGAGTAGTTGTAATCCAAGTCTACGATTATACACTAGACTTTATCCGATCTCAATGAAAGAAGTTCTTCATTTAGAAATACTTCTTGCCGTTGCGCCTCAATCGACTATAAGTACTTTCTTCTCGTCTAACGACAGTTAGGAATCAAAAAGTCATTTCGTATGGAAGTCTGAGCTGAACCTATCTTCGGAGGAAGAACTCCACCTTCCAACTATTGCCTAATTATTCTTTAAAATATTTTTTGAGTGGTTGAATAGATGAATGATTTGTTCAAATCTCGGTCATCTAGGATCACAAGCATTGTATATGCTTATAATAACCCTTGGGGTCAAATTCAGTTGGAATCAAGCTGCACGGTAAGTTTTTACACAGTTTTCACATGCGCACTTGCACCACTTGTGACCAAACCCAAAACCAAAAAAAGTTCTAATAAAATGGGGAAGCAGATTCCCAGTGAACCGGCCACACAGACATTCCTGTGCCCGGGGATGTGTGGGGTTTACTGGGATGTCAGTGATAAATCCCCTCCAATATGTTTTGAAAAACCACAATAGGACAGAATTATAGAAATAAGGCAGACCCAAAACTCAGGTGGGCCACACCAAGCGAAACAATAGGAATGGAAGCGTCCACTGTTTAAACCTTCTTCGAGCTGACTTTTATGTGCCATCCAAACCATTCATAGTGTTATTACCACTCAGATAAACTATAGGCATAAATATCATCCCGATACAAAACTTCTGTCACACCCATGCATTCAATCCCCACTGTTTCATGTGGTATGGCCCACATAAGTTCTGGATCTGCCTGAGTTTCAGAATCCTGTCCTACTGTGGTCTTGCAAAATAGATCGATGGAGTGGATTTTTCACAGACATATGTGTGAGCCCCACCCAGCAGGAATATCTCTGTGCACAGGGAATATAAATGATATAGATAGTAATAGAGGAATTATACAATGCATAGCCCGTGTATTTTAACGGCCTGAATAGTCTGTTGTTTGGTAATCGAGAGCATTGTTTTTTCAGTTCCATGGTTGATTGAGCACAATTGATAATATCTCAGGTCGGGCAATCCAAATGGCTTAATTTGGACTGTTGTTGTCTCTCTTCTTAAACTTCTATCTGTAGGCCTAAAAAAGAGCCAAATCCAAAGTGAAAAGTGGGCCCAAAATGACTCCAAAATATTTCAATGGCGGGCTTTTCTTCCTACTGCATGTTTCCAATTACATAGCCCACTTGAGCTTCGGATCTATCTCATTTGTAGGCCCAAGCCCTCAAATGAGATGAAAAAACAGATGGACAGGTGGATTTATCACAAACAATCTGGGGCCCCACCTATATTTCAACCATAGGCATTCAATGGATCACTCTTATTTTTTATTTTTTATTTTCCATCGATGCATCCGATGGATAGATAGATGCGATCAAAGCATCACAGTGAGGCCCACCTGAGTTGGACCACATGGAATCCTATGTGCAGTCTTGCATAGAAGACCGAAATGACTAACCATGATTTCAAATGGGCCTGACCCCCTAGGGCGAACCTAGGCTTAAGAAGCTGCCTCTAGTTGCGCCTGGTCACATCGTCTCATGCCACGAGTTGGGGGTCAGGCCCAGATTGTCTGTCTGTTTCAGAAATAAGTCGGGCTCCAAAATCAGTGACTAAAAGGAATAGTCTGTTGGAATGGATAAAATTGGATAATGTCCAACCATTAATCTAGACCAATACATCATGTATTTTACCTTTAGCCCATCTCCATTGAAAACCACTTTGATACGATGATTTAGCCATTCAATAGTGGCTAGGAAAATCGATGGCTCATAATGATTATCACAGAGCTCCAATTGTTGATTTTGGATTGCCCATCATATGGGACCACTTTTGCTTGCCATCTCTCTTAAAGTCACTTTGATAGGATAATCTAGCAAACATTTAATGTCTGTGCAAAAATGGATGGTCCAGTTTGTTTATTTGTTTATTTGTTTTTTTTTTTTTAAAAAAAAAAATAATAATAATAATAATTAAAATTTAAAAAATAAATACAAAAGTTCTACACACCATTTGAATTACCCATGATTTTGTACCTACCTTTTATTTGCTCATCCCTTCCAAAAATCACTCTAACACAATGGTCTAACTGTCCAATCAATTGTTGGAAATTGATGGTACATACAATTATAAGTAATAAAGGGCTAACCATTGATTTAGATTGTCCGTCATGTGGGCCCACCTTTAATTGTTAATCCCTATTTACAATCACTTCAAATGGATGATCCTAATTAACAAACGTCTCTAAAAAGAGCAGTCCATATTGATTACATTAGACAAGGTTCGTGCAATGATTTAAGCCATTCAGAATGTGGGCCTGCCTTTGATTGCTCATTGCTCCAACAAATTGTTAGGAAACGGTGATCCTAACCATATAAATATTGGATAGGAAATGGGCAATCAATATCTATCGTACTAGAAAAGTCTCATTATTCTCTAGACCACGCATCAGGTGAAGCCTGCCCTTGACTATCAATTGTTCCCAAAAAATCAATTCGATCATATGATTGCAACCATGAAATCAAAGGCAAGGAAATGCACAATCTAGCAACGCCATATTTGATTGTCCATTTCCCTCTCAAAAGTCATCTTTTTGGGTACTGGGGAGAGAATCTCTTCTTAGATGACGACTCAAATCAACGACTGGCTTAGGTTTTAGAAAATTATAAATAAAATCGATTATAGCACTCAAAAAAACATTTTTAAAATGGGACAAGATCGTCTGCAATGACTATCTCCAGTAACATCCCTACAGCAAAATGTGGCTGAAGCTCTATGGGCCCACCTTAATGTATGTGTTCTTTTATCCAAGCTGACAATCTATTTTTTCCAACTCATTTCTCCACAATACATGGTTGAAGCTCTGTTGGGCCTACCATAATGTCTGTATTTTATTCACGCCATCCATCTATTTTTATTTATTATTATTTTTTTTCTGGCTCATTTTTTAGGGCATGAGCGCATAAATGAGGCAGATCTAAAGCTCAAGTGAACCCCACCACAAGAAGCAATGGGAATAATGATACCCACCATTGAAACCTTCCTATGGTCCACCTTAATGTTTATTTGCCATCCAACTTATTTACATGGTCACACAAACTAGGAGGAAGGGAAAACACAAATATCAGCTTAGATCCAAAACTTCCGAGGACCCAAAGAAGTTTTTAATAGTCGGTGTTTGATCCCCACTACTTCTTGTGGTGTGGCCCACCTGAGCTTTGGATCTGCTTCATTTTTGGGCTTATGCCCTAAAATGAGCGGGTAAAAGACAGATGGATGGCGAGAATAAGAAGGGCCACGTCTTGTTCCAGGATATTCTTGGAGATAGATGCCGTAGAAAATCCACACTCTAAAATTGAGCTCCCGTATGTACCATCTCGAAGGTGTATCAATCAGAGTGCAGATCACCCCTGATGGATGATTCGTTGAAAGCACCATAGCATCTCATTTACACTATTTCCTTATGTGTCGCCCACTTGAGTTTTAGATCAAGGTGATTTTTTAGCTAACATACTAAAATGATATGGAAAAATAATGAATGGAGTGGATTCCACTCAAACATCATGATTGGTCCCACACATGGTTTTTAAGACTTAGATTAGTTGCATGCGCCACATCTTAAAACCACTCCCATTACGCTTTTAGTTTTGTTACATGTGTTCCCTCTAAGGCTGTTTTCAGATGATTTCCGATGAATTTGAGTTCATCATGAATAGATTTCCATTTTATTCCCCTCAAAGCAGAACCATTAACTCTTTTTGCATTTTACTGCTCATTTTAGGGACTGAAATTTAATCCATGGGCCATCCAAGTTAGCCCCAACCATTTCTACGGTCTAGATCAACATAGACAACCCTCATCTTCCATATCAATGTAGCTTGTTTTGATGCTAAAAAGACGTGATGCCTAACAACAGTTGGAGGACAAAAGGCAAATGGTAGTGGAAGACGCATGATATAAAGAAATAAAAGGAAAATGAAAAGCAAATGGTAGTGGAAGACGCATGATATAAAGAAATAAAAGGAAAATGAAAAGCAAATGGTAGTGGAAGACGCATGATATAAAGAAATAAAAGGAAAATGAAAAGCAAATGGTAGTGGAAGACGCGATATTGTCACATACAAAAAAGAAAACAAAAAGACCCAACCAAAAGAAAAAGCTCCCACGACCGAATTTCCAAGGTCTCTAATAGGATAGCCACGAATTTGGAGTGATGGATCCAGATCTCCTTCTAATGGGCCCTATCCGTTGATGGTGTAGTGTTTAAGATCGCACTTAACAAACCATCTCGGCCACATAAATGCTGTCCTTCAAATGGACAGCCAGGAAAGATGGATCAGGTGAAGGGATGAAGCCAATACCTTATGATACGAATTCAAACATCCATTTTGGATCTGCATCTGCAGTCATCTTATTTTGACCGTACAGTTGGATGCAGTTAAACTGCAATTGCGATTGTACATTTTCATGTGATTTTTTTTTTCCTTTTTTCTAGATTGATGGTATAGATTCAACAACCGTACAACCACAAGAACTGTCAAGTAGCACGGATGGTTGCAACATGGTTCCAAGCCCCGTACGTCCACCAAGTAAATCCTGGACCCGAGCTTGGCTAGTCCATGAAGTATCCTGCTCGGGCCAAAAGTTTGTGCAGTAAAACACAGGGTTTCATTTTATAAAAGTGGGGCCTATGATTCAGTGAACCATTTTATTTTAGGCCCATACATACACAAAAAATCATACAGATGCAAAAATCCTAGCCCTTGATCTGGCGGCATTAATGCCCCACTCAATACCAAGAAATTCATACTCATCTCCAACCGTTGAATACATTGGCAGGTAACAAGCAAACATTTTATGTTCCAAATCCAAAATTTCATATACATGAAATCCCTTCCCCATCTATCGGTCCCACAAACATAACTGTGATGAATTCTATAAATATATAGTTTGAGATGTCTCTTAAAGCCCATAAATATAAACAGATCCCACCTTGTTTGAATAATACTAAGGCGGCATTAATTCTTTTCTCTGCTCTTCTTCCACTGGCCTAGGGTATGGGCATTTTTCCTTGCCCAAGGTGTGGGAGTCTTGCTGACCTGGGGTGTGTGCGTCTTGTTTTGACCTAGGGTGTGAGTTGTATTCTTCACTTTCTTAGCCCAGGGTGCAGGGGCCCCTCTTGAATTCTTTAGTCTAAGTACCTTTTGAAGGAAATAAAGAGTGACTATCTTTCAAAAAAAAAACCTCATTTGTAGAAGAAATCTCTAAATTTGAATTTGTTGTGAAAGAAACGAGAGAAAGATGGAAATTGTTGCTGAGCCTGTTGTGTCGTTCCTTGTTGAAAAACTTGGAGATAAACTCATTGAAGAAGCTATTTCCTTGATTGGATTGCATGGTCAAGTCCAATGGATCGAAGAAAAACTGGAGTGGATGCAGTCCTTCTTAAAAGATGCAGATGCCGAACAACAAGGAGGTGAAAGAGTGAAGAAGTTGGTGCAGGACGTGCGAGACATTGCATATGATATGGAGGATGTCATTGACACCTTTCTCTTGAAGATAAAACCCTCGAGGCAACGAGAATTCATCGGCTCCATCAAGGGGGGTTTTTTCAAAATCAATGAGTGGATAGCTCGCCGTGAGATTGCTTCAAAGATCAAACATATAAAGCTTAAAATCAAAGACATCTCCGAAAGTATATCAACTTTTGCCATTGAAAAAATAGGCAGCGGAGCAGGGACAAGTTCCACTGGCCAAAGCCTCCAAGAATGGAGGCTCACTTCTCCTAATATCCAAGAATCAGATTTTGTTGGTTTTGAGAAGGACTTGGAGGCATTGGTCATGCAGTTGACCAACGAGGGAGAGCTGCGACGCTGTGTTGTTTCTGTCGTCGGAATGGGCGGTCTCGGCAAGACCACTCTTACTAAGAAAGTTTATAACACTGATAGTGTTAAGAAACATTTCCATGCTCATCTATGGATTTCTGTATCACAAGAGTATGCGGCAAAAGATCTTTTGCAGGTCATTGTAAGACGTTGGAAGGTGCCGACCGATGAGGCCACAGAGAAAATGGATGTTGCTGAGCTGAGGGACAAGATTTCCGAGTATTTGTATGACAAGAGATACTTGGTGGTCTTGGATGATATTTGGCAATGCGAAGCATGGGATGCTTTGAAGGATGCATTTCCTGATAAGAATAATGGAAGTAGGGTCATGCTCACCACAAGAAACAAAGATGTAGCCTCATATGCAGATGCACAAGGTAAGCCCCATGAATTGCAGCTCTTAAAAGAAGAAGAGAGCTGGAAATTGTTCTGTAAGAAAGCTTTCCCAGGACAAGATGGTCGTTGCCCTCAGAATTTGGAAGAATTAGGAAGAAAGATAGTGGAAAAATGCCATTGTCTACCTCTTGCGATCGTTGTCACTGGAGGGCTCTTATCAACAAAAGAAGCAAGAGAGTGGGAGAACATCTGCAAGAGCATCAGCTGGCAGTTTGTTAAGGGAGAAGTAAAAATCTCCCGCATATTATCTTTGAGCTATAAAGATCTTCCCTATTACTTAAAACCATGCTTTCTGTACCTGGGCAATTTTCCAGAGGACCACGAATTCTACACCAAGGAGTTGATTCGAATGTGGGTCGCAGAAGGGTTACTTCAACAGAGAGAGAAACTGACATTGGAGGAGGTTGGAGAAGATTATCTAAAGAAGTTGATTCAGAGAAGTATGGTTCAAGTTGCAAGAAGAAGTTCAAGCGGGGGTATTAAAAGTTGTCGCATCCACGATCTAATGCGGGATCTCTCCATATCAGAAGCTAAGGAAGGTATGTTTCTCAAAGTTCATGGGAATGCGACCGCTACTTCTGCATCTAGAGCCCGTCGACTCGCAATTCACCATAATGCCACAAGTGAGTACATTTCCTTGAGCTGTTCCACTCCACACCTTCGTTCTGTGTTGATCTACACCCAAGGCAATGCTGGGTTTCAAAGAGAACAAGAGAAGTTTCTCTACAGAGGCTTCAAGTTGCTTAGGGTGTTATATCTACATGGTGTAGAAATAAAAAAGCTACCAAGGGAAATAGGTGAACTAATCCATTTGAGATACCTCAGGTGTACCAGAACTCAATTAAAAAGCCTCCCATCGTCCATAGGCAATCTTCCCAATTTACAAACTCTAATTGTAGCATCTTATTATTACATAAAAGTACCTGGCACAATCCTTAAGATGCAACAGTTAAGACATCTTCAAGTGAAGTGCGTGGAAAAGTCATATTGTTTGGGATGGAGTGGAATTTGGGGCGAGATAGATGGGGATCCAAAGCTTGATCGTGTAAGCAACCTCCAGACTCTAACAAACGTAGAGGCTGGCATGTGGATGCATGGTTGCTTGGGCAAGCTAACCAATCTTAGAAAACTAGGAATACTTCTAGATAATGAAGGAGTGTATGATAAGTTATTGTATGAATCCATTGTCAAATTGGACTGCCTCCACTCTCTGTCAGTAGTGACACGAAGCACTCAATACAGACTCCTAAACTTGCCCCCACCTCCTCTTTCACATCTTCTCAAGTTAAGTAAGTTGCGTTTGGAAGGAAGGCTAGCCAACTTACCCGACTCTCGTGAATTCCCAACAAACCTCACCAAGCTCACCTTGGCATCCTCTTTTTTAGAGCAAGATCCACTGGCAACATTGGAGAAGCTAGAAAACCTTCGCATTCTCAGATTGCTTGGGAGTTCATACTGGGGAAAGAAAATGGCTTGTACTGCACATGGGTTTCCTCGACTGGAATCCTTACATCTTGCATGGTTGCCTCATTTCAAGGAGTGGAGCGTGGAGGAAGGAGCTATGCCAAGTCTCTTACATTTACAGATCAATGACTGCCCGGGGTTGAAGAAGCTTCCGGAAGGACTGCAACATGTGACTACCCTCAAGAAATTGGAGTTGTGGAACATGTCTTTCGAATCCAATAAGACAGGGGAGAGGATTGGCATAAGATTCGGCACATTCCCTCCATCAACATAATCTATTCCTAAGCAGTGGCACTTTCTGTCCTTGTCAGAGCTACTACATTGGGGAGACTTGTTTCCCCTATTAATTTTTATTTACCTCTTAATCAGCATTGCAAATACCCACCGCAAACATCAGCCCTTCAGGCAACTCCAGACAGAGATATTAAAAGACCAGTAGCTTTTTTTTTTTTTTTTTTTTGGGTTAGCTTGTTAGTACACACCCATGTTAGCCACCCCTGCTAGGGATCAATACCAAGACCTCAAGTGTTGAAACAAGGTATCTCCACTCAGTCTGCCAGTTGAGCTATGGATCTGGGTGTAAAAAGACCAGTAGCTTACACCAGCATCCTCACAACAAACATCCCATGCAAATACCCACAGAACATGCAGCCTCAGCCCTAGATCACAGCAGCAGTAATGAGCCACCTGCATGGACATCCTTTGGCAGTAGAAGATCAACCCTGGGAATCATCTGCAGAACAGCACGTATGAACCATCCATACTACAAAAAATAGCAGAACTGCATGCCACCCCCAACAGGCTACAATACTGCAGAAACCAGCAACCCCACTTCTACATCCAACGTCAATAAGGAAGCCATCAGAGGACAACAAGAAGAAGAGAAGGGACTGAGATGATTCTGTACCCAACGCTGCTGCCTATGCCTGCATTCTCCAGCACCACAATGCCCCTTGTCTCTCGTGGAAGATCAGACCTGCTTCTGTATTTTAAAGTTACGTATATGCTTCAACTTATTATTATTATTATTATTGATTTAAGCAACCAAATACTAGTATATAATTTTCAGGTTTTAATCACAACTTTCATTTCTGGACATTTTTCTCACAGCAGAGATTGTGATGATCTGCACATGCAAAGTGACTAGACGGAACGAAGAATGGGGGAATGGGGCCTAGATGACAATGAGATATTTTGATGATATTTTCTAATTATAACTCGAGGATTTGTGTATTTTTTTGGTTACAAATCTCTTGATATGGAACCATGTACTAATATTTGTTATATGCTCTGTACTTCAATTTACACCAACAGTTCATTTAATGTTAGATTCATTCTACTGAATGCATTGTGTGCTAGTTGAAAAAGCAGCAAGCAATTTCTCTACAGTCTAGGCCTAAGAAGGCTTCCACAGTTTTTCTTATTTTTAGATATCATACTATGCATAACTCCCACCCACCCTCTCCATCGAGTAGAACTTGACTGCCTATCCCCCTCAAAACTCATCTCTTAGGGAAATGAGGAGAGAATCTCCACTTGGGCAATAACTTAAATCAAAACCCACTTTGTTTTAGCAAAATTATAAATAAAATCGATTATAGCCCTCGAGAAAACTTTTCTAAAATGGAACTCCCATAAGTATGATAGGTCAAACCCCTGTACAGTGTGTTTCGGTTTTCAAAGATCCAAACTGTCTATGGTGGGCCTCCCTACTGATTGCTCATGTGCCCAAAAATTCCCTATACTGATTTGGACAAGTCTGATACGACTCAGACTTGGGAGTCGCCCAATCAACTCAGGGCTTGAAAAGTCAATCCAAGACCCTTTATCAAATAACATCAATGCAGTGCCCACCTGATGGGCGGCTTGGATCTCTTACATATGGTGGATGCATGTGTACAATTAGCAAACATCTGCATGAAAAGTAATGAAATGGAAAGTAATGAAATGAAAGCACCACCAATTGTTAGCTGCAGGATTTTCATTAGCTGCTTTTATCCTGGGTATGCTTGGATACATTGAATCCATGCAGAAATGGAGATCATTAAACACCTTAATCATCACTCTTATCCACAGTCAGAATTCTCTGGAAAATAAGAAACAAGATGGTTGTTGTGTAATGAATTTGAGGGTTCCACTTGCTATCCAAACAGATCCCCATTTTTTGGAATCCTATTTTCTAGGGTGACTGGAAGTTATCATTTGGGTAACCATTACATGATCTGCAAAATCCAAATGAAATCCACGTATCCAAACTCACTAAGATGTGCTTCATTTCATGTTCCTTTTAGGGCATCAATGATTTTCTTCCTTTTTCTCTCCCTTTTTCGTTTTTTCTAGTACTGGGTAGGCAAGGATTGACCCTTGATATCGAAATCTCAACAATGGAGAGATTTTCATTTCTTTTTTTCACCTTTTTTAGTTTAACTAAGATATAGTAATTTCTATTAAAAAAGTGAAAATAACATCAAATATTAACTGCGGGAATTTTGGCAGCCTCTTTACCCTTTTTGTAGAAAGCAATGCACATATGGTGGTCTTCCAGCTCTTTTTCCAGCTTCTCAATGAATTACCTATATTTCTCCAAAGCCTGATGAAATAAGGAGAAAAGAAAAGGAAAACACACACAAATTCAGAGTGGTTAAACATCGAAGGAGATTACTTTGGAAATAGAGAGGAAAGTATGTGTCCTAGTTCTAAAATTCAGCAACTCAACCACATATCAAGTCGATTGTGGGTGTGACTTGGTCCCGAATCCTAAAGGGTAACTGAGTTGACTCGCTGACTTGATCAACTTGATGCACACAACTCTGACCGAGTAACTCAATTGGTCAATTGTTTGCTTTAATAGAAGGCCAAATAAAAAAAAAAAAGAAGCTAATTTTGAACTCGCAGCCTTCCCTTGAGAGAGGAAAAGGCTAACCACAGCACGCCAATGGATGTGCCTTTGTTGACTAATACTTTAATATATTCAATTTAATTATTAAATACTGAGTCAAGTTGTAAAGACTGGATCGAGTCTTCAAGTTGATCCAATCTGTCTGGAGTCTGCACATGGACTCTTCGATTTTTTAACATACATGCACAGCTGCCAGACCAGCACAACTAATCAACTGTAGAATACAGGCTTTACTTATGCACAGCATACGTGCATTAGGATTTCTAGAATATCCACCATAACACTTCTTTGAAACGAATTTATATCATCATTTTTATTTTATTTTTTTCTTACTGGCATCTGTTCATCTTTCAATTCTTACATGCAGAGTAAACAATGCCACCAATAAAATAAATAAATAAATAAATAAATAAATAAATAAAGAGACTGTAATGGCCATTACAGGGGCCGTAACAGCCATTATAACCCATATCGTAAAGGTAACAACAGGTGGCCATTATGGCCACCATTAACATTACGAAATACCTTGGAGGAAGGTGATTTCGGGGCAGATGGTATGAAGGTGAGATGGCTGTGGAAGGAGGGGGTGGTGATCAGATTCTACCAGACTATCATCAACTCGGCTTGGGAAACTCTTCAATAGACCCTGGGTCGATCAAATATAAATATCAGCAGCCAAGTAGAGCTCATGAAAGGCAAGAGGTGGATTAGGGGTGCATTGATGCATGTGGGCAGACACGTTGGGGTTGTTTTCAGCGACAGAGATGAGGATTAGCATAATCTATTCCAGTTCGTCGAAGCTCGAGTAGAAAGAGGTAGCATGCTATCTCGCCAAGGCAATCTTCAAGTAGCAACAGAGAACTGGTATGTCTTCAATCTTCTGTCTTCTGAGGATGGAATGTTGAATAAAGGGGATAGAATGGGGCGCAAGGGGAGATCCTTCTCCAAATGAGGATCTTGTCCTAGAATTTAGGGTGCTTAGGTTCCAGGGAGAAGAGGATCCAAGTCTGGGATGTTTGCAAAAGGGCAAAGGTGCAGGTGTTATCCTTTCAAGAAGTGAAGACCCTCGTCTTTGATGCTTCTCTGTTGGAATATATTTGGAAATCAAAGGGGAAGGACTGGGTGTTTTTTGGAGTCCAATGGGGCTGCTGGGGGAAGAAGGGCAGAAAATGCTCTCTGTCAGTTGTATTGGAAGGGATTTCCAATGGGTTTCAATGGTTGTTTACATTTGTCTATGGGCCCAATGTGGCCGCTGACAAAGATGCATTTTGGGATGAGCTAAGTCAAGCCGGGGGCATCAATGATTGCCCATGGTGCATGGGAGGGGATTTTAATGCAACCAGGTTTACATTTGAGAAATCATCAGGGTGTAAAATCACGAAAATCATGCCTGTCTTTTCCAGGATTGGTGGAAAAACATTAGTTGGTGGATCTCCTTTTGGGAGGGGGCAAGTTCACTTGCTCTAATGGGCAAGAACACCCTATCATGACCAGGATTGACAGATTTTTGGTATCAGCTTCTTGGGTGGACAAATATCCTCGTCTCTCAGCGATCTCTTGCTCAACCAGTGTTGGACCACTAGCCTGTCCTGCTAGGTGTTGTGGAAGAAAACTACAGGCCAAATCCATTTAGGTTCGAGCTATCCTGGTTAAAAGTGAAGGGATTTTCAGATATGGTAAAACAGTGGTGGGAACCCTTCTTGGTCAAAGGTTTTGCGGACTTCAAATTGAGCCAGAAATTGAAATTGCTAAAGAGGAAATTTGTCAGCTAGAAAAAGAAGTGTTGGGCAAAAGATACATTGGAAATAAAACAATGTTGGATCAGATTCAAGAGCTGGACATCAAAGTGGAAGATTCGAAGCTTTTGGAGGATGAAAAATATCTTCATGGAAAGCTTGGTTTTAACTATGCTAATTGTCTCAAGGAGGATGAAATCAAATGGAGGCAACAGGCTCGGGCTACTTGACTTAAAGAGGGGGTAAAGACAAAAATTTCCATAGTACTACGAGTGCTCGTGCTAGATGCAATATAAAGTGTCTAGTGTGGTGGTGGGTGGGGAAAGGTTCAATGAAAAAGCTAAGGTGTGCAAATAAATTGTTGGCTTTTATGAAGATTTGCTGTTGGATGAGGACTAGAAAAGACCTTTGGACAATATGCCTCAGGAAGTCGTGGAATCTCTAGAGAAGTCTTTCTCCGAAGATGAAAACAAAAAAGTTGTGGATGGGTCCATATCCGCCAACCAATCTAAAAAGGCTTTAGGGTCTAAGTGGCCATCAAAAGTAGGGGCATCTACTCTAACTCCCTTGAAGAGTTGCGCATCTAGGTCATATTGGTCATGATGTCCCTCACGGGGTGGGTGCACAGGTGCACGCTCATGACCAACTCCTTGGCCGCCTCCATTCCTTGGTCTAATCTCCTGACCACTTGCTTGAGAATGGGCATCTTCCCCAATGGTGGGGTTTGCCCTGAGGGAGGCCTCTATTTGAGTAACGCGATCATCAAATTGGTTAAGGCATTGATCTATGCGTTGTTCCAAGCACTTAGACATAAACTCAAACTACTGGGTTAACTTGGCCATTGATTCTTGTAATTGCTCCATGTTTAGAGTAGGGTGCAAACCAAAACCACGACCTGTACGTGTGGGCATACACAAGCTAACTCAACCTAAGGACTTGCTATGACAACTATATGCATCTAAAAAAAACTAAATGATCCTATGAGACTCTATATGAAGGCGATTACACACCATTACTCAAGCCCAGTGTGAAAATGCCCTTGCATTAATCACCCCCGGTGAGGAGTCTCGAACCCGAGACCTCCCGCTCTAATACCAATTTGATGCAGGACAATTAACCACTTGCTCTAAAAGCTCAAACTGTTAGAGTATGGCGAATCAATCCCTTTATCTCATAGCCTAGGCCCCACATCTCATGAGTTTTAAGACCTCGGTCGAACCCCCTTCGTGAGCCCCAAATCACATGGGCCGCCCACCCCGAGTGTGTCCCCACATCCCACGGGCTACCCCACTCAAGCCCGGTATGAAATGCGCATTAATCACCTCCGGTGAGGAGTCTCGAACACGAGACTTCCTCCGTAGGCCGCACCCACCTCGAGTGTACCCCTGCATCTCACAAGCGACCCCACTCAAGCCCAGTGTGAAAATGTCACTGCATTAATGGGGGGAGGGGACTTTATGGATGAATTTTACTCCAGGAGAAGATTATCCAAGGAATTAGGAGCTTCATTTATAGCACAAATTCTGAAGATCTCTAGAGCTGAAAACCTCAAAGACTATTGGCCCATTAGTTTGATTGGAAGCATTATAAAATTCTTGCTAAGGTGCTAGCTACAAGGTTTAAATGGGCCCTTCAAGGGATCATATCTAAGAACCAGGAGGCATCTATAGAGAGAAGACAAATCATTGATGGTGTGTTCATCACCCATGAGTGCATTGATGCCAAATGCAAGCAAAAAGTCGGAAGGGTGGTATGCAAGCTAGACTTAGAAAAAGTGTACGACCATGTCGGTCAGGACTATTTGGATTACATGCTGGGGAGAATTCGTTGTGGGAAGAAATGGAGGGAGTAGATCAAGGAATGCATGAGGTCATCCAGATTCTTGGTCCTAGTCAATGGCTCGCCTAACGGCCTAAGGGCTTTTTTCAATGTTTGTGTGGTTTGAGACAAGGAGGTCCACTATCCCCTCCCTTTTTGTGGTGGTGGTGGTCGAGAGACTCGAGACTCTGACTAAAATTCTAGACTACGGTCAACAAATCAGCCTTTTTAAAGGCTTCTCTTTTAGCAAATCATGACCCCCAATATCATAACTTCAATTTGCTGATGATACACTATTGTTTTGCAATGCTAATGCCGGAATAGTGGGGAAGTTGTGAATGATTATTATGTGCTTTGAAGCTATCTCAAGGCAAAAGTGAATGTCTCTACGAGTGTTATGCTAGGTGTCCAAATGGCTAAGGAGGGGCTCACGATGCTAGAAAAGGCTTTGGTTGCAAAGTGGGTGACTTCCCAACTACATATTGATGCAAGACAATTAACCACTTGCTCTAAAAGCTCAAACTGATAGACCATCGCTAATCAATCCCTTTATCTCATAGCCAAGGCCCCACATCCCATGGGTTAGGACCTTGGCCGAACACCCCTCATGGGCTCCACTTCACATGGGTTCTACTTCACACAAGCCACCTGCTTCACACGAGTGCCGCCCTCCTCACATGGGCCGTCCACCCCGAGTATGCCCCTACATCCCACAAGCTACCCCACTCGAGCCCGGTGTGAAAATGCCCCTGCATTAATTATCTTAGTTTGCCTCTGTGTGGGCAAACCGATCAAACATTTATGGGACATGTTGATAGAAAGGGTAAAAAGAATGCTTCCTCAACGGAGAGGTAGATACTTGTCGTTAGAGGGTCGCATTGCAATGATAAAAGTTGTGCTTTCTAATCTCCCAGCATACTTCATGTCATTATATCGATGACAGCAATCAGTCTTGGAGAATATTGATGGGCCAAGGAGAGATTTTTTTGTAGCAAGGAGCGGAGGAAAAAACAAAGTTTTAATCACTTGGGTGGGTCAAAGTTTGTAAGCCCTGCAAGGAGGAAGTTTGCTAGAAAGAAGAGGCTCTTTGGAAGGACATAATTTTATTAAGTATGGGTCCAGCGAACAAAAGACTCTTCCTTGTACAGGGCATCACATTTGCAAAAAGGTCATTTGGTTAATCGAGTTTTGATAATGCATTGTGCTTCCTGCTTGGTAATAGTGAAACATCTACTTTTGGAAAGATATTTGGATTGGGGAGGAAATGTTGGAGTCGCACTTCCCGCAGCTTGCAAGCTTATCTATGGACTGCAATATGATTGTGGGACATTGCTTCTCTCAAATCAGAGATAGTGCAGCATGGACCCTTCCTTGGTAACTCTTCATGTCCGAAGAAGAGGTGGGGGAATTGACCTCCCTGTTGGATCATTTCAAATTTTATTATGTCTATTGGTGAAAAAGATGAGATGTGTTGGTAGATGGATAAGTCCGAACGCTTCTCGGTCCAATCCTTCTATAAGATGCTCTAAGCTCATGGCTTTGAGGAGGCCTCTGGTGATGTGATTGCTACTAAGTTTTTTTGGTCCTACAAAGCTCCCCAAAAGTTTTGGCGTTTGCGTGGCTAGTTGGTCGAGGCAAAGTTTTGGCAATTGATAACCTCCAGAAGCATGGAATTGTTCTCCCAAACATATGTTTGATGTGTATGGCCATTTCAGAATCAATTAGCCATCTCTTTCTGCATTGCCTGGCAACTTCCTTTTTTGTGGAATAGTATCCTATCCACGTTCTGGGTTACTTAGGCATGTGTGATCTCCATTGATTTACTCCTTTTGTCTTGGCATGGGGTGGATCTCAAAGAGGAATTGAAAGTCCCTTGGCACCTGTGTCTTTTGGTGGGGCTTTGGATTATTTGGGAAGAAAGGAACGAGAGATGCTTTAGAAACTCGAGCCACTCTATGGGATGGGTTGTATCAAAAGCTAGAGGTCTGGTAATTGAATGGGCTTCATGCTTTGGGGGGAAGGGTGGCGCTGTAATTAGAGTGGGTGGTTGCTAGCCCTTCCTCCGTATAGTTCCTTGCCTTCTTGGCACTTGTTTATAATACACTTTTGCTATCTTTCAACCCCCAAAAAAAAAAAAAAAAGACTCATCAAGTGGGCTACACATGAGAAATGTGAATGGTTGGGAAAAAATGACCACGGGTCTATAGTCAACTTACACCTGAGACCCACCTTATTACTTCCAGCCTGATTTCTGTGCAGATCATATTCAATGTTTAACATGTGTGCCAAATTGGAAAATGTGCCATGGGGATCCTCTTCAATCCTCTGTGTCCATATAATAGCGTGCTAATACAACTATCAACATATATCATGAACAAAATGGATGTAGCATAAGATGAGGAATGGAAACAAAACGTACCTTAGTAGATAGTGTATCCAGAGGGGGCATCAACTCCGGCTGTATGTAATTCTTTCCGCAGAAGAATATTATAACATTGTTGGCTTTGATATCAATCACAATGCCTTTACTCAGCCATGCTAGCTCCATCGCATATTCGGGTGCTTGGTAAGGTCTACATGGCTTGCAAACAACCTTCAAAGTTTCATGCCTCTTCCATTGAAGATGCATGTTAAGAACCACACCCCCAAATACCCCTATCTCCCTACTGGAACATGGTTCTTTCTCACCTGTATGCTTGAGGTAAAACTGCTCCTCCTCCTTTTGTATTTAGAGTAATATATTTCTTCCAGAGCTTTGGGGACGTCAAATTTCCTTAGCTCCTCAATCAACCATTCTTCTTTTCTTTTAGCCTGAGATGGGAGCATAAAATTTAAGAGAGATTTTAACCCAAAATCCCCACTTTTAGTTAAAAGCAAACAGCTAAAAATATTTATATCCAAATGGAGAGAAGAAAGGTGATCCATACAAGGTACTATCTTTTTTATTTATTTATTTTCTTGCTTTTCTATTTGAGATGGTGCGTGGCCATTGAGAAAGCAATTGAATCCTGCACTAAAGTCAATCCCAAGATTCAAATGCACCTCTGAATCTGAATTCTCAAATAACAGAACGAAAAGCAGATGGTGCATTGAACTATTCATTAGGGTGACAATGGGTCAGGTCAACCAATGGTTCAATTGACAATTGGCCCAACCCACTTCTAAGCGGCTTCGGGCCAAGACAGGTCAGGTTTAAGGTCCGGCTTGGGCCAAAAAAATTAAAAAATAAAAATCCCAGGCTTGACCTGAACTAAGGTTGGGTAAATAGGATTCAGGTTGACCCAAACCCAAGTTGCATCCCTAGGTATTACACAACGCTCAACACAAAGAAGGAGTGTTCTTGTGTCTAGCCCATATTCTAGTAACCAAACCATTCATCTGGGTCAGATTAAAAGCCTCCTCAACTGGACAATCCCAGCCAACTGATTGGGGGAATTTTCCACATTAAGCAAACAGAGTTCACTGTATTTCTTTTTAACGACACATCTGCAGGCCAACAATCGGATGGCGAGATGTCTGTCAAGGGAGCTCTTTGTAACATTTCTCATCATATGGTGTGATACATCAGATGAATGGCTTGGATCACCGAACGCTTGTCCAAACAAAAACACGGACAATTAGGGCAAAAGATTGCATATTTTCTCCGCCAGGAACTGCGCCATGGTGGGGCATTTCAAGCTATCCAGATCTTTTGCATAGATGCCCTACGGTCGATGGATAATGGACAAAAGAATCCCCTCCATAGAGCAATTCCAGCCATCCAATCCACCAGCTTCTTCTTCTTCTTCTTTTCCTGCTGGACATCGACAGTCGGGCTAAAATTTTCATCCCATCCGCCCAATTTTAGGCCAATTGCCAGACAGCTAGGATCGTCCAGTGGCGAAGACTTTCACAGCATCACTCACCCATGAAGGAGCCATTCAGATAAACGGTCTGGATCATCCGAATGTGGGCCTCACCTGTAATGCGGCCTCTGATGGATAATTTCCACTAATAATCTCAAATAATACAAAACGAGTGCAGAAACACAGAATTCATTCCATTTGAGAAGAGAAAAGAGCAAACCCTACAAAGCATTAACAAATAGGAAGAGAAAAAAAATCCGAGAAAAAACAGATCTTGAAAGAAATCTTACACTATCGAGATAAAATGGCTGTGCATGAGATGTTGCAGCCTCCTTGATGTGGCATTTCATCATAAAGAAAGCTACCTGATTGAAGGAGAGATGGAAACGGATCAAAGGCTGTTTTCGGTGGAGAAATCGACGGAGAAAACTCGTTAAAACTGCTGCTTTCAAATTCCATTTCATTTCAAAAAAAAAAAAGTACAGGTTCCTGAAAAAATAGGAAACGGATGGGTGTGGTCGGCGCTCGGGGTCTCCACCATACATCATTTTAGGCTTGATCTCAAAATTGAGAGGGATATAAATCTAGGGCTGTACATCGAGCCGAGTCAAGTCGAGGCGTTTGGCTTGACTCGTCCATGCGTCCATGCTATACTCGAGTTCGAGCTGCCCTCGAGCTCAACATTGAAGCTTGGCTTATTTGCCAAAGCTTTTGAGTCGAGTTTGAGTCGAGTTTATCTTGAGTCGAGTCTAGTAGTAGCGCAAGGGAAAGAAAAAGAGGGAATGGAAACAGGTAGGGTCCGATAGAGTTTTTTAGTAAAAACTTTTGAGTTTTCACTTCTTTTTTTTAACTTATATATATATATATATATATATATATATATATATATATATATATATATATATATATATTATATTTAATATTAATATAATATATAATATATAATATTAAAATATATTACTCAAGCTGAGTTGAGCTCGAGCTCGAGCTCGAGCTTCGAGTCGAGTCGAGTTGAAATACACCATGGTCGAACTTGGCTTGAACTCAACTCGAGCTTTAGTAAACAAGTTTGACTCGCCTTGAGTCGACCTTTCAAGCCGAGTCAATCCGAGCTGAGGCGAGCCGAGTCGAGCAAGCTTTTCGAGCTAGCTTTACTAGTATAGCCCTATATAAATCTCAGGTTAACCACACCACAGGAAAACAATATTAATCGGATATCCACCATTAAAATCCTCCTAAGGCCCACAGTACTGTTTATTTGACATCTAATCTGTTGATTAGGTCATACAGGCCTAGATGATGGTGTCAGGGGTAGCCAATCCATCTCCCAAGAAATCCACGTCACTTAGGGTCTATTTGGATACTTGTAAGTTCTTTCAAGTTGTAAGTGACTTCCCTGAAATCACTTACAGGTGAAAGTTACATACAGGTAACCTGTTTGAATGTAAGTTGTAAATTACTTACAAGTAAGTTAGTTTTTCTGTTTGGTTGACCTGTAAGTTACTTACAGGTAGAAAGCTGAATATTCACATCGAGTAGAGCTTAGATTGGGGAATCATTCTAAAATGTTATATATATATATATATATATATATATATATATATATATATATATATATATATATATATATATAAAACGTAGGATCAAATACGTTATTTTGTTAAGCCCATCAAGATGAATATTTGAGATAATTATTAAGCTAAACCAATCATCAAGTGGGCTATAAAAGTGGGCCCATGAATTCAAAATATCTATAATATGGAGTAATAACTCAATTTAAGCATTGAGAATAAACTTAAAAACATTAATAGAAAATCTACTAATTAAATTACATTACCAATGTCTTCTTTAAGTATAGAAATTTGATTTAAAACTTTTCACCTGGGAATCATCCTCTCCAACCATTCATTCCTTTGAAAAGAACTTAGTCCAAAGTGTACATCAATGGCCTGCATTAAACTGAAGAAATGCTATCCATGGTTAGCCCTATTGCGGCCTATTCATCTCGATTGCTGAACCATGGCTCCGGTTATAGAAATCAAGAATCAAATGTACTGTGGATATTTGCAGTTGAACAGTTATTAATGATCAAGTGAAGAATTAGGACATGGTCCATCCATAGTGGGTCCATTTGAACAATGGCCTTGGTTGCAAGGGCCATAAGAATAAATAGGATTTATGCACCAGATACATGATGGATTCATGGTTTTCTGATCCAGGCCACTGGTCCATATAAGCGAACTGTGGTTGCTGGCCAATGAAAACTTACACTGTAAGCATACGTCCCACCAATCAAATCTCAATGGGCTTCTACTGTGAATGGAAATGCCCCATAGTCCATGCAAACTAGAAAATCCAAGCCATTTAGAAATGTCAAGCAAGGTGGGCCTAAAATCCCTGATGGAGAAATTGTCACGCCTCGAACTCGGAGACCAGGCTCACAAAATTCCCGATCGCCGAATCCGACACAGACAGCCTCCGTAGTACCCCATTCTCGGCTCCCGGTACCCATATATCAGGTTCCGATCTTGGGATGCTACAAGGAGGATTTCTAATAATCAATTTGATTTGTAATAAGCATAACCACAAACATAACCCACGAACAATAACCACAAGAACACCATTACAAAATTCACTATGATAAAAAACTTTGAGTACAATGCGTAGGAAAGGGAAATACAAGGTAGTGACAATAACAAAAACTCCAACAGCTCGGCTGCACGCACTACGGCTGCGTCCTGGTGTCACCTGCATGCATCAATCATGCATAAGCTTATAGAAAGCTTAGAGGGTGGTGTAAGTGTGTGTGTGTAATATGAGCGTGCTCAGAATGCAAGGTTAGAGTAATGCAGAAACATGCTAATGAGTACATGAATGTAGTCAGCCGTACCAAGGCTGTGCGGTGCAAGATATGAATACTATCGGTCATGTCAAGACCATGCGATGCAAGATGCAGCTCAAGCATGTTAATCCTCATCATATATCAGTACAGTTCTCACTCAGGATAATCACCGGGGTTTAGTACACTCCAAATGACACTGTCGCTCTCCTAGCCGCACAGTCCAAGTGAGTATAAGAAACCCACTATCCGCCTAGCCAATAGTCTGTCAATACCTATCCGGTACGTCGATAGCGGATCCATTCACGAGCTGGTCAAACTCAGCCTAGTATTGCCCCCAAACCTCGGGCGAGTAAGGCCACACCCTTTCCAACCGACCATGACACAGTGGGAGACGCGACCTCCTGGTATTGGGTCATCATGTGCTCATATATCCACTCGGTTTCGGCGTTGGAGTCATCATCTGGTACCATCGGGTTTAAGAATTTTTACCCAGGGACATCTATGGTGCCCATATGCTAGAACCAAATATTTTCGGTATCCAATCCAGCCACCCATGATGTGTCTGTGGAGGCTATGGTCCTGATGTCGTTAGGGCATACAGTAACTACAATCACATAATGCGAGTGCATAAGTCACACTACCAGTCATGCAACAGTCCTGCATATCTCATGCACTCATGTAGGGTAACTCCGCTTATCAGGGAGCCCATAAACAGTCCGCCCGAAGGCATATACTATGATCAGTCACTCCTCATAACAAGCATACATATGATGCATATGATCATGAATCATGTATCTATACTAAACATGTTGTATAATGATGGGCTCTGAGCAAAGCGAAGATGGGCCTAGACGGCCTACCAACTACAAGTATGGGCCTATCAGTGGGCCTTAGGGAGAGTGATAATGCGGACATCTAACCAACATCATCCTTCAATGTGGATGTCAAACCATCATTGCTCCCAAGGCATAACCCACTATAAAGGTCAACACATATACCATGGTGAAATCACACTACAATGGGCCTTATGTACGTACTATTGGGCCTTGACCCATGGGTTTCGAATACATCTAATGGGCCATATACGTGGGCCTCATATATATCAAAGTGGGCTTCAACAGTAGGCCATAAATACATCAAGTTGGGCCTCTTAAAATGGGCCTTATATACCAAGGTGGGCCTCATGAGTATATGAATCAAATCAAAAGATCAACTGGATCGCACTCCCAATATAGTGGTGGCAATGATTAAAATTTTTCAAGGCCCACAATAACTTTTATTTTATTTTATTTTTTCTCATACCGTGAAGTGATCTTCCAAAATGGTTGGACGGATTAGATGCAACACATGCATCATGGTGTGGGTCCACCTGAACTCTAGATCTGATCATTCTTGGCCTCAAGCCATAAAATGGACTTATAAAATAGTTAAACGGTTTAGATGCAACACATGCATCATAGTATGGGTCCACTAGCCGTCCAGCAGCCCGGCTCATGGCTGGACGGCATAGATAAAACACATATGGCATGGGCCTCACCAAATGGGTGACGGTGTGATTAAAACACACACCATGGTGGGTCCCACCCTGTCAGGACACACACTCCGTCAGCCACCCACCACCAGGGATCGATGTCAAGACCTCAAGCGTTGAAACGAGGTACCACCACACAGCTGCCAGGTGAGCCGTGGACAATGGGTCCCGCGTGGGGCCCACCATAACATTTGTTTCCCATCCAGCCCGTTGATAACGGTCACACGGGCCCTGGATGAAAGAAAAACAAATTTCATATTGATCCAAACCTTTTGTGGACCCCAAAAGAGTTTCAAGGGTAAATGTTCAATCTCACTGTTCCCTATGGTGTGGGCCACCTGAGTTCCAGATGAGTTGATATTTGGAGGGGAGCCCCACACCCTAAGGCACAACGAGATGGATGGTGCGGATGGTCCAAATACATCATGGTGGGGCCCACGGCTGGGACCCGTGGGTCCTTGTCCGTTCACGCCAACAAGCGCAAAAAAAAAAAATATTCGATGGGTTTTAGTGAACAGAAACATCGGGGCGTATTTTAACGGTATAAATACTGTTTTGTTTGCTACGGCCCACCAGATAGTCGGATTAATCTTATTTTTCATCTCAACGCCTAAAACGAGCTTGAGAATAGAATGGACGGCGTGGATCAGACTCATACATCGAGGTGGGGCCTACAGGAGTAGCCCCAGCACCAAGCTTGTAAATCAAGCAAATATTTGTGTTTTTCCAAAACACGTCCAGGGAGTCCAACGTCCCTGGACGGTTTACATAACACATACATTTGAAGTGGGCCCTTGTTAAGATGGGCCATCACATGGTGGATGGTGTGGGCACAATGCATATATAAAGTGGGCCCCACCTACGGATGGCTCGGATAAAATACATGATTCATGGTGGGGTCCATCCGGGTGGGCCACAAGGCCATATCATCTCATACGCACACAAAAAGAAAGAAAGAGGGAGAGAGAGAGAAAGATAAACGTGTGGTGGAGGGACCTCGCCACTATGGGCCCTTCGTTGCATGATCTACAACATACATTAAGTGGGTCCCATTCATGTAGGCCCACCGATCAAAATCAATGGTGGAGATCCTTTCTCCACAATGAAAGGTCTAGATGACCCTAGTTATGCAAGAAAAATAAAGATCATGGTGGGGTCCATGGAGAATGGCCCCATCATGGAATGATCTTGAAATCAAGGTAGGCCATTGGCCACATTTAGGGTCCAAAATGAGATCTATACCATCGATCAGTAGGCCTCACTTGGCCCATCATCAAAATAAGAAATCTACACCTATAGAAGCACCTACTGTCCGATCTTCTTGGTCCGTTGGAAAGCCGACCTCCTTGTGCTTCACTTTGATGGTGGGAGATGAAGATTCAAGGGCTAGGATGGAAGATTTTGGGATGGAAAGTGGGCCACACTACTCACTTCTCTTTTTCTCTCCTTGGAAAAAAATGTGGACGGGTGAGGCTTATGGGTTGCTTGGAATTTGAATTTTGTGAAAGAGAGAGAGAGAGAGAGATGTGGTGGTTGAGAGAAGTGATGGGTGATGGATGTTAAGTGTACTTGACATGTTTAAAGAGAGGGTGAGAAAGACTTGACTTGTGATGTTGCTTGACTTGTGGAGAAAAAAAGCATGGGTTGCTTTGTAGTTGACATAAAGTGATTGATTTGATTGATTTGACATGTCGTAAAGATTCTCTTGAAGTCCGCAACGAGCGGCGTTTCTCTTGAACCGAACGCAGGCCGACATCTTCTAGCCTAGGTATCGGGTCAGTGCGTGAGTCGCGGCATTAGAACCGCGGCGACGGCGTGGTCACCAAGGTACAGGTTTCAGTTCGAGCCGACTTTGGCATGTAGGTCTCGTCTTAGGATCGTGCACAACGTTGGCTTCAGGTCGAGGATTGCCAGAATTCGACCGGAAGGATCTTGGAAGCCTTCGGAACAGTACGGACTAAGATACGGGCCTTACAGAAATTATTTAAAATGTCATTTCTTCCTCTGTGAAAAACCTGGCAACACAAGCAAGGTGGGTCTAAAATCCCTAATGAAGAAATGGTTGGGCGGAGTGGATATCTAACACGTCATCATGGTGGGCCCACGGTAGGGGTAACACCCACTACCGTGTTACCAGTAATGCAATCAGACTGCGTACTGAGTTGCAGTTATACTTTTTTTATACTAAGTAAATTCAGTTGGGCCCACTGTAAATGTATACAGTTTATCTAATCCGTCCATCCATTTTTTCATCTAGATGTAGACGTTGAGCCATAAATTTAAGAATATCCAAAGCTCAAGTGGACCATACCACAAGAAACACTGGAAATACTGATTGGATCGTTGAAACCTTTCTAGTGCCCATAGAGATCTTTATTTGTCATCCAATATGTTCATAAGATCACAAATACCTGGATGAAGGGGAAAAAAACTCATCTTGATCCATAACTTCTGTGGTCCCTCAAAAATTTTCAACGGTACACACTCAATTCACACTATATTCCTATGTTGTGGTCCACTTGATCTTTGGATATAGCTAATTTTTAGGATCATGACTTAAAAATAAGTATTAAAAATGCATGGACAGTGTGGATCAAATACATATATCATGATGGATCCCACAGATTTTACGGATTACTTAGCACGCGATCCCTTCCATTTTCAAAGGAGAAAAAAAGGGTAGATGAAACCCTACCATTTTACCATTTTAGGAGGAGAAGAGACGGAAGGCGGTAACTGCAGCGAGAGATTGCAAAGAGGGAGGGGGAGAGATTGCAGAGAGGGAGGGGGAGAGATTGTAGAGACGGAGAGAGATTGTCGTTTTCAATGGCTGGTGCTTCTTCTTCATTGGCTGGAGCTTCATGGCTATAATGGTGGTTGGTGGGTTGGTGCATTTCTCCCTCTTCCCCTCTTTTTAAAAATCTGACCGTTGAGCTTATAAGTGACTTACAGGGAAGTGACTTCCCACCCCCATCCCCCTGCAGTTTTTTGGTAGATTTGCCTGTAAGTGACTTATAGGTTGTAAGTTACTTACAGGTGATTTTTCTCCCCCAAACACCACCTGTAAGTGACTTCCCTGTAAGTCACTTCCCACTAACCCAACTTACAGGCATCCAAATAGGCCCTTAGGGTGTGTCTGGTTACCATGGTAGGAAGTTATCCATTCATCTCTGCCTCCATTTGTTCGGAAACGAATTGGCTAGCTACTCCCTCTGCCACAAGCCAATGGCAAGTGGTCGGTGATTGGTGGGCCCCACCATGATTTATGTATTTCATTCATGCCATCCATCTATTTTTCTAGATCATTTTATGATATGAGACCAAAAATGAGGTATATCTAAATCTCAAGTGGACCACATTATAGGAAACAGTGTTGAATGAGCGTCAACCATTAAAAACCTTTTGGGGGCCATAAAAGTTTTGGATAAAGCTGATTTTTGTTATTTACCCTCATCTAAGCTTGTATGACCTAATCAACAGATTAGATGTCAAATAAACAGTACAGTGGGCCTTAGGAGGATTTTAATGGTGGATATCCGATCAATATTATTTTCCAGTGGTGTGGTTAACCTGAGATTTATATCCCTCTTAATTTTTGGATCAAGCCCTAAAATGATCTGCAAAAATGGATGAATGGAATGTACAAAACACATACATCATGTTGGGGCCACAGAGCACCGACCACCAGCCACCGGGCGGGTGGCAGGGGGAGTATCCAATCCGGTTCTGATTTCGTGTGAAAACCTGAACTTAGGTGGGGCCCACTATGATGTTTTTGAGAAATCCTCCCTGTCCATCCATTTGTGAGTTCATTTTAAGACATGTTGCCAAAAATGAGCTGTATTCAAAGCTCAAGTGAGCCGTATTAAAGGAAAATGTGGTTAGAGAAATTCCTACCGTTGAAACCTTCTTGGGTTCAACAGTGATGTTTAGATGTCATCCATACTGTTAATAATATCATTCCTATTCGGATGAACTAAAAACAAAAATATTAGCATGAATCAAAACTTCTGTGGCCCCACGAATATTTCAACTGTGTATGTTTAATTATCACATTTTAGGATCACTTGAGCTTTAAATATGGTTCATTTTTGGCAACATGTCCTAATATGAACTCACAAAATGGATGGACGGGGAGGATTTTTCACAAACATCATAGTGGACCCCACCTGGTTCCCAGTGCTAGGGGTGTACAACGAGTCAAACCGAGCCAAGCTGGCCTCGGCTCGACTCAACACGAACAATGCCTGACCTCAGCTCAAACTTGGCTCGGCTCGGTCCTCGAGCCAGACTGGCCACCTCAGCTCGGTTCTGTCAGCAGCTCGGGCTGAGTTCAAGCCAAGTTCGTCATTGAGGCATTTCCGCAAACACCTGAACTGTAACTTCAAAATCTCACTGTTTTACAAACAAAGGCAATGGTTTTACAGGTATTTTCTCAAACACCTTCTAAGTAACATAAAAAGCAAAAAAAAAAAAAAAAAAAACAAAGAGTAAAGGTATTTGTTTCATGTACATGCCTTCCTTGCCACCAACCAAACCTTCCTTGCTAGCTTGTCACCTGCGATATTTTGTTGAGTCATTTTATCAAACAATTGGTGAGCAACATCAATGGAAAAGTAACTGAGTCACCGAACTAGTTCAATCCAAGCTGGATTCGATCCAAGTCAAGTCAGCTTGGCCTGCTCAAACTCGGCTCGAACTCATTTTTGAGCTAAAAAAAAACAACTTGATTCGGCTCGAACTCAGCTTTGAACCAAGTAGAATAGAGCTTTTTCGAGTCGAGTCGAGTCGAGCGTGCTAATCGAGCTAGCTCGGTTTGTGTACACCCCTACCCAACGCAGGAACTTCCTGCTAAAGGCTTTCGAAGTAAATTCACCTCCCACGGTAAGCTACGTGAGGCCACCTTATTTTTGTGGGAAATACACCCCTACCATCCGTTTTTCCAGATCATTTTATTACACGGGCGAAGAAAGATGCAAATCCAGAACTAGAGTGGGTTGATTGATAAGAAAATGTGAGTAGGTAAATGCCTACGATTGAAACGTCCCTAGGTCCACTGTTATGCTTACATGTCATCCATATAGTTCATAGGCCATTCCTGTGCATGGGTCATTACTACTGGGATGAACTAAAAACACGAAAAGTGGCCTGGGTCATTACTACTCGGGGAATAACTATTGAGAATCCATGGAGCTTTTTGGACTAGTCAGTAGTCACATAGCCTTTCAAATATATGGGAATAAAAAAATAAATTTTTAATAAATTAATTAGTTCAAAAAGCTCATATTTAAAATAAATTTAAAAAATGAAATAAAAATCTTTTAAATAATTAGTTCAAATTTAAGATAGAGGTTTAGACTCAAACTCCAACTTAAACACCCTAAAAACATGACTTGCTATAAATACTAAACTTACTATTTATAGCGGGTCATCATTCCTACTAGAAGTTATGGTTTTCGACCAAAAATAAGAAGTGTCTAATTTGGCCTAACAATGTTATTCTCCTAATTTTTCTAACCCTTTTTCATGTTGTACATGACTCTTATGAGTCAAAGGATAAGGCCGAGTTGGGACTCTTGAAAGCTGAGTTTCCACCCTACCTGTCAATTGAACTGCTTCATCCATGGTTTCGACCGAGTGCATTTAAATTCGGTCTTACATTATTGATCATGAATCGATTATGAATCGTGTTATCTTTTGCAATTTTGGTCTCTGCCAAATCATTTCACGTTGCCAACTGCTAGAATTCTTCAGCGTAATCTGTAATGGTTTTATTCCCTTGCCTGTAATTTTGGTATTAATAGAATAATACATGCTCCTAATCACTGGTGAGGAATCATGATTGAAGAAGTTGTTTCATCCGCGGCTATGATCGGATGGGTGCATTGTTTTGTTAGCCACGTGAGAGTTATAATTGCTCCCACCAGGGATTTTTATTTAAACGCAACCAATTTCATTTTCTTATGTTTTGACATGTCCATGTAATCAAAATACCGTTCTACTTTGGCTAACCAATTATGTAAGTATTGTATACGCAATAAGCTATTAAAACTAGGAAGTTTAGCCTTTCCTCGATAGCTTATTTCACTGCGATCTAGTCAATCATCTCCATGAACCGATCGTCGAGCAACGACACCATCGATGTCCTCATCGCTGGAGCTCGACTCATTTGGAGTAGCCCTACAATTTACCTTCGGAAGCGCTTTACAGTAATCGGGGTTATGTCGTACAGAGATCACGGGTGGCTAAGCATCGCCTCAGGATCAGACCAGAATTAGTGCATCCGTAATATGGTCAAGGATTGCATATAGCCCTTGCATGGTCAACTGACTCTCTCGATGGAAAGCTTCCATTCTTTCCAATAGATAATGAATCCATGTATCACCGTCCACAAGATATTGGTCCATTCTGTCATTAATTGTCATCACCCCGAGGGGAGTTATCATGCCCCAAACTCGAAAACCGGGCTCATAAAATTCTCGATCACCGAATCCGGTGCCGACAGCCTCTGTAGTGCCCAATTCTCGGCTCCCAGAGCTCATTCGTCAGGTTCCGATCCTGGGATGTTATGAGGAGAATTTTCAACATCAGTTTATTCATACTAAGTATAACCAAAGGCATAACCCATAAATAATAACCAAAAACTCCATCACATTTCCACTATGATAAAAAATTTACAAGTACAGTGTGCATAAAAGGGAAATACAATGATGATAGACAAAAGCTCCAAGATGATCTGCCACGTGCTCTAACCTCAGCACTGCTCCAATCTAATGTCACATTCACGCAATGGTTGTGCATAAGCTTATGAAAAGTTTAGAGGGTGGTGGAGTGTGTGCGTAAGGTAGTAATACAATTATGCAGTATCATAGTAATGCGGAATATACTGATGAATCTCTGAATACTATTAGCTGTACCAAGGCTATGCAATTTAAGGCATGAATGATGTTGGCCATATCAAGGCCATGCGATACGAGATGCAACTCAAGCATACGAATCCTCATCTAAGTCCATATATTAATATTAGCCATATCAATACAATTCAACTCTGGAATATAACCAGGGTCTAGTACACTCCAAACCAAATTGTCGCCCCATCGCGTGCAATAAGGTGAGTGGAAGAGACCTCACTATCCTTCTACCAATATCAGGCCCAACTCGTCGATAGCGGACCCATTCCTCGAGCTGGTCAAACTCAACCTAACTTTGTCCCCTCCTCTTAGGAGGGTAAGGTTGCACCCCCTTCTAATCGACCACGATACAGTGGAAAGCACGGCCTTCTGGTAATCAGCACTCGACACTCATGCACCCACTCAGTCTAGACGTTGGAGCAACCTACTTGTATCATAAGGGTTTAGGGACTTTCACTCAGGGATATCTATAGCACCCCATATAGAACAAGATTTCCGGTATCCAAACCTGCCAACTACGATATGCTTGTGGAGGCTATAGCCTTGATGTCGCTAGGGTGTACTGTATACATGTCACACAATGCGAGATGCATGAATCACGTAATACAGTCATACAGCAATCATGCGTGTACTGTGCGCTCATGTGAGTATCTCCCTTTACCAAGGAGTCCCATAACAATCTACCCAATGACATATACTATGATCAATCATTCATCTCGTCACGAGCATGCAGATGATGCACATGGGCATGTATTATGATATTATGTTGTCACATACTTATAATCGGTGTTGATAACCGGCGTCAGCCTAGATAATCGGCACCGATAATTAGCATCGATAATCTGCACCGATAATCAGGGTCGATAATCGGCACCAATACTCAGCATCGATAAATAAAGCGGAGTCTATAGATGATCAGCCAATCAACCATAGTATAAAGATCAACACTCGGCCGTGGTTATATCAAATCTGATAACACGGAGTCATCCGTCTACGGTGAATGGGGCCCACTTATTTGGGTTAACCTACTAAGGGAATGATGAGAATGGGCCTAACAAGGCCTAAGGGAAGGTCACGATGTGGACATCCAACCATCATTGCCCATCAATGTGGACATCTAACCAACATTGCTCCCAAGGAGTGACCTACATAGGGCCAAACATATAATGGGCCCATGGCCTCACGTACAATCCCGATGGGCCTTACTTATGTCATATAGGCCTCGTCATATGGGCCAACATACATCTCATCGGGCCTCGAATACACAACAGGTGGGCCTTGCACCTGGGCTTCAAATATATCACAATGGGCCTCTTATGTCAAGCGGGCCACATCACATGGGCCACATTATATGGGTCACACCAATGGGCTTCATGTATATCAAATAAGCCGCACCGATGGGCCTCATTTATATCAAATCGTGCCCAACCTTATGTATATTTGAATTCGGCCTATTCATAAGTTAACATAGAGATAAATGAAGTGAAAACAATATTAGCTTAATTGGAAATTACCATGGCCCTTAGAAGTTTGAACGGTGGAAGTCACTATCCACTATTTAAATGGTGGGGTCCACTTGAACTTTAGACCTGACTCACTCATTTTCTCATGCCATAAAATGATCTCACAAGTGGTTGGAGGGTATGGATACAACACATGCGTCATGGTGGGCCCCACCACCCAAATAGTGGGCCGTGAAGATAAAACACATACATCCTGATGGGGCTTGCACTTCAAATAGTAGTGGGGCCCACAGAGTTGGGCGGTGTGGATTGTATCCACACGTGCAATAGGCCCCACGGACCTAGCTGACGCTAAGGGAGCAGGTACATAGCTGCTGAACATGCAGCCTCAGCTGCTTTAAAGAGACAAAGGTGGGTCCCACGTAGGGCCCACTCTCATATATATATATATATATAGCTACTGTCAGTGCAACTTTATGCATTAAAAGGGGCTAGAGGTGGGTCCCATGTAGGGCCCACCCTCATAGATGTATATATATATATAAAACATATATATTATAATATAATATATAATATATCATATTATATATATATTAATATAATATAATATAATAATATTATATTTAATATAGAATCAACATCCAGGCCTTGGACGGCCTGGACATACACATACATCATGGTAGCCCACACATGGGGTGGGTCCCACCGTCTAGGGATGGTGGATGGTTTGGATAAAACACATACACTGTGGTGTGGCCCATCAAAATGGATGGACGACATGAGTGAGTCCCATGGACCCACCGTCAGTCCTAACCTCACTGTTAGCCACCCGTACTAGGGAATCAATGCTAAGACCTCAGCGTTGAAATGAGGTATCTTTCACCCAGTCTACCTCTTGGGCTATGGATCTGGGTGTGGATAATCATATAAAGGAGGGCCCCACACGGACGTGGGTCCCACCGTCCAGTGGCGGTGGATGGTTTGGATAAAACACATACACTATGGTGTGGCCCATCGAAAGGGATGGAGGGCGTGGATGGGTCCCATGGACCCCACTGTCAGCCCACACTTCACTGTTAGTACACCCACTGTCAGTCCACACTTCACTGTTAGCCCCACCCCATGTCATTCCACACTTCGCTGTTAGCCCACGTCAGCGTCCCTGGACCCTGGACAGTGTGGATACAACACGGGCATCATGGTGGGTCCCACATGGACGTGGCCCACCTGATTGGATCAATCTAATATTTGTTTTTTCCTTCCATCCAGGCTCAATAACGGGCTGGACGGTGTAGATCCAACTCGTCCATCGGGTGGGTCCCATGAAGGTGGATTGCATGGATAAAATATAGACTTCATGGTGGGCTATAATCATCGAAAGAGAGAGAGAGAGAGAGAGAGAGAGAGAGAGAGAGAGAAAAGGAGAGAGAGAAATCGGAGATAACGAAGGGGCCCCGCCACTATGGGCCCCTCTTGGATACAAGCATACATCAAAGTGGGTCCCACCATATGTGGGTCCTTAGATCACAAAAGATAAATACAAAAGAATAAAAATGTGGGTCCAAGATCACCCAAAGTCCACTTCTTTTTACTCCCTTGGCTTCCTTTACTCCTTAGCTTCGATCTCGATGAAAGAGATGGAGGTTTGATGGTTGAGATGGGAGATGAGAGGGTAGGAAGTGGGCCACACATAAAGCTCTCTTATAGGTTTGAAAGGGCTTGGACATGTGATCTTTTAGGTTGCATGGAAAAATGGTTTGAGAATGAGAGAGAGAGGGTTGTAAAGAGAGAGAGAGAGAGAGATGGGTGATGGATGTGGTGAGTGATGGGTGTGTAAGAACTTTTTGACTTTAGGGGTAGATGGTGTAAGAAGGGTATGGGGTGTGTAAGAACTTTGTTGACTTATGGGGTTACTTGGGGATGGGTGTGAGGTGATGGTGTACTTGACTTTTGATGGGATTGATTGATTGATGGATGTGATTAGGTAGAGATTCTCTTGGGTTTAGCAACACGTGGCATTTTCTCGAACTGAACGCAAGCCCACATCTCCTGGCTTGGGTATTACCTCAGCGTGCGAGACACGACATCAGAACCACGGCGATGATGCGGTCGATAGGGTACAAGTCTCGAGTTGAGCCGACTCTGGTTTGCAGGACTTGGCCTAGGATCGCGTGCAAACGTTGGATACAGTTTGAGGGTTGCTGGAATTCGACAGGGAGGATCGTAGGAACCTACGGAATGGGATGGACTATGATGTGGGTCTTACAGGAGTCCTTGCTTAATACTAACTGACGCAAGAAGGGATGTGATGAGATTGATCACCATCTTCCTCAGGAAATAACGACTCTGAATCCATAGAGCTCTTTGCGCTCCTCATAGGGTTTCCTTAAATTCACGAGGAATAAAAAATAGAAATAATTTCTAATAAATTTGAAATAAAGTAATTGATGATAAACAAATGGAATTACAATCCTTTAAATAATGAGCTCAAACTTGGGACGAAGTTTTAGACTAAAACATCCTAAATCGTGACTTAATAAACTTCTTATTTATATACGGTCACCATTCCTTCTAGACATCGTGGTTTTCAGCCCAAAATAATAAGTGTCCAATTTGGCCTAACCATGTTATTCTCGTAATTTTTCTATGCCCTTTTCAAGTTGGGGACAACTCCTACAACTTAAGGGATAAAAGGTTAAACTTGAACTAAAACTTACTATATTATAGTAAAAATGAAAATAAAAGCAAAAATTAACCATTGATCTAATGTAATGTCACAAATTCGGCGTGTGCAACTCGGCATAGCTGGTTGGTTGGCTAAAGTAGCTTCTCCTACCCCAAAATCATATATGATATATCGAAAAACTCATCCCATTTTACGAGATATGACTGTTTTAAGGTTCTGACGGTCCAGATGATTTCCACCACTGATCAGGCCTTCTCTAGTCCATCTTTGCCATGAAAGTGTCTGCGACCTACTATACATCAGTCCCCTCCACTTCAAAAGAACTCAACCTCAAGTTCTTGTGCAACTTCGGTTCATGATACTCAGTCAGGTCCACAACGTTGAAAGTACGTGAGATTTCCATGTCATTTAGAAGATCAACATCGTAAGTGTTGTCATTGATCTTTCAGAGGATCAGTATCAATCCAATCTTATTGTTCTTCGACTTCTTGTAGGTCTCTCATCGCATAGATGCACCATAACATGGCTGCCCACCTCGAATAGCTTTTTGTCGACGACGCTTGTCAGCTTGCTCCTTATATTTGTCATTTGAAACTTACATCTTGATTTGCACATCCTCATGAATGCCCACAATTTGGTCTGTCATATATTTTGTTACAATGCTCATGCCCGTGAGCTTAGGCAAAGTGACCACGTCAAGTGTGTGGTGGGTGCTTTGTAAGTGCTATAATTTATATCCCTGTCGGTTGTCAAATTTGTGGTGTCAAAATCACTGTTATATAACTTGCATAAGTGAAGCTCTCTCAAAGATCAACATTCATGAACAAGCAAAGCTCACAAGTACAAAGATCAACCTTGACTACAAGTATTGATCACAAGTCATGACTCAAGAATGCAAGACTTTAAGAAGAGTACAAGGCAGTTCGTAAAGAACTCACGACACTTTCAAGGTTGAGCTACATCAAGATTTCAAGATTGAACTACATCGAGACTTCAAGGCTTAAACTTCAAGGTTACTTGTTCCTAATGTTTCAATGTCCTTACTTCACGATTAGGGTTTGATTGACCTTAGGTTGACCTTAGAAGTAGGCCATTTTGGATACATAAGTCATATGTTTATGTTACATAAGTTTGGGCTGTTCGAAAACTTGTCCTAGGCTTTCTTCGACTAGTCTTAGCTTTGCTTCGACCAGTCTAAGAAATTCCTCGATCAGTCGTAAGGTTGTTACAAAATTCGGATATTTTCTATTAGCCTTCAACTAGTCCAGGAAACTGTTCGACCAGTCGAAGGAACAGTGTCGACTGCATCTTCGACCAGTCGAAAATCTTTGACTCAAAGTCCAGCGATTAATTACAGGATCTTCGACCAGTCGAAGGAGACCTTCGACCAGTCGAAGGTAACCTGCGACCAGTCGAAGGAGACCTTCGACCAGTCGTAGAACAGTCAAAGCTTATCGTGCCCGATTTTTTTCAAATCTGTTACTTCTTCGACTAGTCGAAGAGCTCCCTAGATTAGTCGAAGACGCGATCTGCTCACCTATAAATAGAGCACGAATCTCAGAAGAAAAGCAAGGAATTAATTAATCTATTCAAGCCAATCTTCGTCAAACTTCTGAGAGATAATTCTGTTCTCCATCTAAGCTAAGTGTGCTTATTTAATATTCTATTTCTTTAGCTTTATTTAATTGATTTTGTTTCTGCTATTCCAATCTAATTTGATAAGAGGAATTGTTATTCCCTTTCTTTGGAATCAAAATCAATTAAGGCAAGCCCTATTTGGTTTAATTTAAAATCTATTAGAACTAGAACCATTGTAATTGAGTACTGAACATTGAACTTGGACATTCAATCATTTACTCTGACTTGGTTCTACCGGGCTGCTACAACGAAGGAGATAATCAGGTATTTTACATTTAATTGTAAATTCTTTCTGTTTTGGTTTCTTTCAAGATTTGCCAGAAAAATCTTGTTGTATTGGTTATCTAAGGAGAGCCAGGAAAACTCAGAAGTGGGGTTTTTTTTTAATTGTGTAAGCCCACAGACAAAGACATAATTGTAAAGGTTTTGGGTGAACCTGTGAAAACCTATTTTGTTAGTGAACGCTAATATCCCCTGTGTGAGGATATTAGGAGTGGAGTAGCATTCTGTGTGGCTGTTGTTTAACAGTTGGTGAACACATAGGCGAACCACTATAATCCCTTGTATTGTGGTTGAATGATTTATATTTCTAATCTTTAATTATTTATTTGTGGGATGTATGTATGGTGGTGAATGTTGTAATCATTTAATTCAAGCATTGTGGGAATTTTGTAATAGTTTAGAATTTATTTTCTGCTATTCCTTTATCAGCTTGAAATTCAATTTCCTTTAAAGTTGTTCCAACAAGGTTGCCCTGCCATTTTTATGGTGTATGGCTGTCCCTAGAACAACACATTTGTGATTACAATTTATTTCAGTACAGTTTGTGTTTATTTCTATATTCCTCTTTGGTTTGAGATTTGATACAAAGATCTTTCTAGAAATAACGTTGTCCTACCATAAACTCTGGTTTTTGGTGTAAGGTTGTTCTTAAAACAACATTTGTATCAACCTCTCAAGATCTGAATTTTGAAGTTGTTTTACTTTCCTGCATTGTGATTTATTTTGGCTATCATATTCTTTTTAATTCCGCTGTTATAAGTTTTATTTGGCATAGTCCTATTCACCCCCCCTCTAGGATATATAGCTAGGCCTTTTCACACTTGACCATAAACAATTTGGAACGAGGACTTCCTTGTTGAGCAGTTAAACATGTTGTCGAATGCATACTCTGCTTGAGAAAGGCCAAATCTCACTGCTTCGGTTTGTCACCTAAACTACACCAGAGGAGGTTTTTCAACGTGCAATTCACAACTTCAGTCTGACCATTGGTCTGTGGGTGATAGGTACTATTGGATTGGATTTGCATACTAAACTAATTCCACAAAGTCAATCAGAAATGGCTAATGAACTTCGTATCACAGTCAGAAGTAATGGTGTTGGGAACCTTGTGTAGCCGCATGACTTCTCTAAAGAATAAATTAGCTACATTGTTGCATCAAAGGTCTTCTTACATGTGATAAAGTACATCATCGTTGAGAAATGATTTTTCACTACAAACACCGAATCCATGCCGCAGTGTGTTCATGGGAGACTAAGCACAAAGTCCATAGATAACTCCCCGTAAGGGTCGTCAGGCATAGGTAACGGGGTATATAGGCTTGTATTCTAAGATTGTGCCTTGGAGGTATAACAAACACGACAACGTTGCACTGCTTTACCTACGATACGTGTCAATTGTGGCTATTAATGTCGTTCCTCAACAAGAGCCCACATCTTGTCTCGTCCAAGGTGTCTACCAAAGTTACCTCCATGTAGTTCTTGGATAATTTACTCCCTCAGAGAACTTTAAGGGATGCACAATTGATTTTTATTGAAGAGAAAATTGTCTTGCATATGTAAGACACTGGAATGACCCTCTTAACACATCATTCATGCATATTTAAAGTCCTCCCTCTTGACATATAACTCCTTGAGACAGTCGAAGCCGATCACCTAATTGCTTAGAGTAACAAGTAGTGATGTACGATGGTTAAGTGCATCAGCCACCTTGTTTCGCTGCCTTAACTTATGTTTTAGAGTGAACGTGAATTCCTATAAAAATTTTACCCATCTATAATGCACACGATTCAAGTTTGCTTGACTATTAATAAACTTTAAGGCTTGATGGTCAGTGTATAGAACAAACTCTCTTTAAATCAGATAATGTCGTCAATGTCACAGCACTTAAACTACTACGTACAGCTCAAGCTCATATGTCGACTACTTCTTTCGAGCTTTACTGAGCTTTTCACTTATAACACTCTAGTTACCGAAACTCGAGTACACTACTCATTTTTCAAAAACCCAAGTGTTAACCTTTAAAGATAAGCCAAATTTCACGTACACATTTTTTTACTTTTCTTTATCAGAGTTAGAAATTTAACGGATGGAAACAAATCAAGTATAAGAGGGAAGTCCAAATACACATAATAAAATAATCGAGTGGCTGCCCGAAAGCTTATACAAACCAATGTTAAAAGTTTTTACAATACATGATAGTACAAAATTAAATACGAATGAAATTAGTAATAGAAAGTCGCAAGATCATTTGACTCTTATTCCGCATGAACACCAGCATGCCCATCATCTACTTCTCTTGCACACTGAATATGGTTTGATAGCGTCAATGGCTATCGCAGTGAGTTATCACCCCCAAGATTTATTGAAACATCAAGATAATTTGGCATAGTTTATCGGGGAAAGTCCATAATGAATATTTCACAATAATCATCATAATAAGGAGTCAAAGTTCATTAGATGCATATGCAAACATTAAATAAATTTCACAATGGTATTCTTGTTTAAATGCATGAATGCATGCACATACTCACAGACATGTAGATGCACATCCAACTGGTAAAAATATCGCCCAAGGAGAACTAGCCACCCGAAAAAGTACACAAAGTTACACCCTAAGGAGAAGTAGCTACCTGGAAGAGATCAAACAACAAGGACACCCAAGTCAAATTAGTCTTCTGGAAAAGTACTCAAAGGTACGCCCTAAAGAGGACTAGGCACCTAGAAAGTCCATGCGACAAGGACAACCTATAGTGATTTGAATGCACGTGATAATAACTTAGAATCACTTGGTAAAATACTCTATGGTACAGCACATAGTGCCCTAAGAAACCTCGCGTCTTAAATCAACCACCCGGTAAAATCCACATGCCATGAAATACCACCATCCCCAACTCATGAGACTAATAAATAAGATGTTTAAAGGTAATCTCTTCAACTAGTGGCCAATCATAGTTCGACAAGTGGAACTTACCATCGCAGGGTTATATGAAAATAACCCATAAAAGTCGCAAAAGGGCAAATAGTCAATCAAAGCCATATAAGGCAAATAGTCCATTTAATGATGCGATAGAAGGGATTGTCTCCAAAAAGCCATAAAGGCACAAGAAATCCACAAGATGGTAAGTCCGTCTATTACATAATTTGCTACTAGTTCGAGAACCCTCCAAAAGCACCATAAAGTAATCACAAGTGGTGAAATAAGCCACGTAATATCGATAGCTCTTACATAGATAAAATGTTCAGTTTAAAACGAAATAGGAATATTTGAGATTTATGGCAAGTTTGAATACTTGAATTTAAATCCAATTATCAATCATTTACAAGGAATCATTCAAATATGAACTATCATCACTTCCATTGCAGGTTGTATTAGATAAGTAATAAAGTAAATGAATTAAGATAACTATCACGATGTAGAAAAGCTTGAAGGGTGATCCTTATCTTGAAGTGTGGATTCTCTTCTTGGTAGACTAGAGATCACAAAGGGATTTAAAGCACTTGATCTAACCTAAAATATCATACATGGATAGTTAGGCTACATTTATTTTAAGGGTTATTGCACACCTAATTCTACTACTAATGCAACAGTTACAACCTAGAACAGAGAGATAATTTTAAACTATCCAACAACTACATACCTTGATCGAGTCGACTTAGAAATGAAAGATCAACACCAATCGCTCTAGATTCGATACAAGGTTGCTCAGCTGCAACGAGTCAACTCTTTCCTTTCTTCTTCTTCTTCTTCCCATTTCTTCTTCCTTTCCCCCCTTTCTTTTTCCCAACATTTAGCCCCATTCACTGGTCTTAGCAAACTTGACTCGACTCGGTCTTAGCAAGTCGAATCAACTTGACTCAAAAGTAATCCGAACCCCACTTTCCCTTTCTCTTCCTTCCTCCACCTCTTCCTTCTTCTTTCTTTTCTTCTTCCCACAACACACATCCAACAAATTACTGGGTCAAACCAGAACTCAGGAAACTCACTGAGTCAACTCGGTAATGACTCAATGAAAGGTGGTGATGAGTCGGGCTGCAATGTGGCACATACCAAGTTGATCAGGAAGCAAAGGTAATTGGGTAATCCCAGTCACCACTCGGCTCATTAAATAACAAATGCTCCCCAAATGAATCGAATTCAAGTTGGACCTGACAGACTCAACCGAGTTAACTCGGTAGTGATGCACAGCCTCTCCTCTCTCCTTTCTTCTTCCATTCCTATCCTTCTTCTTCTTCTTCTTCTTCTCTCTCTCTCTCTCTACTAGGATTTCAACATCATGCGGACCTGACCCAAGCCTAGATTCGAGCCCCAACTTAGCAGTGACTCGAACCAACGAGTCACAAGCTTGACTTAACAGCAACTCTGATGGGTTGAGCTGGTTTGGCAACGATGCAGCAGCCACTCCACTCCTATCTTCATTTTCTTCTTCCTTTACTTCTCTTCCTTTCTTCTCTGCTGGAGGGACCTAAGACACTGGACTTGGCCTAAATTGAGCTGATTCAGTGCAACACTACTGAGTCCAACTCCCTATCTCTCTCACGGTCTTCTTCTTCTTCTTCTTCTTCTCTCTCTCTCTCTCTTTATTCTACCAGAGAGAACTTGGACTCGGTCAGCACTCATCGTGACTCGAACCAAGTCATCAACTCATTGTTGCATCAGGAATGACGCATCTTCCCTCTTTCAAATTTCTTTTTTATAACACTTTCCATTTATGGAAAGCGTAGCCCTAACAACAGCTTAGAGCTCCACTGACATGAGCTCACGACTCGGGCAACAAGCTGGACTCACCCCTGTAATTTGGTGAGGTAGTAAAGACGGCGCACACCCCTCCCTTTCAAGTTTTTTATTTTTGGTGTGGGTTTCCCTAAAAGGAAAGAGGCTATTTATAGCCTGACAAGGGCCTAGAAAGATCGGCTACTAATTCTCTAAGATTAGTTGTAAGTTTGGTTCCAATTCGCATTGTGCATTCAGTTTTTTTTTACCGGGTTATCGACGAATCCTGATAAACTTGGTTTGCATGGTCATAATCTACTATTATGAATGGTCATAAGGCATTATAGGCCACTAGATTAACACTTCTGATTAGAGAATGGGGTCCACTTAAGGGAGGTGGGTTTTTCGAATGGATGGGGAAGATGATGGCCATGATCATGGAATGTTCCTGAACCTATGATCTGAGGCTTATGAATGGTCCTAATTGGATCACTTGACACTATGGGGTCCTTATTTTAGATGGTCATTAGCTTCCCTAATGGGTTTGAGTGCAACATGTGGCGGCGATAAACTATTCGAATGGTAGTCGAGGAAAACCCTAACTTTAAGGTGTAAACGGAGGGTTAGGATTCCTTTGCATGAGTGGTTAGGATCTAAGGATGGAGAGCATGTGTGTTGCTAGCTGTCTTGGATGACAATTTCCATTTTTGGAAATACACCGCACGCAACTCACCTTTCGCCCGAGATTATGCACAATCACATGAGCAGTTAAGAGTGAAAAATCGTGGGGTATGGTTGAAGTTTCATGGCCTACATGATGGATGGTTTAGATCATTTGTTTAATCCCATTTTGTGGTCCGCATAGATGGAAGTGTTTAGTTTTGATGGATGGAAAACACTCCGCGCACATGTCAATTGCGCCTGATGTTGCGTGCAAGTACGCAGGCACCGATATGCATAAGTTCTTGGGTTTTAACCAAAATATCCTGGGCTATATGATGGACGGTTTGGACATCTAATAAGATCATAATGGTGGGCCGAAATTTGAATTGATGGACCTTGTCCATTCACTGGTAGAAATGCAAGAGAAAAGAGAGAAAAATCTCTCTTTTTCACCATTTCATAGGGTCAACACAGTTTGACTGTGTTGACAGGTCCAGTGCACTGCGAGTGCATGAACATCTTATGCACACTCAGTTACAGTGGGGCCCATATTGATGTATGATCCAATCCATCTGACCACATTCGATATTACAGGTCCAATTAGGACCCTTAGCCAGCAATCAAGCAAATCCAAAGCTCAATGGGCCATATAATTAGGATTTGTATGTCCAGATGATAATATTAAATGATCTACTGGTTAGATTACTATTAAATGTGACTAGTCCCATTCCTAAAGAGTCTCATGAACTACTTAAGTGAAATGTAAGGGTTGGTTTTGCATTCAAATACTTTAATTTGTATATTTTAATGATAGATAGCCCCAATGTAATGTGGTGGGCTCGATGAACGATGAATTTGATGATTTGGGTCCCGATATTGATCATGGACGGCTCTTCCTACCTACCAAGGAGATCGAGATCCTAAAAATGGATTTTTCAGATGGTGTGATGGTCCATATTGTGATTCAATTGATGGATAGTTTAATCTATGGATGACGATTATACTCGACGGTTGGCTTTGGGTTAGCATGAAGTTGAATATGTCTACACTAAGTTGTGTCTCCATTGTATGTAGGTTAGTATGTAGGTTTGGTCTATGTCTACACTAAGTTGAGTCTCCATAGTAACTCTTAGAGTACTAAAAAGTGTGGGGTGTTACATCACTGTAGAAGGCTACCGTCCTGCCATCCTGTGAAAAGACTCCTCGAATTCCACCATATGAGGCGTCACACTAAACCTCAAATAGCTTGTCGAAACTAAGAAGAACCAATACTGGTGTTTTAGAAAATCAATGCTTGGTTTCAGCAAAGCTCTTATCAACCTTATTGGTCCACTAAAACGAGCATTTTTTCATGCAATATGTAATGGGTATGACTATAATGTTGTAATTCTGCATGAATCGATGATAGAATGTCGCCAACTTGTGGAAACTCCTCACTTCATGAATGTTCGTCGGAATGGACCATTCCTTGATGGCTCACACCTTTTCATCTTTCACACGAATGCATGTGGATGTCACAACAAATCCTAAGAATAATAGGATGTCTGTTAAAAAACTGCACTTCTTCAAGTTAAGATATAACTTGTTAACTGTTAAGACCTGTATCACCTTCCCGAGATGTTTCATGTGATCTATCTCACCCTTGCTATATATCAGGATATCATCAAATATACTACTACAGATCAGCCAATGAATGATTTCAACACTTGATTAATCAGACACATAAAAATGCTTGGTATGTTCGTTAGACCGAAGGACATGACCAGCTACTCATATAACCCTTCCTTGGTCTTAAATGTTATTTTTCACTCATCACCTTGCCGAATATGAATATGATAATACCTGCTCTTCAGATCGAGTTTAGAGAACATTTTGACACGTTCTAACATATCAAGCATATCATCCAACCACTATATTGGGAACCAATATTTAATGGTAATCTTATTAATTGTCCAGTTATCGACACACATGCATCGGATCCATCTTTATTCGATGTTAATAAGCTGACACAACACATGGGCTGATGCTCTCTTAAAAAAAATCTTATAGATCAATTCCTTCACCTGCCCCTAAAGTATCTCACACTCTTTTGGACTCATCCAATAATGATGACAGTTGGGCAAGCTAGCCACAGTGACGAGGTATATGTGATGTTAGATGTCCCATATGGAGAACAATTTATCGGGTAACTCGCCAGGCCAAATTTCTTTAAATTCGTTCAACAATGATCTTAAACTTAGAGGAATGTCTAAGGGCTCCGAGTCCTCGCCATTTACCACCATGGTGTACAACTCACCAGTTTCCTTAGTGTAGACACCCCACCCAAGCTAATATCTTGAGAAAGCTAAGACAATTCGAGAACCATGATCATATCCTAAACCTAACCCTAATCCTAACTTGAGCCATTACGAGCCATCATTCTAGCCAGCCCATGTCCAAAACCGACTCATTTCTCGGGTCATTTTCGGGTAACAATCGAGCTAATTTTGAGCCATTTTGAGCCAAATATCCAAAACGGACTTTGTTTCACTCTTAGGATCCAAAAAAGGACCCACCGACTAGATTTCGAGAGAAACTGTACTCGAGGTAGTAGTTTGACTACCGCGGGCGGTAGTCAAACTACCGCTTCCTCTCAAAAAACATGTGCGCATGGAACCAGCCACATGAGTTTCAGACCAAACCTAGCCCGGGCAATAGTTGGACTACCGCCGACGGTAGTTGGATTACCGCTGGCGGTAGTCGGACTACCACCACTTGCGGCCCGCGTGTGGACATCTGGGGACAGCTGTCCCAAAGCCCGAAAGTCAACTTTCTCCTAAAAATACCCCCCAATCTGAGCTATTTACCCTTTTACCAATCCCATTAGCCAATAAGAGGGTGCCATGTGGCATCTCTCTCCTCTCCACCAACCATCACTTGCCATTTCAGCATTCATCCCTCCCAAAGCCAAAAATTACCATAAAGCCATTGGAGAAGGCTATAAATAGCCCTCTCCTCTTCACATTTCCATACACATTCTCATCCAAGAAAGAGAGAGAGAGAGAGAGAGAGAGAGAGAGAGAGGGAGGAAGAGAGTGAAGGAAAGGGAAGGAACTCCCAAGCCTCCAAATTTCTAATCTTTTGGCCACCCCCTAGCCCTTCCTTTTGACTTTTTCAACCCACAAGTCTAGCCTAGATTGGTCATAGTTCGGTTCATGTCTTAGCCTACTCAAGATCAAGCCAAAGATCCATTCATTTTACATACAAGCATTCATCATGACATTTATTCCCTTCTCAACCCCCTTGCTTCTCTAGATCTCTAGTGAACGTATGCTCTGTGACTTGCCGTATATCAGATCCTGTCACATCAGAAATTTCTAGTGATCTAGTCCATTTTTCTTACCTCTTTTCATAAACATCATCACATCCACCTTCTAGACACGTTGTTGGACGTATGCTCTGTGGCTTGCCGAAATCTCGGATCTTGCCTCATCAGAAATCCACGTGTGTGCCTAGTCCTATCTCGACCACATCATCTATCCCTTGAGATTGTTTTACCACACAAAGTAGAAACTGTACGTTCGTACGGGCAGGAGGGTGCCTAATACCTTCCCTCTTTGTAACCGAGGTCCCTTACCTGGATCCCGAATCGCAGACCAGGAGTCAATCTAAGGTAGGAGAGCCTTTAGATTTCTCCAACCTTACATATTCCGTGGTTCTAGCCGACCGCGGGATTTGGACATTTTTCGGTTAGTGGTGACTCCAACATCCATAAATTAACCTAATCACCCCCACCACCAAACAATTAACATACAAATCAGTGTGGACGCTGATTTTCTAGTGTTTATGGAATAACGACTCTGTTGGGGATATGCTAGCTCGCACTAGCTGAGACCCGACTCGAAAACGTATGGTATTCCAATCTCAAGGGACATTCATAACTGCATTAAAAAAATATCTTTGGCTTGAACCCATTCAAGGCTTTCACTCACCTCATGCCTATCCAATCCAAAGTTGCCATGACAAACAACAATCCAAAGTTTCCATGGCAAACAAAAAAAAAGAAGAAACTATTACACCTAAAAGGCACCCCCAGATGACCTGAATTCATGGCTGATAATACCGCATTCACCTCAACCATGGACGAAATAGCCCAAAATTTTAAGGCTTTACAGGCCCTTCTTGCCCAATGTGTTCCAAAAGAGACTATCTAAACCATGCAAGTGTTATCACCTAGTGCCCCAGTCATCTCAACTTTCCAGCATCCTCCCCATAATGGGAGTCACCTTCAAGGCCAATTTTTCGCAACTAAGAATCCTTTCCAACAACCTCTCACTGATGAGAACCGCTATCAAATACAAACTCCCACAGTCAGGAATCCTAACCAGTTTTAACATCTTCCTCCTAATAGGAGATCCAATCAATTCCGGGGGCAAAACCTCCCTCGACCGATCTCTCCGAAATCGAAAAGCTCTGGGAGCAATTGCGAGAGGTGTAGAGGAAACTACAAAGGTAGCAAGGAGTGGATCATCCATCCACCAAATTCAAGGACTTATGTCCCTTTCCCGATGCCAGATTCCAGAGATATGATGGTACGGGGTGTCCTATGGACCATTTAAGAGCATTTTGTGAAGAGCTTAATACTATGGCAGGTAATGACGGAGCGTTGATTCATTTGTTTCAAAAATTCTTGAAAGGCGATGCATTAGATTGGTACACGTCATTAAACTACTATCGAATTAAAACTTGGGAACAACTTTCCCAAGCTTTCATTGATCGTTTTGTGTATAATCTTAATGTAGTGCCCAAAAGGGCGGACCTTGCTGCCTTAAAGCAAAGGAATGATGAGTCATTATCAGCTTATGTTGGACGGTGGCGGGTCATGGCCGCTAGAATGAAAATACCCATTGATGACAAGGAGCAAATCTACATGATCATCCACTCGGCAAACTCGAGTATATCCGGATACCTCGTATCGTATTCGTATGCCAACTTCACCCAACTCATCCGTGTTGGGGAACGAGTCGAAGCCAGAATAAGGGCTAGGACGATCTCTCCTTGGTGGCCTCATCAGGCCTCTCTAGTACAACGGATAGTGGAAGAAAGGCTTACTGGATATGAGAATGGTAACAGAAGCGTTCTTGACCTCCATCCAACAGAAGAAGACAATCTTGTCGCCTCTACCCAAGGTGCTCAATTCACTCCTTAAGAAGGACAATGGCAACAACAACAGCAAAGGGAGATTCCTCAATATGCCAATCATGGTCAGTAGATGAGGATGACTCGGGAACCTAGGTAGTTTACACCGATAGTCCAAACTTACAGTAAGATACTAGCCATGCTAGTCCAAAGGCAAATACTTACTCCACTACTGCTTAGGTCCCCACAAAACCCTCTACCGCCAAACTATAATGAGAATGAGTATTGTGCATACCAGCAATCCCGAGGCCATACAACGGACTGTTGTTTCACCCTGAAACATGCGGTCTAAGATCTGATTGATAACCAAAGGATTGCAGTTACCCCTCCTGCTGTCACCACCACTAATTACACCCTCCAAAATCTCCTGCCATCGTATCAAGTATGCCCCAGATCATCAGGAACCCCTACTAACAATATCAGCCAAGGAGAGCCACCATCGGTCAATCCAGTCCAATGCATCCATTCAATCACTGCCAGCCCAACAACAATACCCCCAAGTCTACAAGGGGCACACCTTACCAGTCCAATCCATTCATTGTCAAATACGCAAGGGGCATCTCCAGCTGGTCCAGTCTCTATTCCCCCAAGTCTACAAGGGGCACACCCTACCAGTCCAATCCATTCGCTCTCAAATACGCAAGGGGCATCTCCAGCTAGTCTAGTCTCCATCCCACTAAGTTTACAAGGGGCACACCCTGCCAGTCCAATCTCTTCGCTCTCAAATACGCAAGGGGCATCTCCAGCTAGTCCAATCTCCATGCCCCCAAGTCTACAGGAGCCACCACCAATCAATCTAATCCATACATCCTTTATCTCACAAGGGGCATCACCTGCCTATCCGACCCCTACTCTAACCCTCGTGATCCAAGAAAATGCTCCTTCTTTGATCAACATACCGCATGCCCTAGTAAAATCAGGGCCCAACTTCAATCATGTGGTAACTTTTCAAGAAGGACATTCCGATACTCAAAGGGATTTGCCTAGATTTGCTCAGTCTTCGATCCTTCAAAAGAAGAGTCCAGGACGAGTGGTTCCCACCTCTAGGAGAAAGGTCGAGAAAGAGATTAATGTCAAGATCTTAACTAGCCCCAAAACATTAACTATCACTTTTCAGGTCTTTGACATCACACCTTCATTTCATCTCCTCCCTGATCGGTCTTGGATCCATAGAGTCAAGGCTCTCTCTTCGACTCTTCACCAAAAGGCCAAGTACATTTTAGGAGATAAGGCGCTGACCGTTCTGGATGATCCCGAACAAATCTTTTCGATAGAAGCAGTCAACCATCAAGAGCTAGATATCCCGATCATAGACATATAATGCTCTAATGAGGATATCCAATACCATGGTCTCGAGTTCGAGACTATGAATTACATGCCTATTGCGTGTCCCATTGGATCAAACTATGTCTTCCCTTTAGTCGAGCACCAATATTTTTATTATCAGTTCAAATATCAAGAAAATGCAGGCATGACAGGACTGGGATATTAGCCTCCTAAGGATGAGATAGCAAAGCACAAATGCATTGGAGGAGAGCAAACTCGGCAAGAGGAGGATGGTCCCTTCACCCACACACCAATCAAATTCATCAGAGAAGGGATCATCTATTCGGTTTGCAAGCCGAGATCCGCCATGGAAGATCAAATGAGCAAAATGAGCCCAACTGGGCTATTTAAAAATGACTTAGGCAAGGGGCAAGAATTGCCTCTGATTGACTAGACCACAGTCTGGATGCCACTTGAGCTGGAAGAATCTAAAGACTCACAATGCATCAGGGATGAGCTACAGAAAGTGACATCCAACACCAACTTAGAGCCCAATCTCAAACTCGTCATGACATTTGGGCACAACAATGAGGGCCCACCTACTGATCCGTCTGGCCCTGCCTCTTAAGGGGAGGGAGTGCAGGGTAATAGCTGATTCACAATCTCCAAGACGGCACAATAAAAGAAAATAATGTTTGGCTCGTTAAGTCGAATCAGGCAATCCCTGATTCACATTGCCGTCTTTCTCTAAAAAAAAAACAACAAAAAAAATCAGAAAATTCTCAAAAAGCCAAAAACACTGGATATTTCCAAAACACCAAAAAAAAAAATCATATACTTCTCAAAAATAAAAAAATTCAGAAAATTCTCAAAAAGCCAAAAACATTGGATATTTCCTAAACACAAAAAAAAAAAAAAAATCATATACTTCTCAAAAAACAAAAAAATTTAGAAAATTCTCAAAAAACCAAAAACACTGGATATTTTCAAAACACCAAAAAATCAAAATCATATACTTCTAAAAAAAAAAAAAAAATAGAAAGTTTCAAAAAGCCAAAAACATTAAATATTTTCAAAATGCCAAAAAATTCAGATACTTATCAAAATCTAGAAACAACAGAAATTTCTCAAAACACAAAAATAACAGAAAATCTTTCAAAACTCACAGGCAATAATGTGCCAAATGCGTCTGTTACAACACCCAAGTTTAAAGTCAACTCATATGATTTCGATCTAGAGTTAGACTTCAAACTCATGCGTTTGAACAAAGCCCAAGATGGGGAAAATGATGATCCAACTCTCAAGCTAGAGGATTCCCTCATAAAGCCCGAAACAAGGGCCAATGTCGTCACGGATGATTTTGAAGATGTGAACTTGGGATCCCTTGAGCTCCCTAGAACAGTACGCATCAAGAGATCCTCACCTCTTAAATACAAGCAGACAATGACAGAATTCCTGAGACCCAGGGCTATCTAACTTTGGGTTCTCCTATGAACCCTTACCCAGATCAAATGAAGAGCTAGTCATACACTATCTGCTATGAAGCCTGAAGTCAAGCTCATCAAGCAAAACTGTCAAGATCATGTCTGAAGTCTACGATGGAGTCTTACTAATGAACGATGAAGATAAGTTATTGCGGCATGTTAGGAAGTGCTTCAAGTGTTCAAAGCTTGCATAACGAATCCATGTGCATGCTTTGAGTTTTTATAACTTATCAACACTCTAGATCCTCTTCATTATGGGGTGTGGACATCATCGAAAGAATGAACCCAAATACATCTAATGGTCATGAACGCATTCTTATGGCAGATAAAAGCAGGCGCCAATAACATCCTACATCATTAGCACAAATGAAGATAGAAGTCAAGGAAAATGATTGGTGATAAGCTCAATGCAACCAACTATATCTTGCAGATATAAAGCGTACGACGATCACTAGGACCAATGACAAGCAGGTCTGAAAGAAAGGTTAGCAACATGGTAATAATGCATATTATGCCATTGTGCCTATTAGATCTAGGGGTCAATTTCAGGCCATCCTGAGACGGTCCGCTGATCATCCACGAGGTTCTTCTGGGAGGTGTCCTTCATCTCACCATCATTAGGGGCAAAGATCTTCTAGAGCCCATTAACGGCGACAACATGAATATCTATCATGGGTAATCCTACATGACTATGTCAACAACCATAATCATAAAGTTAAAGTTAAACGACAAGAGGTTAGCATCCTGAGGTACATTCCATCATCATTCATTCCCTCCAATAAGTGTTCCAAAAAATAAAGGGTTAAAAAAGGACAAAAAAAAGATAAAGAAATAAAAAAAATGGACGAATAAAGCGCGCAGTCTAAAAAAAAGAAAAAAGTCGAACCCAATGAGTGAGAACACAATTCACCAACCCATTTCCCCTCAGGATAGTTTAACCCAATGTCAACAGCTTCATAATCATGATTGAAGACAAAGTCAAGCAGCTTACCAGTCGGCCAATAATGAATAGAGTCTAGCCTCATGCCTTTGTACAAGAAAAAGAGAAAGAAAAGTACGTGCTTAAGCAAAATGGGTGAGGCGAAAACCCGAAAGGGCGCCTCGAGTAAAAACAGTGGGCCTATAGCGGACTTGATGAAAACTTGAAAAGGCACCAAGGGTAAAAAGAGCACAGCTACCAAGGGGCAGGCAAGAGCAAAAACTTGGGACATGGTGAAAATCCAAAAGGACGCCATAGGCAAAAATGACGAGAAAGCCGGTCGTGGTGAAAACCTGAAAAGGCACTACGGGCAAAAATGGCTAAAAAATAAAAAATAAAAAGTGCAGGAACAGGAGAAGCCAAGGCAACAAGCAAAGTGAAGAAGTACACGGAAAGATAAGTTCCGGATTAGAATTCTGTCAGACTCTACCCAAATCCAAGGGGCATGATCCTAGTATGCACTACTCTCAGGGAATCGGGATCCCTAGTAAAAAAATTAGAATACCGGATTTGAGGTAGGCTAAGTTCAATATTCTAATTCTACCATCTAGGTGCAAGCTCAAACGCAAGCACACACTAACAAATTTGGCACAAAAAATTCCTTTAAAACATCTTTTTTACAAGTACATTGTTTTCCTTTTTTTACAAAAAAAAAAAACATTCATGCATATACAGGACAAGCAGCCAACAAAGTCGGGGATCCACAAAGTTAAAGTCAAAGCCCCAGAGGCCCACATTTCAAAGCCCCATAGGCCCACATTTAAAGGCCTTAGAGGCCCACAGTTCAAAGCCCCATAGGCCCACATTTCAAAGCCCTAGAGACCCACATTTCAAAACCCACAAGGCCCACATATCCAAAGCAAGGCCCATGGTCCTAGGCCCACATGTCCAAATCAGGCCTATGTTCCCCAATTGCCCCATTAATTCATTAGTGGAGGCCATCTGACTACTCAATCTAGACCGTACAATAAAAGTTGGATGACGACGCCTTCTCGCGAGATCGGACGGATGTTTCAAAAAAAAATAAATTAAAATATCTTTAAATAAAAACCGTTAGCCCCGCCAGCTCATCAGTGAAGGCAACGCGACTGTTTACATAACTTGTACAATAAAAGCCGGACGACGATGCCCTCCTGCGAGATCGGATGGATGTTTCAAAAAAAATTTAAAATATATTCAAATAAAAACCATTAGTCACGCCAGCTCATCAGTGGAGGCAACACGACTGTTTACTTATGTAAATAAAAACCGAACGACGACGCCCACCCATGAGATTGAATGGATATCTTTTGCAAAATTCAAAAATATCTTCAAATAAAATCCCTAAGGAGTCTAGCTCCAAAGAGGATGGTTTTCAAACAAATTTTAAAAATGCACGCGGCATACAGTACACTAAGGAATCTTCCATATTCTCCAGTTGCGGTCAGTGCAAATAGCTAAATAAGATTCGATCTCTTCTGATTTCTCCGGAAGATGATCAAATTCGAACATGATATATGTACGATTGACCCGATCTCTATATCTGGACAGTCGTATGAATGCTAGTAGAAATATGTGGATCTAGTTCTGGGAAGAACAATCAAAACTCGAAGTGACAACAATCCATTGTAACCAAAGTGTCAAACTCAGCAGACTGCATGACAAACGATTACCTGCATATATCTAGTCCGGGATGTTCGCAAAATTTGATCGAGTCCAAGTCGGTGTAATGAGTTCCCCGTAAGGCCGTACCAATGCGTAGGGCAGCTAACCACTTTGATGATCAAACGGAACAAATAATCCTAGGGTGATTACGTAGCAAAGGAAACGACAGACTAAACAGTACGGGAATCCTCGTAAAGCCGCACCAATGCGCAGATGCCTTACTTTTTAGACTTACCCTCCAATGCTATTAACAATCTGACGTGAAAGGATTGTGATTGGTGACCCATAAAGCCACGACAAATGCACAGGGGACAATCACAACATTTTTCTCAACACTCGTCATATGTGTAAGTAATCTCTTTTCTAAACAGTCAACTGACAATAATACAATGGCAGGCAACGGATTTGAATCACTATCCTTTCTAACTGGAAGGGTGGGGTGTCCACTTACTTTGGCCTTCGGTTGCTTGGAACCTCGGCCAAAGAGGGGCATCTTTAGACACCCCACCCAAGCTAATATCTTGAGAAAGCTAAGACAATTCGAGAACTATGATGATATCCTAAACCTAACCCTAATCCTAACCTGAGCCATTATGAGCCATCATTCAAGCCAACCCATGTCCAAAACTGACTCATTTCTCGGGTCATTTTCGGGTAATAATCGAGCCAATTTCAAGACATTTTGAGCCAAATATCCAAAACGGACTTTGTTCGACTCTCAAGACCTAAAAAAGGACCCACCAGCCAAATTTCGAGAGAAACTGTACCCGAGGTGGTAGTTTAACTACCGCGGGTGGTAGTCAAACTACCGCTTCCTCTCAAAAAAATATACGTGGAACTAGCCACACGAGTTTCAGATCAAACCTAGCCCGAGTGGTAGTTGGACTATCGCTAGCAGTAGTCGGACTATCGTCACTTGCAGCCCGTGTGTGAACATCTAGGGACAGCTGTCCTAAAGCTCGAAAGTTAACTTTCTCCTAAAAATACCCCCCAATCTAAGCTATTTACCCTTTTACCAACCCCATTAGCCAATAAGAGGGTGCCATGTGGCATCTCTCTCCTCTCCACCAACCATCACTTGCCATTTCAGCATTCACCCCTCCCAAAGCTAAAAATTACCATAAAGCCATTGGAGAAGGCTATAAATAGCCCTCTCCTCTTCTCATTTCCACACACCTTCTCATCCAAGAGAGAGAGAGAGGGGGGGGGGGGGGAGAGGAAGAGAGTGAAGGAAAGGGAAGTTGCTCCCAAGCCTCCAAATTTATGATCTTTTAGCTACCCCCTAGCCCTTCCTCTTGACTTTTCCAACCCACAAGTCTAGCCTAGATTGGTCATAGTTTGGTCCATATCTTAGCCTACTCAAGATCAAGCCAAAGATCCATTCATTTTACATACAAGCATTCATCATGACATTTATTCCCTTCTCAACCCCCCTGCTTCTCTAGATCTCTAGTGAACATATGCTCTGTGACTTGCCGTACATCAAATCCTGTCACATTAGAAATTCCTAGTGATCTAGTCCATTTTTCTTACCTCTTTACATAAACATCATCACATCTGCCTTCTAGACACGCTGTTGGACGTATGCTCTGTGGCTTGCTGAAATCTTGGATCTTGTCGCATCAGAAATTCACATGTGTGCGTAGTCCTATCTCGACCACATCATCCATCCCTTGAGATTGTTTTACCACATAAAGTAGAGACCGCACGTTCGTATGGACAGAGAGGGTACCTAACACCTTCCCTCTTTATAACTGAGGTCCGTTACCTGAAATTCCGGATCGTAAACCAGAAGTCAATCTAAGGTAGGAGAGCCTTCGAATTTCTCCAACTTTACATATTCCGTGGTTCTAGCTGACCGTGAGATTTGGATATTTTTCGGCTAGTGGCGACTCCAACATCATAAATCAACCAAATCACCCCCACCACCAAACAATTAACATACAAATCAGCGTGGGCGCTGATTTTTCAGTGTCTATACTTAGATTCCTCCACAAAATCTTAAATGGTCAAGAGGGAGCTCCCCTTCACTTTAGAAGCTTCAGGGGTGATTTTCTGATATCATAGGGGCAAGGATCATCTTTCAACCGTCCTTAATGAAGACGTAAATTACCTTGGTTGACCAAGTAATATATAACATGATTTCATGTCGACCATGTCACAAAGTACTTGATCTTTATAATTCCTACCAATTGAAAATGAGACAGTGCATTGTTTAGTTACCTTGATCTCGTTCACCTTTTTATCCAGCCAATTTAGTAAGGGAATAAAGCTTTGTCGTATGTAGCCGTAACTTGTCCATCATCACCTTCGAGATAATGTTCTCACTATTATTTTATCTATGATTACATCATAGCCTTTGACTTTTACAGTACACCACGTATGGAATATATTATGCCACTACTAGTGCACCTCATTGGAGTGTACAATAATTACCTCACGACCAAGGATTCGCCATAATCCTCAGCCAACCATTCTTTGTCACCAGCTTCTTCTTCAATGGCTTGTTTATCTTCATTAAATTGAGGGCCTTCTTCTATTGTCTCACTTTTAGTGCCCCTTCATTAATGGCCAAGTGAGCTGTGGGGCGTTGAGGGCACACATTTTATAAGTGGCTCAATTGGCCACAACGATAACAATTATTCAACCTTGGTCGACTATAAGGATTTGAAATCCTACTTAGACACGCTGTTGTGGGTGTTGCACGTTGAGGCCTAAATGGACTACTCCCAATGTCATGATTTGCGGTTGTAGGAGGTTGAGAATACCCTCCTACTGGTTCATTTCCTTTGATAGTGTTGAATCTTGCATGGGACCTATCATGGGGGTTGAGTCGAAAGATAAGGCCGAGTAGAGACTCTTGCAAGAGTGTTTCCACCCTACATTGTCGACTCCTCTTCTATATAAATCAATTTTGACCATAACCTCTCTAACCGTCATTGCACTAGACTCGGACTTGGCTTGGCATGCCACAAAACTCAGCCTAACTCAACTCGAGTTGTGGCCGTTGATGATCACCCGTCAGAAGGCCCGGTTGCACACTGCCTTGATTTGAGCTTCACCAGAGCAACCTGGATCAGCTTCGGGATGATCACCTATGATCGAACAGTGTTTGGAAGGCCCACCTGATGGACATTCAGTGGCCACACAGCCTGTACGACAGCTGCTTCTTGACGAGGAGGGAGATGGAGCTTTAATGGCAGCTTCCAAATGGTGGTGTTTTTCTTCAATCCGGCTCTTGTGTATGGTTTGGTTAAACTCCAGTGAGCTTATGGGCATGGGTTTTTAGAGGTCGAACGAAGTTAGCTCGGTGGGTTCGAAGGGAGGAAGAAACGACTGGTTTTCTTTCGAGCGGCTATAAGAGATGAAGACAGACTACTACTGCTCAATCCTCTCTCATCTTAAGCATGCCCTCAGCTCTCTCAAGTCCGTTAGATCAAGGTTAGATAGCCCGGATTCATTCTATAGCAGGGAGGCAGATGAAAATAGTTGGCGCGACAAAACCGGCTGCGGTTTGGTCTTTGGCGTCGATTTTCCACTGAAAACCCTAATCCGCGTGAGCAACGGTGGGTGACTAAGATGTGTCTAAACAGAGGGCTAGGATTGGAGGATTCCTCCTCACACGAATCGCTAGCTTAACAACAATAAGGCGGTTTCTATTTTTGGAAATATGGTTGCATGCAGCCCTCTTGCACCTACATTTGTGTGCATGCACGTGTGGGACATCCTGCTTTTTTACACCAGGTTTTGGTTAGAATGACCCGCCCAACACGTTGGACGGTTTGGATCATCTAAGTGGGCAATCATGGTGGGCCATAGCACATCCCAAACGAACATTATTTGTCCTTCAGGGCGCGGGTGGGAAAATAAAAGAGAGAGAAATCCTCTCTTTTTAAGGAAATGTCGGGTCAACCCGCTTTGACCAGGCTCCCCGGACCAGTGCACCACGAGTGCACGCATTCCATGTGCACATCCACTCTCAAGTGGGGTCCACAATGGTGTGTGATCCAATCCACTCCGTTCATCTAGTTTATCGGCCCGTATTATGGCCCAGTCTAAAGAATGAAGTAGATCCATGACTTAAGTGGGCCATAACATCTGAATTATGGCCTTTAAGTGTTGACCACCGTTGATTCGTGATGATCCATGGTCCACTCCCGTGATCAGAACCGTTCATCTAACGAGTGAGCCACCCAGAGCCATTATCTATTTTAAACTGATGTTATTTAACCAGATGGATCACATAACGTTTATTTTTGGGTTCAAACTATGATTTTCATCCATCCGATGATATGATGGATTCTAAACTTGACCATTAGTGATCCTTGGAGTTTGATATTGACAATAGACAGTCTAATCCATCTATTGAGGTGATTTATAGAGATGGATCGCCCAAATATTGGTTGTAAGCCTAAGGAATGGTGAATCTAGTGACGTAAGTCTTGAAACTAATTTTCCATAGCTTAATCCATCTAACAGGACATCGTCTGATGTTTTATCCCAATTAGGTTCCTAAAATTAAGCCTCATGAGATTCAATGTGGTTCTCTAGGTGATGTGATGGTCTATCTTGAAAGACGACGGCTGTATGGCTCAATCTATGGGTGAAGGTTACCATTAACGGTTGGATTCAAATTCGAGTAAGGATAAGTATTTAGTTAAATCAGGTTTGCGTTCATCCTCAATTAGGTCCTTATGGTAATGCCCGAGTATTGAAAAGTATGGGTGTTTCACTATACCAGTTAGACGTTGGTACTTATCCCTTTAAGAAAAACGTATTAGTCCGAGTTCATTTTTGTAGAAACATGCCTTGACCGTATTGGTTGTGGCTAAGAATGGCTTGTTGTCTACTAACACTAACTTGACTTTAACTTGATTCCAAAAAATCACGAATTGGTGTAAAGATGATGGGATGCATGAGAAAAAAATGTATCCAATCTCTCCCCAACAAGGTATTATAATTTGACGAAGTGCCGACCACAAAGAAAGTGGCTAGTACCTTCTTGGTTCCCACTATCAACTCAACAGGTAGGACTCTTTGTGTTCGAGTTATTCCTCTAACAAAATTATTAATTATGACTTCAATTGGAATTAGATCATATGAGATTTTTCCTTGTTTTGACATCATCCTGGCTAGGAGAATATTTATAGCCGCACTGTTATCGACAAGAACCCTAAGACCTGGACATCCCTCCAAATAAACAGGGATGTATAACCACTTTAGATGTTGACTCATAGTATGAGCATGTCTTTATATGATTACTTTTTCGAAAGGCATGATTGGTTTGATAGAAATTGTTGATACATTTACAAGCTCCTCCTTAGTATGAAAAGAACCATGCTACATAATTATAGGAGGACTAAGTTTCTCCACATATCCTTCTATCTTGCTAGGCTGATATTGTTTAGCTTGTAAACCCAATTGCAGGATGAGTACCATGTTGTAATCCACTACCACAAGTGGAAGCGATCCAAAATGAATTATCGAATTCAGACATTGCTCCTCAGGCATTTAAGAATTCAATCATTTGTTGATACTTTTGATTGCAAGTAAACTGTGCAAAGTATCTTCTATCAAAACTTCCTTCTTTCTGTCAAGGATGGATGAAGTTTTGTCCAATGATTTTATTTTTACATGGAGTTCTTCGATCAATAAATCATCATTTGAAAAGTACCCATCGTTAAGGTATTCGGTCGATTCTTCATTGTCAAGTTACTAGCATTCTTTGGCTGAGATGTGTGAATAAGGTTTTCAATTAAACCCATCATGTTCACAATAATGTCTTCATCTTCTAGCTATGGGATCATCGGCTTTGACCGTAATCGCCTTACCATTTTGTGAGGCATATTCCTTATTGCAACCAATTCTCTCTTTTTAGCAACTTGTTACTTTTGTTAGCACCATTTTTGGGTGCGATTCATCCCTTTTAGCTGATAGGGAATTCATGGTGTTTGTGAAAGAGCCCTGGTTTGTCAATTAGCGTGTGTGTTGAGTTAGCAAGAAAAGTGAGCCCCATAGGAAGATCATTCAAGCGTCTGCCTCAACTGGATGTGGCTTCAGATCTTTACAAAGGTAAACTTATCCTCACATCCCATCTTCTAAAACACCAGGTATATAAAACCCTTAAAAATAGTTAGAACAACAGAGGGTTTAAGGTGTGAAAATAGTTTTGCAAAATTAGGAAAATCTCTAAGTTTTTAGCCTTTGTCGATTTATCGATCGTGCTTCGATGAAATCGGACTTTGTTATCAGGGTCCTTGAAACTCACTCGATGTTATCGAAATGACAACTTCAGATGTCCAGCAACCAAAATGAATCTTGGACTGAATTCTCGATGAATCGATGACAGGCTCGATATCATTAACTTTTGAATCCTGAGTTCATTGAAACGGTTCGATAAAATCAACAACTAGTCAGTTTGTGTCCAGTAAGCAGTTAAGGAAAACCATGTGATTTTTGATATCTCAAAGAGAGCCTCGATATCTTTAAAGTTCAAATCTCGATGATATCGATGGACCTACGATAATATCGAATTGAGACACAAAACTGTCCAGCAAGATTTTTAGGTAAATTCCTTTAAATGTTTGAGGTATTAAGAATAACTCGATGACATTGATATTCAAAGATCAATCATATTGAGACCAGGTCGAGGTTATCGAATTGGGACACAAAACTGTTCAGTAAGTTTATAGGAAAATTCCTTGAAAAGGTCAATGAATCGAAATTGGTATCGATATTATTGATATTCAAAACCAGATGATATCAAGGGATGCTCGATCATATCGATGCCTGTTTAGTTTCAAAGGCAAATCTACTCTCAGGTTTTCAAATGTCGAGGAATCGAACCATGGGTCGATGCAATTAGAGTTCGAAATTCGATGACATCGAAGTATGTTTGATATCCTCGATCTGTTGGCAAAAACATTCAAAAATGTTTGACAGATTGAGTTTGTGTCATCGAGCAGCCATTCGACATTATCGAGAGTATATGCTCGATGATATCGAAGCCTGTCAAAATTATAACTGTTTTATTTTGGTTAGAACTTTTTTCCTATTTAATGTGAGCTTGCCTGAGACTGTTGGTAGAGAAAACAGATAGAGCTTTTGAGTGTTTAATTTAGATCACCTACCCTAAGCCCTTTTCTCTCATAGGAGTTCATTCCTCAATCCACCCTCATCATTGATATTCAATAGAGTGGATTGGTGAATGAATTTCCGCATTCAAGGATCCTCTAGCTACCACCTTAATGGAAAATCATTGAGCTGGTATACCTTAAATGCTTAGATGCTTGAAATCACTCCGTCTCTAAAATAGGAAAATATTTAATAGAGTAGGATTCCAGCATAACCTTGACCCAACTCGTCACCTTCATTAGAGCATCACAAGTATTGCGAATCAAGTGAATTGAAGATTTTTCATCATCAAAGGAGGAGATCTTTATCAACGTACTTAATGGGGCTCATCTACTTATCTGTAAGTCATTAAAGTCCAGAGACCCTGCTGATCTATAATGCCCTGAAAATTGGGGGTCGAGTAGGAGCTCAACTCTCGAGTTCCAACGCATCATTTATGCAACATAGATAATGATGATTAAATGTTGTCCGTGTTAGTACATTAAACATGAATGGGATTATACCAAAATAGCATGTCATACTCCAAAGATAATTAGATTATGCAAACGGAAGACTGTGATAGATATATAAAACACTTAAGTTATTGTAAGTATCCAGAGTGTGAACATGATACCAGGTTAAATAATTATATGTAATGTTCTAAGATATACAAAATAACGAGAGTGTAATGTCATCTATCCATATCGCTGTAGCCCCGATATGTAACTCTAAGTCTACATAGACCCACCAGAGAGTTACATGTAGGAGAACTCCTCCTCGTTATCATAGAAGATCGACTCCTTTATGTAAGCATCACCATCATCTGTAACTACAATAGAGTCTAGTTGGTATTTTAAAACACCGTTCCAGAATGTGGGAGTGAGTGATCAACTCAGAGGAGCTATAAGGCAAAGGTTAACATGTTATCAATTCAATCAAGCAGTAATGATAAAGCAATGCAATCAAACATCCTTAAGTACTCTGGTTAATGCAAATATGATATGTATTAATGATTCATGCCTTCGCCTGCAGTCCCTCTGCAATCTTCCTCTTACGGTTGCGGCATACACCCCTTCTTCTGTGCTCAACTCCAACGCCAAAGGCACATACAAATGCGGTGCATATGCGTGATTAGCCAAGTTCTTAATTAGACTCATTCATACAGTAGGTTTGGGAAGCTAAAGTGTCTCCATTTATATCATCAACCCAAATAATGATCCGTCTAGGGTTGTCAATCCTAGTTAATCACATACGATAGAAAGTTCGTCAGTTTACACCATAGGTCGCTACGAGATACTCGTCACCTTCAGCGTAGGCTTAATTCACACTCGAGGTCACCTCACCAACGCCCTACCAACTGATAGTCTATTTTTGAAGGCTTGTCATCGACCCGACTGGGGACTACAGCCAGGCTGCGCTGGGGTAGGCCTATTTCATACTCGAGGTCACTCCACCAATGCCCTACCAACTGGCAGTCTATTTTCGAAGGCTCGTCACTAAGCCGACTGGGGACCATAGCCATGCTACACCGGGGTAGGCCGAAAGCTCGAATACAGTGTCCCATACCACCGTATTCGGCTCACAAGTTTGGGTTGCTCACTGGTCGCTACGGGGTGGCTCGTCGCCCTAGCGTAGGCTAACAACTAACTATGGTGTCCCATACCACTATATCTGGCTCATGAGTCATAGCAGATCGTGGTATCATAGTTAAACGGGCTTTTCACTGGTAAGTTGGCACCTTAGATTCAAGCAGGAGCGTTCATACATGGTAAACACACAATAGGTCAATTAGTTTATTAGACAAGCTCGACTGGTACGAGTGTACACTGAATTAGCCGACAAGGTACCTCTGTCGATGATTATCGTACGCCTTGAATTCATCGAACGTGTCTTGTGTGGTGAAATGACCTTAGCCACTACTCAAGAATCATTACCGATTGCCTGGATTACATCGTAGCCCTAATCACACTTCAAACAATAGCATTCACAAGTGATAATCAATGACAGCATGTGACAACCAATTCTAAATATAAATCTTAGTTGAGCATTTCAACAAACACATAATATACATGTTATCTTACATAGGCATTTCATTCGTACAACACATAATAGTAAGATAGGTTACATAAAGGGAACTATAATTATAGGGAAGGGGATTGAGAATCCTATCTCAACACCCTCATTAAATACATTCCAACAAGCATTTCCTCATTCGGGCATTTTATCAAACACTTAAACTACACATTTCAACATATATGTATTAGACTAGTTATAACATATATCCTGACAAGCCCTTTTTATAAAGGAGTTGCCACATATACAACAAGCATATATTCATAGTTAATAATCATAGCAGGCACAGATCCAAATTCCATATTCATTTAGACATTTTTATAAGTACTTGGACTACACACTTCAACATACATGACGTATGTTGGTTATAACAGGTGTTAGGGCAAATCCTTTCACCAAGGAGTTGTCACACATATGACAACCATATATTCATGATGAATAATTATGACAAGCATGAATCCAAATTTTTACTCATTCAATCATATCAACAAACACATGGAATACACTATATTCAACATAGTTCATATATATCTGTAAAGCACTGGAAACATCATATCTAAGCATGTGATAGCAATCAAGTCAGTCATAAATCATTAACTGACATTGAAAGCCTTGAAAACCATAACCTAAACATTTATAGTCCGCACTTTTATCTGGTAGACCCATAACGAAGTCAGTTTAAACACTAAGTCCTCGCCTACGGCACAACTGCAACCTGTAGCATGAAATAGGTTAGCTATTTCACTATTTACTCTATTTAAATCCTTAAAACAGATTAGGGTTAGAATTTCTTACCTGAAAATAGAATCATAATCACCGGTATAGCCTTACAGTAGTGATGGGTAAGCACGCGGAGGGGTGGGATCGAATCCCTGGAACAAACTCTCACTCTCTCTCTCTCTTCTCCTCACTTTCTTCTTCTCTTTTCTCTCTCTTCTCTTTCCTAGGGTTTGAAATTCATATAAAATAGGAGAGAGAGGGTTGAGGTCCTTATATAGGCCCAAAATTGATGGAAATGGCCCTAGGGCCATGGTATACTTAGGTTATAGACAAAACTCATATGTTTCGACCCAACGGAGCGCATCTAGGGGCCACTTTTTTGCATACGGTCGGGAGTAAGTCCCCTAACATTGGATCTAGGTTAGGCTAAGTTTTCAGTCTGATCGAATTTACAGATCAACTGCGGGGGACCAGTTTCAGTTCAACAGTCACCGGTACTCGATCAGGGCCACAAGTACACTGACGTGTGTTAAAAATTTTCCCTGATCCGAGGGTATAGTTAGGTCAAATTCTAATGGTCTGAATCCTTAGATTTGACTTGTAAGCGAACGACTCAATTCACTCAAGTCTGAGTTCATTTTCTAATGATATTCGTGTTTCTCACACACTTCGCTCCGGGCTCAAGTTGTGCATTTTGGGATATTATTTGGACTTAATTTTTGAAGTGGTTGTCAAGTCCAGTGAGGTGGTCATAATGGTATAGTTTCGTAGTTATCGAATTTTCGACATGCGGTCCAGGTCTGATACGGAGTTTCAATGCACTCCCGATTGCAACTGGGTTTAGAGATTGATCTTAGGTTTCAGGGTAACGTAGCGTCAGTGATCCTACTAATTTTGGTTCTTGCAGTTTATATTGAAAGTTATCGAAGCTAATTCGACAGGTGATTTAGTTAAGCACTTAATTAATCTTTGTTTAATTTCTAAAGGATTTGGTCACTAGTGATTTCTGCCTGAGGTGGTACTTGGGTCTTTGTACGAATTTTTCCTGGACGTTAATATCTACCCCCTTAAAGAACAATTTCATCTCCGAATTTACCTAAGGGTAATATGTAAAGGTTTACATACATGTTAGGGTATATAATAACTACATCAGCCTAGCTCATATTGGTCTACCTCCCTTAAAGATTTTTACCTTTGAAGTTTGAAGATAAATGTCCAAATCATTATCATCGTGCTAAGTGTTTGATGTTAAAGTTTACCTAAGGGTGATATAATCTACTCTTTATGATTAGGCTAATACGAAAAGACAGTTGTGGTGGGCGCAAATCCGATACGTCGATTGCCCGCCTGACCATGGCAGACAACTCGTTGTATCCCTTCCTAATCCTGATGGATCTTGGTCTTCTACTCGGTCAAAGCAGTGAGTCTTTTGGTAATCACCCAGGATTGAGAATTGAGTTAAACTGTGAATGTCTCGTAGGGATATGGTTCTGAAATTCTGAAACCTGATCATCTTAAGTATTTAAGGCGTATTATAATTCATTAAGAAGTTCAAGCCTCATGTCTATAAGGTTGTCCCTTGGGTCTTATTTCAACGAGAGTTCTTGTTTAACTTGGTGGATAATAAGTTCTTCCATGGTGCTTATAGTTAAAAAACTATACTAGAAGGGTATTCAATCTCATAAAATTATATTTGTATGTCACCGTTTCGATCATACGGCTAAGTGGTTGTGGGCAGATTGCACTTTGGTTTCATTAACTTCGAGAGGGAAGGAAGAGTTGAGAGTCCTAAAATATTTCAGAGGTTTAGAATGCTAGCAATGTAAGGCCACGGGAAAGGAAAGAAGAGGGGCATCTCCTCGACGCGGTATGAACCTTGAATTTACAAAGGAAATAAGAAACTTATAATATTTTATTGTAGTCTGCCTCTAACATGAGTGAAAGTATTCCTGTTAATCAAACTAAAATAAACATAGGTTCAGTTTAAATAAAAGACATAAGCAAAAGGTCCCCCATCACACTATAAGCTTCACCTCTTAGCCCTAGCTAAGAGGTTTAGCCCGTCATAGATGGACTCTCTCAAAAAAAACATGAAAATTAATAAAAAGAAAAAGAAACAAACTACTATACTCTGTCTCCAGCCCCTGCCGTGAATTGAATTTTTTTCTTCCCTTTCTTCTCTTTCTCTTTATAGCTGCCAAAAGGCCGTGGAGATCAGTGACTGGAATCCTCTATGGAGACTGCTTGTGAAGGCTTTTATGTAGCCCAGAAACGGTGGAAGTGCTGTTTTTAGAAGCTGCTGCGAAGGTTTTTACGCAGCTATGATGTCAGCATTCCAACTCCCACTTCCCTTGCTTTCTCTCCCAAAGATCAACATCCCTTGCAAGGATTTGGCTGGCCTACACAATGGACGGTTCGGATCATCAATCTAATGGCGCTCATGATCGCACTGGGGCCCACAGCGGCCGATTTTTGCGGACGCCTGCGAACAGAGATCGCAGCACGTGCTGACGTTGCTGGTGGGGTCCACTTCGATGTATTTTGAAAAAATCCAAGTCGTCCATTGAATTATACTCGAAAAACCGTCCAGATATGCTAAGATCAAACTGATTTCAGTGTGGCCCTCAGAATATTGTACTCCGTCATCCATCGTGCATTCAACGGCTAGGATCTCATGATACCTTGCATGGGGTCAAACTGACACCTAGCGAGGATAAGAGGGTCGGTGTGATTCCAATGGACGGTCCGGATCGGACCTTCGGTGTACGGTGGTGGCCCATGAAACTCATCCGCAGGCTCTGTTGTGAAACAGAGCCGACGCAGCAGCGTTGTGATGGTCTGTGGGCTCCACAGTGTAGTTTTCAACGAAATCCACTCCGTCCATTGGTTTTCGGACGAAAAACCAGTAAAGAAAGACTAGTTTCATATTGGATTAGGTGTGGTCCACCGAATTTCTCATTTCACCATCCGTTTTACCTTTGAACGGACGAAAAAAAATATCCATTGTCTTCCGAGATTCCGCCACCTAGGTGATGGTTGCACCCCTCCTATGGACACAATGAATGGTCCAGATCCATCAAAAGACTGATGGGTGAGGCCCACAACTAAAATTTGACGGTCGGTGTAACGGCGCTGTCCGTTTTCAATTCTTTTAAAAAGAAACTATCGGTCAAGCCCGTTGACCGTCTTTGGTTGGTCCGGTGCGCGGAGCGCACGTGTACATAGTGTACACACACCTAAAGCGTGGGGTTCCTTGAGATGTTTGTGAGAAATTTGTTCCGTCCATCAGTTTTGTCGCCTCATTTAAGGCGTTGAGTCCAAAATTGGAGTGTATCCAGAGATCAGGTGGGCCCTGAATCAGAGATTTATGGGATGATTTGTCCGTTGGGTCACTTCCACTAGGATCCAAGGGTTGAAATTTGACATGTATGGTTAATTTATGCTCCTTAGGCCCTATATGCGGTTTCAAGTCAATCGGATGGTGAGAACCCTGTGATCTTGAATTCTGGATGACTTTCCGGCCCGTTTAATGTGAGTGGCTTGATTTTCTTGGATGCCTAGCATGTAAATCCATTGATCTCAATCCTTTGGAGTCCGTCCCTTGCTTTTGGTGTCATCAGAGCATTAAATTTATGCTTTAAGCACCCTTTTCAGTCCATGCTCGTAAATATACTCTGCACCACAAACAAAATTAAAGCAGGCAATTAAACGGTATCATGTTCGTAAATCTAGGCAATAATTAGGGTCTGATATGCAATATTTGACCCTCAACAATGAGCTTATAGAGTATTAAACTATGAAACTCAATCCTACCCCAGGGTTCTAATTTAATTGTACAAAAATAACTATATATATATATCTTTATGTATAATCAAATTTAATCACAAGATAATTCCTAGTATGATTATAAATAATTCCTAAATAGACACCACATACTAAACTTTAATATGAAAAGATATGACCAGCCTATTGGCAACTCGAAGTTATAGAAATTTGCTGTTTCGACCCTTCTATTATTTAAAACATATTTGTCACATCTAGTTACCATATTATTTTTTTATAATGTGTATAGCAATCCATTGTTAGGCCTATTCTCTCATACGAATTAGTTTAATAGACCTAGCATCTACCAATAGGAATACAGGTGTACCTTGAATGGGGGCAGTGACCTCAAAGGTTAAAGGCGCTGTAGTTGTTGACTCAGGTGCTTCAGCTGTAAGTGTATGCACATGGGTTAGTTGAGGATGGTTTGGTTATGCTGCCATAGGTCATTGAGGAGGCCTATTCTGAGGTACAGGCGGTCGGTAATATGGCTGCGCTGGTGGTGCAGATCGTAGGGGTGGAGTCGTTATACCACGTGGTGGCTGACGGTCGATCTTCTGAGGTGACGTGATACCGTTATCTTTCATCTTGGTGAAAAAGAAGGGGTCAGTATGTCTGCCTTTGTTACAATATGTACACCAATATTTTGCTCGCCTTTGCTGGGTCAGCGGAGTCAAGAGCTTAGGAGGTGAGTCTACATGTGACCTTTTACCTAGGACTAGCCGGTGCTGCAATTCGGGCCGAGGCCTCGGGCCTATGGGTATACTTGTCTGAGAAACTTTGTTTCCATCTTGCTTAGCCCGTAGAGACATGTTGACTAGCTCAGCGTATTTGGGAATGCCAGTACAACACGTCCTAGTGCGGATATCGGGCCGCAACCCATATGAAAAATGTCACATTTTCATCAGTTCATCTGTTAGTATCAAAGGAGCATACCTAGCCAGCTCCGTAAACTTGTTGTCGTACTTTGCCACTGTCATGTCCCCCTGTCAGAGGTGAAGGAACTCTCCCTCCTCATAGCAATACGTGAGAGGAAAATATTTCTCGTGGAAGCGCATCTCGAAGGCCTCCCACGTCCACACATATTCGACCACAATGGTCCTGAGGACGCTGTCCACCATAAACTAGCCTCCTTCTTGAACATATGGGTGACTAGCTTGACCTGCTCTGCCTCAGTGCAGTGCAGCGACTTCAACATGTTAGAGATATGATCTAGCCAGTAATCAGCCTTCTCAGGTCTATGAGTACCCACAAAAATGGGAGGACGGAATGCTGAAAGTGCTTAAAAAGTCCGATGGTTTTCATGTTCTTAGCAGGGTGCATAGGTGATGCAGGCGGAACCACTCTCATATTCTAGGCAAGGGCCCTTGCTATGGTGGCGAAAAACTGTTGTTGCTGCTGCATCAAGAGCATCATCTACTCCAACCTATCAGAAGGAGGAGCCGACTGAGGTATGTGTGGCATTGATCTGGAGGCACGGTTTCATTCGGGAACTGGTGGTGCATAAGGTGTTGGCCCATTAGTGGGGCCAGTGGCTGGTTGTGAATCCAGCATCGTCTCAAAGTCCGGGCTCAAGCCAGGGTCCGTATGGCTACCGTTTAGGGGAGATGCCCCGTCAATCGATCCGTCAAGTGTAAGATGAGTCACACTCCGAGGGGTTTTTAGAGGCATTCCCTATATACAACATAGGATGTAACATGTGTAAGATTTAGCATAGCATTACTCAACTTGTTAAGCATTCTACACATTCTATTAAAAAATGAGCTTCATGCATTTCATTTAACCAAAATCGTCATAATACATGGGATGTAGCCTTACATGGATCATGACAAAAGATGCATGTGAGCTAACCTAAACAAGCGTTAAACACTAAAACACACCAACAACTAACCAAGCCTACCAAGGCTAGTACAAACAAAGACTAACAACAAGGTAATCTAACAGACAACTATAGATATGACTCGTCGTCCGAATCTGGTGATGGAGGAGGGGCACCCTTGTCTTGCATGCAGCACAGGAGAGCCTTCAAGGTGCGAGACACCTTCTTAAATTTCTGTTTCATGAAGGCCCTGGCTTTCTTCAAGCTTGGCTCGGGTCTCTCTGACCTCCTGTCACAGGGTAACCTGGCCCTCCTTAATCTGAGCCAAACGGGCTTCTAAGGCAGCTCGATTACTGTCGCGCTCATGTGTAACAGGAGGAGAGCCCTCATTAGTGTCTTGGGCCTCCTCTTCTTCCTCTTTCTGCCCTTCCTCTTCCTCGTCTTCTTCCTCTATCTCATCTCTGCCTTCTTCATCACTCTTTCCATCTTTACTTTCCATCTCATCCTTACTCTCGTCGAGTCTGGCTTGACGCTATCGTGGCCCAATCTCCATGTTGTTGAGAGTGGTGTCGTTGATGAAATGGATCGGTACAGGAATTTCTGTGCCAAGTTTGTAGCCGAATTCACGTGCAAGCTTAATATGAGTCAGCCGAATGAGAGTGAAATGGTTATCCTAGTAGAGCGTGCGGTCTGAACTATCTGTAGTAGTACATACGTAGGCAGGCACAACTTGTCTCCCTACCCTGCTTGGTACAAAAAGTCTACCATCAGACGCATGCACTCGCTGCGACTGTGTAACACCCTGAAAATCAGGAGTCGAGCATAAACTCAACTCTCGAGTTCCAACGTATCACTTATGCAACAAAATGAATGATGATTGAATGTTGTCTACTTTCATATAATGAACATGAATGAGATTAAGCCAAAACAACATATCATACTCCAGAGAGTTAAATTGCAAGCGGAAGACTGTGATAGCTATATGTAATATATAAACTGTGGTGAGTCTCCAGAGTGTGATAACAATACCAGGTTAAATAATTACAAGTACATTTCAAAATATACCTAAGGTATAGTGTCATCTAGTCAACATCCCTGTAATCCTATCGATTAAGATACGACTCAAATGGAGTCGTCATAAACAACATATATGCGAAAACACCCTCATCATCACAAAAGTCCAGCTCCACCTCACTACGCCAAAACAGCAAAAAAAGGACGGTCCAAAACCGTCTCAAATGACCAAAAAGGACGGTCATGGACCGTCGCATAGGCCGTCAAATTTTGACGTGTCTTATTTTTTAAGGGACGGTTGAAAACCGTCATTCTTATTGACAAAAAAAGACGGTCATGGACCGTCCTAAAAAAGGACGGTCATGGACCGTCCTTAAAATGGACTGTCATGGATCGTCTGTTATTATCCTAAAATGGACGGCCATAGACCGTCCTTTAAAAGGACTGTTATGGACCGTCCTTAAAAAGGACTGTCATAGACCGTCTCTTATGAGCCTTCAAAGGACGGCCATGGACCGTCCTTTAAACGGACGGACATAGACCGTCCTTGAAAATGACTGTCATAGACCGTCTCTTATGAGCCTTCAAAGGACGGTCATGGACCATCCTTTAAAAGGACTGCTATTGGCCGTCTCTTATGACCCTTACAAGGACATTTTCAAATTTGACTTGTTACAGTATTTTTCCTGATATATATACACCTGTTATACAAACTACGTAAATCCAAACTGTTTCATCACATTCACATTCACCTGTTTCATCCAAACAAGACTGATATACACCTGTTTCATTCACATTCACCTGTTTCATCCAAACAGGACTGATATACAACTGTTTCATTCACATACACCTGTTTCATCTAAACAGGACTGATATACACCTGTTTCATCCAAACAGGACTGACATACACCTGTTTCATCCAAATAGGACTGATATACACATGTTTCATTCACATTCACCTGTTTCATCCAAACAGGACTGATATACACCTGTTATACAAACTACGTAAATCCAAACTGTTTCATCACATTCACATTCACCTGTTTCATCCAAACAGGACTGATATACACCTGTTTCATCCAAACAGGACTGATATACACCTGTTTCATTCACACACCTATTTTATCCAAACAGGACTGATATACACCTGTTTCATCCAAACATGACTGACATACACCTGTTTCATCCAAACATGACTGATATACACCTGTTTCATCCAAACAGAACTGATATACACCTGTTTCATCCAAACAGGACTGACATACACCTGTTTCATTTACATTCACCTGTTTCATCCAAACAGGACTGATATACACCTGTTTCATCCAAACAGGACTAATATACACCTGTTTCATTCACATTCACTTGTTTCATCACATTCACATTCACATTCACATCCATCTAAACCCAAACTACGAAAATCCATCCAAACATAAACTACATCCATCCAAACACAAACAATCTTATCCACAATACATTATTCATCCACACATAATACATATAAAGTTTAACTTCATAAGTAAAAAAAAGGAAAAAAAAGGTTCAGGTTTAGGTTAAGGAGTCGAGATTAGGATTAGGTGTAGGTTTAGGTTTAGGGATTTGAAAATAGGTTAAGGTTTAGGTTTAGGAATTCGGGTTCGGGTTCGGGATTGGGTTTACGTTTGGGTTTTCAAGTTTAGGTTTAGGTTTAGGTTAGGGAGTTTAGATTAGGATTAGGTGTAGGTTTAAGTTTAGGAATTTGAGAATAGGTTAAGGTTTAGGTTTAGGAAATCGGGTTCGGGTTCAGGTTCGGGATCGGGTTTTAGGTTTGGGTTTTCAAGTTTAGGTTTAGGTTTAGGTTAGGGAGTTGAGATTAGGATTAGGTGTAGGTTTAGGTTTAGAGATTTGAGAATACATTTAGGTTTTAGGTCATAAGTTTAGGTTAAGGTTAAGGTTATAGGTTTAAGTTAAGGTTTAGGTTATAAGCTATAGGTTTAGGGAATTGAGAATAGGTTAAGGTTTAGGTTTAGGAAATCGGGTTCGGAGTTCGGGATCGGGTTTAGGTTTAGGTTAGGGAGTTGAGATTAGGATGGTGTAGGTTTAGGTTTAGGGATTTGAGAATACATTTAGGTTTTAGGTTTATTTTTAGGTTTTAGGTATTGGTTAAGGTTTAGGTTAAAGTTAGGTTATAGGTTATAAGTTTAGGTTTTAGGACATAGGTTTTGGTTTTAAGGTTATAGGTTTAGGTTAAGGTTAAGGTTTTAAGGTCTTATAAACTATAGGTTTAGGGAATTGAAAATATGTTAAGGTTTAGGTTTAGGAAATCGGGTTCGGGTTCGGGATCAGGTTTAGGCTTGGGTTTTCAAGTTTAGGTTCAGGTTTAGGTTAGGGAGTCGAGATTAGGATTAGGTGTAGGTTTAGGTTTAGGAATTCGGGTTCGGGATTGGGATTAGGTTTGGGTTTTCAAGTTTAGGTTTAGGTTTAGGTTAGGGAGTTTAGATTAGGATTAGGTGTAGGTTTAAGTTTAGGGATTTGAGAATAGGTTAAGGTTTAGGTTTAGGAAATCGGGTTCGGGTTCGGGATCGGGTTTTAGGTTTGGGTTTTCAAGTTTAGGTTTAGGTTTAGGTTAGGCGTTGAGATTAGGTTAGGTGTAGGTTTAGGTTTAAAGATTTGAGAATACATTTAGGTTTTAGGTCATAAGTTTTGGTTTAGGTTAAGGTTACAAGTTTAGGTTAAGGTTTAGGTTTAGGTTATAAGCTATAGGTTTAGGGAATTGAGAATAGGTTAAGGTTTAGGTTTAGGAAATCGGGTTCGGGTTCGAGATCGGGTTTAGGTTTAGGTTAGGGAGTTGAGATTAGGATTAGGTGTAGGTTTGGGTTTAGGGATTTGAGAATACATTTAGGTTTTAGGTTTATTTTTAGGTTTTAGGTATTGGTTAAGGTTTAGGTTTTAGGTTTAGGTTAAGGTTAGGTTATAGGTCATAAGTTTAGGTTTTAGGGCATAGGTTTTGGTTTTAAGGTTATAGGTTTAGGTTAAGGTTAAGGTTTTAAGGTCTTATAAGCTATAGGTTTAGGGAATTGAGAATATGTTAAGGTATAGGTTTAGGAATTCATGTTCGGGTTCGAGATTGGGTTTAGGTTTGGGTTTTCAAGTTTAGGTTTAGGTTTAGGTTAGGGAGTTTAGATTAGGATTAGGTGTAGGTTTAAGTTTAGGGATTTGAGAATAGGTTAAGGTTTAGGTTTAGGAAATTGGGTTCGGGTTTTAGGTTTGGGTTTTCAAGTTTAGGTTTAGGTTAGGGAGTTGAGATTAGGATTAGGTGTAGGTTTAGGTTTAGAGATTTGAGAATACATGTAGGTTTTAGGTCATAAGTTTTGGTTTAGGTTAAGGTTATAAGTTTAGGTTAAGGTTTAGGTTTAGGTTACAAGCTATAGGTTTTGGGAATTGAGAATAGGTTAAGGTTTAGGTTTAGGAAATCGGGTTCGGGTTCGAGATCGGGTTTAGGTTTAGGTTAGGGAGTTGAGATTAGGATTAGGTGTAGGTTTAGGTTTAGGGATTTGAGAATACATTTAGGTTTTAGGTTTATTTTTAGGTTTTAGGTATTGGTTAAGGTTTAGGCTTTAGGTTTAGGTTAAGGTTAAGTTATAGGTTATAAGTTTAGGTTTTAGGGCATAGGTTTTGGTTTTAAGGTTATAGGTTTAGGTTTAGGTTAAAGTTTTAAGGTCTTATAAGCTATAGGTTTAGGGAATTGAGAATATGTTAAGGTTTAGGTTTAGGAATTCGGTGTTCGGGTTCGGGATTGGGTTTAGGTTTGGGTTTCAAGTTTAGGTTTAGGTTTAGGTTAGGGAGTTTAGATTAGGATTAGGTGTAGGTTTAAGTTTAGGGATTTGAGAATAGGTTAAGGTTTAGGTTTAGGAAATCGGGTTCGGGTTTTAGGTTTGGGTTTTCAAGTTTAGGTTTAGGTTAGGGAGTTGATATTAAGATTAGGTGTAGGTTTAGGTTTAGAGATTTGAGAATACATGTAGGTTTTAGGTCATAAGTTTTGGTTTAGGTTAAGGTTATAAGTTTAGGTTAAGGTTTAGGTTTAGGTTACAAGCTATAGGTTTAGGGAATTGAGAATAGGTTAAGGTTTAGGTTTAGTAAATCGGGTTCGGGTTCGAGATTGGGTTTAGGTTTAGGTTAGGGAGTTGAGATTAGGATTAGGTGTAGGTTTATGTTTAGGGATTTGAGAATACATTTAGGTTTTAGGTATTGGTTAAGGTTTAGGCTTTAAGTTTAGGTTAAGGTTAGGTTATAGGTTATAAGTTTAGGTTTTAGGGCATAGGTTTTGGTTTTAAGGTTATAGGTTTAGGTTAAGGTTAAAGTTTTAAGGTCTTACAAGCTATAGGTTTAGGGAATTAAGAATATGTTAAGGTTTAGGTTTAGGAATTCGGGTTCGGGTTCGAGATTGGGTTTAGGTTTGGGTTTTCAAGTTTAGGTTTAGGTTTAGGTTAGGGAGTTTAGATTAGGATTAAGTGTAGGTTTACGTTTAGGGATTTGAGAATAGGTTAAGGTTTAGGTTTAGGAAATCGGGTTCGGGTTCGGGATCGGGTTTTAGGTTTGGGTTTTCAAGTTTAGGTTTAGGTTTCGGTTAGGGAGTTGAGATTAGGATTAGGTGTAGGCTTAGGTTTAGAGATTTGAGAATACATTTAGGTTTTAGGTCATAAGTTTTGGTTTAGGTTAAGGTTATAGGTTTAGGTTAAGGTTTAGGTTTAGGTTATAAGCTATAGGTTTAGGGAATTGAGAATAGGTTAAGGTTTAGGTTTAGGGAATCGGGTTCGGGTTCGGGATCGGGTTTAGGTTTGGGTTTTCAAGTTTAGGTTTAGGTTTAGGTTAGGGAGTTGAGATTGGGATTAGGTGTAGGTTTAGGTTTAGGGATTTGAAAATAGGTTAAGGTTTAGGTTTAGGAATTCGGGTTCGGGTTCAGGATTGGGTTTAGGTTTGGGTTTTCAAGTTTAGGTTTAGGTTAGGGAGTTTATATTAGGATTAGGTGTAGGTTTAAGTTTAGGGATTTGAGAATAGGTTAAGGTTTAGGTTTAGGAAATCGGGTTAGGGTTCGGGATCGGGTTTTAGGTTTGGGTTTTCAAGTTTAGGTTTAGGTTTAGGTTAGGGAGTTGAGATTAGGATTAGGTGTAGGTTTGGGTTTAGAGATTTGAGAATACATTTAGGTTTTAGGTCATAAGTTTTGGTTTAGGTTAAGGTTATAGGTTTAGGTTAAGGTTTAGGTTTAGGTTATAAGCTATAGGTTTAGGGAATTGAGAATAGGTTAAGGTTTAGGTTTAGGGAATCGGGTTCGGGTTCGGGTTCGGGATCGGGTTTAGGTTTGGGTTTTCAAGTTTAGGTTTAGGTTTAGGTTAGGGAGTGAGATTGGGATTAGGTGTAGGTTTAGGTTTAGGGATTTGAAAATAGGTTAAGGTTTAGGTTTAGGAATTCGGGTTCGGGTTCAGGATTGGGTTTAGGTTTGGGTTTTCAAGTTTAGGTTTAGGTTAGGGAGTTTAGATTAGGATTAGGTGTAGGTTTAAGTTTAGGGATTTGAGAATAGGTTAAGGTTTAGGTTTAGGAAATCGGGTCCGGGTTCGGGATCGGGTTTTAGGTTTGGGTTTTCAAGTTTAGGCTTAGGTTTAGGTTAGGGAGTTGAGATTAGGATTAGGTGTAGGTTTAGGTTTAGAGATTTGAGAATACATTTCGGTTTTAGGTCATAAGTTTTGGTTTAGGTTAAGGTTATAGGTTTAGGTTAAGGTTTAGGTTTAGGTTTAGGGAATCGGGTTCGGGTTCGGGTTCGGGATCGGGTTTAGGTTTGGGTTTTCAAGTTTAGGTTTAGGTTTAGGTTAGGGAGTTGAGATTGGGATTAGGTGTAGGTTTAGGTTTAGGGATTTGAAAATAGGTTTAAGGTTTAGGTTTAGGAATTCGGATTCGGGTTCGGGATTGGGTTTAGGTTTGGGTTTTCAAGTTTAGGTTTAGGTTAGGAGTTTAGATTAGGATTAGGTGTAGGTTTAAGTTTAGGGATTTGAGAATAGGGGTTTAGGTTTAGGAAATTGGGTTCGGGTTCGGGATCGGGTTTTAGGTTTAGGTTAGGGAGTTGAGATTAGGATTAGGTGTAGGTTTAGGTTTAAAGATTTGAGAATACATTTAGGTTTTAGGTCATAGGTTTTGGTTTAGGTTAAGGTTATAAGTTTAGGTTAAGGTTTAGGTTTAGGTTTAGGTTATAAGCTATAGGTTTAGGGAATTGAGAATAGGTTAAGGTTCAGGTTTAGGGAATTGGGATCGGGTTTAGGTTTGTGTTTTCAAGTTTAGTTTTAAGTTTAGGTTGGAGTTGAGATTAGGATTAGGTGTAGGTTTAAGTTTAGGAATTTGAGAATACATTTAGGTTTTAGGTTTAGGTTTAGGTTGTAGGTTATTGGTTAAGGTTTAGGTTTAGGTTTAGGTTTAGGTTATAGGTTATGGGATTTGAGAATGGGTTCGGAGTTTAGGTTATAGGTTTTGGTTTTGCTTATAGGTTTTAGGTTTAGGTTTAGGAAATCGGGATCGGGTTCGGGTTCGGGTTTAGTTTTGGGTTTTCAAGTTTAGGTTTAGGTTTAGGTTAGGGAGTTGAGATTAGGATTAGGTGTAGGTTTAGGTGTAGGTTTAGGGTTAAGGTTATAAGTTTAAGTTTAGGTTGTAGGTTTAGGTTAAGGTTTAGGGATTTGAGTTTAGGTTTTAGTTATAGGTTTAACTTTAGCTTTAGGTTTTAGGTTTAGGTATAGGCTTAGGTTATAGGTTATATGTTTAGGTTAAGGTTTAGGAATTCGGGTTCGGGTTTGGGTTTGGATTCAGGTTTAGGTTATAGGTTTTGAGATTTGAGAATAGTTTTAGGTTATAAGTATAGGTTTAGGTTTGGATTCGGGTTAAGGAGTAGATTAGGATTAGGTGTAGGTTTGGGTTTAGGGATTTTCTAGTATTATCTACTATTGAACCTAGTATTATCTACTACATACTAGTAACATACAACCAATATGGGGCACCATACCATAAGCTACAAGAATTTCATGTCCCCCTAAACAAGGTATCCTCCATTGATAACATATATATATATATATATATATTATAAGTTTTTTATTTTCATTTACATTCCCAAATACATTCATCATCCATCCAAGAAAATTGAAACAATCTTGTCACAATCTATGACTATGACTAACAATTGAAAAGAAAAATCATGCATCTTATCTTACCGAAACCGACTTATATTTCTTTTCACCTTTGTAACTCTCATATTTGTTGGTATTTGCTAGTTCACCATCAGTGGTCTCCCTAACCAAATCTTTGTGCGGTCCCTCCATTTGAAGCGAGTGGCTGAAGTTACAAGAAGTAGGACTGATTAGTCTTTCCATGTTTTGAAAAAAATCAAATTCTTTATTTTTGGCTGCAAGTCTACTTATAATTATCATTGGCTCTTAATCTATTTATTATGAAAATCTTAAATATCACCCAATAGTGCTCCTTTGATAAATGTCTGTTTGGAACAAATAATTTTCGTAAAACTCTTTTATGTTTTTTCAATCCATCTTCCATTTTCTTCTTAATAAGAAAATCCATATTTACTAATATTCCCATTTTTCTATTTTTCAAAAGAACGAGTTCAGTTAAAATTTACTAATAAGAAAATCCAGATTTCCACTGTTGAAACCTTCCTAGGGTCTAAAGTAATTTTTATTTGTCATCCAACTTGTTAATATGATCACAAAGACATGGATGAAGAGAAAGCACAAACATCAGCTTGATCCAAAACTTCTTTGGCCTCCAAAAAATTTTCAATGGTAGATGTTCAATCAAACTGTTTCCTGTGCTGTAATACTTTCATATTCTCATACATGCCTAAGTTGGATTGATGTTGTGGAGATGTTTTCCTTGTAATGTTTTCCTAATGGACGGTCCAGATGGGTGATGTGGAGGCCAACTGATCCAAATGCAAGTTGATATGTGGAAAGTTTTCCATGCACTTGTACCATAGGAAAATTTTCCATTTGAGATTGTAAGTCTATATCATGTACTTGACTCATTTGAACAGTATGTATTCTTCAAAAGTTAACCAACCAAACATCATGAAACACCAAAAATATTAATGCCATGGAAAACTGTAAATTTAAACTGTACGAAACATTCCTTAAAGTGAAGCAGGCAGAGATGTATATTTACAAAAAGTTTCCATCCAAAAGACATTTCCTGTTAGAAGACAACCCAGAGAGAGAAAAAAACAATGTCAAAATTTTCACATGATGAAGATTCATTTGGGAGACAGTTATACTTTGTACTCAATGCCGTTGACCTACACACAAACATAGATTTATGCCTAATTAAGAAGCTAATGTCATCAATTAGTTGTAAAAACAAATCAAATCGTGATAGAATAAGGACATGCAAATATACAAAAATAAATAACTTAACGACTGAATAAAGATTCTTAGGTGTTTGGCAATAGACAACTTTTTATTAGGTGTTTAGCAGTGGATAGTCATGCCTTAGAGCATCTGCTTCACTAATTTCCCTACACCAATTGTAAGATTTCTGATTTTCTTAAATTACCAAACAAAAAAAAAATCTGAAAAATATATAAATGGAAAATTAAAAGCTCATCAATCATCCATTTCCCATCAACATGCACCTATAAGGTAATCTCATGTCATGATATTGGTAATTGAGAACACGAATATGGATGCAAATCATGACTGTGTTCAGGGATTCTCACAGAAGATTGTTCATGGAGAGACAACCTCCACCGCCCCTTGAATAGGCTTGGGTGACGACGCTTCCTCACTCATTTGTACCAGCAGAAATTTCATGCCATGGCATATACCATGTCGATCATCATACAAAATTCCCCAATGAAAACACAATGGTCCAACAAACATAACACGACATGTTCTCATGGTTACACCATCAAGACACACTATAACTACATACTCCTTGCTAGCCCAAATGGACAAAGGACATGACTATATAGCCGACGTACTCAAACAAAAGTGTTAACATCGAGGAACCCAATGTAGATAGCTTGACCATAACCCAAAAATGAGATTGGTTTAATGGGTCGTGTAATTCTTGTCGCATGTATGAACCATCACACTTTGCCGAGTATAAAAAGACTCATGATAAAGTGACAAGCCAACTAATAAGATACAGTGTAAATCATCTCTACAGAAATTCAGTCCTTGTGCCCATCCATCTAGACCATTAGATAGATACCTGACCAAATAGTGTACCAGTCTAGTGATCCTAATTATTGGATCAGTTTACTTCCTTGTGGACTGTTGACAGGATAGTGGTTAAAATTGATCTGTTTACTTTTTTGGTTTTAGCCCACCAAAGAAAGCAATTCAGTTAATTGGGTCCTCTGATTCAATTGGCACGTGAAATTAATGGCGAAGTTCACAGACAAACTTTCAATCCGTAGTTTCTCCACGGGATTATTACTACAAGTAATAATTAACAACCGAGAAATTATATCATGGGACCCAAGCCATGGCCCCATGTAATTCTAAAGCATATTGGTGGTAATAAAAACGAAATCAGAAGAGAAAAAAAAAAAAACTGACTGTCCAAAAACCCCAACGCCAAGAAGGAAAAAAAATAAATTCCAAACTCAAACCAAACGCTCTAAACCGTGGAGCCATATAACTCAAAGGAAATGGTCCGAAACGTGGGTCCATGATGGATGAGAAAATCAGAAGGTCCAAAACCCCAAAATCAGAAAAAAGATCCCTTACCTATCTTCTTCTTCGATGACCTAATCAGCAAGTCCGATTGAAACGTGGGTCCTTTCACGATATTCCCTCTTAATCCCATCTATTTTGCTTGGGACATGTTTGGTTAGACGGAGCAATCCTGGGATTGGCTGACGTAATCCCGGGATTGGCCAGGCGACCCAAACATACTCGGTGGTGAATTCCCTGGATATAGCAATCCCATGGGATTGCCAACAATCCACTGACACAGCCATCATTACTTGCCATCCACCCTAATGCAATCCAATCCCATGGGATGGGCCCGTCCAAACACGCCCTAAATCCCTAAATCCCCAAATCCCTAAATCCCTAAATCCCCGAATCCCCAAATCGCTTCAATCGGTATTGAGATTGAGAGAGATTGAGCGAGAAAGAGAGAGAGAGAGAGAGAGAGAGAGAGAGAGAGAGAGAGAGAGAGAGAGAGAGAGAGATACCTCGTGTGGATGTGCGAGAGAGAGAGCATCGAGAGAAACAGACAGAGGCGGCGCGGTGGAGAGAGGACCGAGAGAGAGAGAGGCGGCGCGGTGGAGAGAGGACCGAGAGAGAGGATGCGTGAGAGAGAGAGGGCGTGAGGGAGGGCGGCGAGGGAGGGCAGCGGTCGAGAGAGAGAGAGAGAGAGAGAGGGTAGTTGAAGGAGGGTGCCGAATTGGGGATTGGGCGCGCGCGGCTCGTTTTTGGGCGCGCGCCCAATTTTGGGGTGTGGTGGTCGGTTCTCTGTGGGCCCTATCATGATGTATGTGTTTCATCCATTCCGTTCATCCATTTTTAAAAATTATTTTAGAATTTTATGCCAAAAATTAGAGGAATATAAATCTCAGGTGGTCCACACCACATGAGAACAATAGTGATTGGATATCCACCATTAAAATCCTCCTAAGGCCCACTGTACTGTTTATTTAACATCCAATCTGTTGATTTGGTCATACAGGACCAGATGAAGGAAAAAAACAAAAATTAGCTTGATCAAAAACTTTTATGGCTACCAAAATGTTTTTAATGGTCGACGCTCATTCAACACTATTTCCTGTAATGTGGTCCACTTGAGATTTGGATATATCTCATTTTTGGTCTCATTTCGTAAAATTATCTGTAAAAATATATGGACGGCATGGATGAAACGCATATCATGGTGGGGGCCACAGAACATCGACCACCAGTGATAGGGTTATAAATCCTAGGTGGGCCACACAAATGGACAAAATTAATGAATGGATATTCACAATTAAAATCCTCCTAAGGCCCACCGTACTGTTTATTTGACATCCAATCTGTTGATTTGGTCATAAAGACCCAAATGAAGGGAAAAAAATATATATCAGCTTGATCCAAAACTTTTATGGCCCCCAGAACATTTTTAATGGTCAAAATTCATTTAACACTATTTCCTTATACCCTAAGCATCCTATGGGGCCCACTATGATTTATTCAATTTATCCACTCCATCCATTCATTTTAACATATAATTTTAATATGTAAGGTCAAAATTGAAGCCTATAAAAATCTGAAGTGGACCACATCATAGGAAACAGTATAAATTGAACGTCTACCATTGAAAAATTCTGGGAGGCCACTGAAGTTTTGGATCAAGTTGATATTTTAGTTTTCCCTTCATCCATGTATTTGTGATCTATTGAACGGGTTGGATGACAAATAAATATCACTATAGGCCATAGGAAGATTTCAACGGTGGAAATCATTATTCCCACTGTTTCCTGTGGTATGGTCCACTTGAGCTTTGGTCCTTTTCGATCGATTGATATGGTCCTTTTCGATCGGTTGATATGGTCCACCAAGTGCTTTTATATGTTTTAGGCATGTCTTCACATGATTTTAGATGGTATAGCCCACCAGAGTTCTGTATACGACTAATTTTTGGGATATCCCATAATTTAAAGGGACCCATCAAATGCACGGTGTTGATTTTCGACACACGTCATGATGGGGCCCACACAGCTCGACCTCACGGGGAGTTCCCATGAGCTCGAAGAATAGAACCTTTTCCATATATATAATATTTAAAAAATATAAAAACTTATGATGTATTTGTTATATCCACACCGTCCATCCATTTTGAGATATCATTTTAAGTCACGAGCCAAAGAATGAGACAGATAAAAATCTGTAGTAGACCCTACCATAGAAAACAACAGGAGGGTGATTCCCACCATTGAAACTATCCTAAGGCCCATCGTAATGTTTATTTGAAATCCAACTGGTTCAAAAGTTTTTAAAAAAAAATGGTCGTAGGGCCATACATTATGGTGGGCCCACAGTAATGTTTGTCATCCAACATGTTCATAATATCAAAAAGATATGAATGAAGGGAAAACACAAACATCAGCTTAATCCAAAACTTCTATTAAATGCACAGTGTTGATGTTCGACACACATCATGATGGGCCCTACAAAACTTACATTAATTCTTAGAGTTTCAGATTGTCAATGAGTTGGGTCACAATTTTGACTAGAAAATTTGACCCATTTTACATGTCTGGTCCATTCACTTTATTTTACTGATCATCACCCTCAATTTGACTAGTTACTAACCTCAATCATGTTACATATAAAAAAGATATTGGGCAAACAAGATTGATCAACAATTTGAGTGAATTTTGATTTAAACATCTGAAGTTATTCACTCTTCAATCTGGACTAATCAGGTTGTCCAAAAATAGTTAAAGGTTGTTCATAATATTAAAAATATATGAATGAATAGAAAACACAAACATCAGCTTGATCCAAAACTTCTATGGCCTCCAAGAAATTTTCAATGGCAGAGGTTCAATCACACTATTTCCTGTGGTGTGGTCCACTTGAGCATTGGATATGCTTCCTTTTTGTTATTTAGACCTCAAATTATCTGTTAACATGGATGAATGGAGTGGATAAAATAAATAAATAACAGTGGACCTCAAAATCTAACTTTTGTTATCTAAGTACTTTCCAATTTTTCTTGTCAGAATACAAAATCTAGTTTTCTTTTTTTAAAAATATATTTTTTCACAATTTGACAATTTTTTCACAATTTTGTTTAATTTTTAAAATTTTATTTTTCAAAATATCATTTTTTAAAATCAAAATCTCACTTTTATTATCTAACTTTTCAATTTTTCTTGACAAAATACAAAATCTAGTTTTCTTTTTTAAAATATATATATTTTTTACAATTTGTCAATTTTTTCACAATTTTTTTAAAACTTTTTAAATTTTCTTTTTCAAAATATCATTTTTTAAAATCTCACTTATGTTATCTAACTTTTCAATTTTTCTTGTCAAAATACAAAATCTAGTTTTCTTTTTTAAAATATATATTTTTTACAATTTGTCAAAATTTTCACAATTTTTTAATTTCTTAATATTTCTTTTTTTAAATATCATTTTTTAAATCTAACTTTTGTTATCTATAACTTTTCAAATTTTCTTGTCAAAATACAAAATCTAGTTTTCTTTTTCAAAAATATATATTTTTTTCAATTTGTCAAAATTTTCACAATTTTGTTTAATTTTTTAAATTTTCTTTTTCAAAATATCGTTTTTTTATCGAAATCTTGTAATATAACTTTTTAATTTTTCTTGTCAAAACACAAAATCTAATTTTCTTTTTTAAAATATATATATATTTTTACAATTTATCAAATTGTTCACAATTTTGGTTAATTTTTTATATTTTTTTTCAAAATATTATTTTTTTTTCAAAATAGAGCACCAACCACAAGCCATTGGATGGTGTCAGAGGGAGTAGCCAATTTGTTCCCCTTATTTGTGGTGTGGTTCATTTAATTAATCTTTTGATATGAATCATTTTTTAGATAGTTCTCTAAAATGATCTCGAAAAATGGACGAATAGTGTGGGTTGATCCCGAATTTTCATTATTTTAGGGCTTGTGGGGCTCACCATTGTGTATGTTAATTATCCACTCCGTCCATTAATTTTAACGGCTCATTTTTAGGGTTGATCCAAAAAATGAGTCAAATCGAAGCTGTAGGTGGACCACACCACATACTAATGTTATAAATTTATTTTTCATTATTTCTTATGGTGTGGTCCACTTAGACTTTTTATATTTTATACTTTTTGAGCTCATGCACTGAAATAATATTTCAAAATTTATAGACGGCTTAGATAAAACAAATATATTGAAATGGGCCCCATGGAGCCCCTTAAGCATCGTCAGTCTCTAATAAGATCTTATGGGGAGGTACGTTTTAGAGCTTAAAAATAAAGTCGATCCATGACTTGGGTGGGCCACACCACATACTCTAGTTGAGAGGGCTACCCTCCCATTAAAACATTCATAATCATTTATTAGGCCCACACCTAGATGTGCTTCATAGATCCGGCCCATTCATTATGTGTGTCCCACTTGGATGAGGAGTTAGACCAAGTTTCATACACATCCAAAACTCATGTGGGCCCCACCAAATGCTTTTATATGTTTTAGAGAAGTCTTCACATAGTTTTAGATGCTATGGCCCACCTAAGTTTCAGTATCTGTTGATTTTTGGACTTAAAGGGGACACATCAAATGCATGGTGTTGATGTTCTACACACATCATGGTGGGGCACACACAAATTAACCTTATGGGAAGTTCCCATGAGGTGACCTTATAGTACCATTTCAATATTTAGGTAACTCCTTCATGGGTGTTACTCAACCATGTAAGGCCCACCTTAATATATTTTATGTATATCGACACCGTCCATATATTTTTCCATCATATTTTAGGATGTGATTTTAAATCATAAGAACTCAATAATCTCAGGTAGGCCATACCAATCAAAACAATGATGAGTAACTATTAAAAACCTTTTGAAGGCCACAAAAGTTTTGGATCAATTTGATCTTTGTAGTTTACCTTCATCTAGATCTTCTTTACATTATCAACAGGTTGGATTGCAAATAAACATTACTAAAACCTTGTGATGGGCTCTTTATAATTTTTAATTGTGAGGTACTATATTATCATTCTTTCCAGTGGTGTGGTCCACTTAAGATTTAAATCTACACAATTTTTTATACCCGCCCCAAAAATGGGTTGGAGAAACATAGGAGCGACAAGGATATACAACACATCATCAAAATCTCACTTTTGTTATCTAACTATTCAATTTTTCTTGTCAAAATACAAAATCTAGCTTTCTTTTTTTAATTTTTTTTTTTTTTTTACAATTTATCAATTTTTTCACAAATTTGTTTCATTTTTTAAATTTTCTTTTTCAAAATATTATTTTTAAAATCTCACTTTTGTTATATAACTTTTCAATTTTTATTGTCAAAATACAAAATCTAGTTTTCTTTTTTTTTTTTAAAAATATATTTTTTTACAATTTATCAATTTTTTCACAATTTTGTTTAATTTTTTAAATTTTCTTTTTCAAAATATCATTTTTTTATCGAAATCTTGTTATATAACTTTTTAATTTTTCTTGTCAAAATACAAAATCTAGTTTTCTTTTTTTAAAAATATATATTTTTTTACAATTTGTTAATTTTTTCACAATTTTATTTAATTTTATAAATTTTCTTTTTCAAAATATCATTTTTTTATCGAAATCTTTTTTTTTTTTTTTTTTTTTTTTTTTTCAAAATTATCAACATTATTGGAAGTTCTTAATTTTTTTTTTTCAAAATCTAGTTTTTTATAAAATTACATATTTTTTCAAAATCTAAATTTTTTTCTTAAACATTGTTAATTAATTTTCTAAGCTTTTAAACTTTTTTTTTTTGAAATTCATAATTTTTATTGTTCTTAATTTTTTACATGAGCATTAGAGACGGTTTAGGACCGTCTCTAATAGAGACGGTCTTTGTGATCTCAAATGACCAAGATATAAGACGACTAAGGACCGTCTCTAATAGAGACGGTCTTTGTGATCTCAAATGGAGACGGTGAAGACCGTCTCTAATACAGACTATTTTTGGCGAGTCTCACATTGCGAGGAAAAAAGACGGTCAATGACCGTCTCTAATTGAGACGGTCCTTGACAGTCTCAGATTGCCCGAGTAAGAGACGGCCAATGACCGTCTCTAATATGGACGGTCTTTGACCGTCTCAAATAGTTGCATATAAGACGGTCAGAGACCGTCTCTTATTTCAGACGGTCAATGGCCGTCTTTTATCCTCAGTTAACGACGGTTTTTGACCGTCTTAAATGATTTATGGACGTTTAAATTTTTAAGACAATATTAAGGATGGCCAAGGGCCGTCTAAAAGTTTAGAGACGGTTTACGACCGTCTCTAAAGCGTCTTTAAACCAAGCAATTTTAGAGACGGTCCAGAACCGTCTCTAAATCCGTCATTTATTTCCATTTTTCACGTAGTGCCTCAGGAATAGCGTCGCCATCTGTAATCAAACAAAGTCTAGTGGGTGTTCGGAACACTGTCCCATAACGTGGGAGTGAGTAGCTAAATCAGTGGAACAATAAAGCATAGGTTAACATGTTATCAATGTAGTCAAGCATTAATGATAAAGCAATATAATCAAACACTCCTAACTACTCTTATTAATGCAAGTATGAATGCAGTCATGATGTATGCCCTCACCACACCCTCCCTCGTGCGACACCATCTTACGTTCGTGGCATGCTTTCATCCCTCAGTGCTCCATATCTTCCAGGCACATGCAATACATGATGAGCATGATTACCGAGTTATTAGTATATTTCAAACATCAAGATTAGGAAACTAAGGTACCTCCCTTGTATCATTCCCAAACATGATCCATTCTAGGGTCGTTAGTCCTAGTTAATCTCAGACGATGGTGTGTTTTCTAGGTCACTGCAAAGGCTGTCAAGGCTATTACGCACAAAGGTTATACCACTCCCCCATCACCTCTTTAACGATTCATCACTATACAGAAACAGGCCTAGTTCATACTCTCTACACTGTGGCAAAACTCGTCGCCTCACCGCAAATTCAGAGTATGTTCAAGGTCACTACAAAGGGCTACCAGGGTCGTATACACAAAGGTTACACTACTCCCCCATCACCTTATCAATATAGGCCGATAGCACGAATATAGTGTCCCATACCACCATAATCGACTCACGAATCTGGTTGCTTACTGGTCACTACGGGGAAGCATGTGGCCCCAGCGTAGGCCGACAGCTCAACCACGGTGTCCCATACCACCATGCCCGGCTCATGAGTCTTAGCGGATCGAGGTACCATGGTTAAAGGGATTCCATTGGTAAGTTTGGTACCCTAGGTTCAAGCAGAGGCTTCCAAATATTGTGAACATACATACGACAGATCGGGTTACTTGACGAGCTCGGCTAGCTCGAGCGCACAACAAGTTGAATGATATGAAGCGCATAAGCACTTCATGTGGCCAGCCACTATCACCAACCGAAGTATGACTTGGGTTCGTCGAACACAACTCATGTGGCGAATGAACCACAGCCACGAATTCAATCCCGTTACCGATTGCCTGGACTATACAATAGCCCCAATCACATTCCATTGCAGATAGGTAAAGCAGTAATGGATCAAGATTCAAATCATACAATCAAAGTCTGATATTATCTGCTTAGGGCTGCCAGGGCTGTAGCACGGAATCATTACACCACTCCTCCATCACCCATCACAGCTTTTATAGAATACAACTTAATCATGTGAAGTAGCCAGAGCAGAATTAAATAAATAAGTAATTCAATCATATTGAATAGCATGTTATAAAACATAATGCAAACAGGAAATCCAAACATATATGTTTCATAAATGGTAAGTGATTAAACTAAACAACTTACATGGAAGAAATCATATACATCTCTAAGGTAGCTGAGAATCCTTTCTCAACACAACTATTAAATTTAGTTCGTCACACAATTTCTCACACAGGCATTTTATCAAACACTTAAACTACACCACTCCAACATACATGACATATGTTGATTTCAACATAGACTAGGACAAATCCTTATAACAAGTAGTTATCCCATATACATCAATCATATTCTTACATTCAATACATATGGCAGGCATAAATCATAAATCCATATTTACTTAGTCATTGTAACAAACACTTAAACTACATAAATCAACATACATGACGTATGTTGATCACATAGGTATAAGGCCAAATCCTTTCACTAGGGAGTTGCCCCAATTATAACACGCGTGCACCCATGACGGATAATCATCACAAGCATGAATCCAAGTTCCATACTCATTTGAACATTTTCACAGCCATGTGGGCTACACAATTCAACATATATAACGTATATTGGCTGTGGCGTGATTTAGGGCAAATCCTTTCATCAAAGGGGGTATCGCCAATACAACAATCATATATCCATGACAATTAGTCATGACGAGCACGAATGAGAATTCTATACTCATTCAGTCATTTTTAAAAACACTTAGAATACACCCTATCAACATACATAGTGTATGTTAGCAAATCATGTATTAATGCGAATCCTTTCGCCAAACAAGTATTTTATCTATATATATTATATTCATACAGCAAATAATCATGGCAAACACATCTCCAAAATTTATACATATACGGTACTTTCTAGAATACACTATTTCAACATACATAGTGTATATTAGCAAAACATGTATTAGGGCGAATCCTTTTGCTAAATAAGTATTTTATCCAAATATCATATAATTATACAATAAATAATCATGTCAAACACATTTCCAAAATATATACGTATACGGTATTTTCTACAAATACCTAGAATATGTAAAATTCCATATTCTACGTCTTTAATCGAAACAGAAAATAGAAAGTACTTTGTACATATGTAATTACATACAGATCATGAATCTATCATTATCTGACATTAAAAGCGTTGAAAACTGTAACCTATACACTTAAAGTCCTCACCTTTTGTCGTAGAATCGTAACGGAGTCGATAGGTTTACTAAGCTTCCGTATACGACAGTTTGACAACCTATAGAATGAAATAGGTTAGCTATTTCATAACCTACAACTATCAACACCTCAAATCAGATTAGGGTTAGGGTTTCTTACCTAGAAATGAAGCTAGAATCGCCGGAAAAGCGATTAGAATGAGGTGGTGCAGCTTGTGTAGTGGCAGGGAAAGAGGGTAGGAAGGATCTCCCACAACTCCCATACTTTCTCTCTCTCAAATCTCAAATTCGTATGACTGTGAGAGAGAGGGTTCTAAGTTCCTTATATAGCTTAAAAACTCACCAAATTAGACTTAAGGTCAAGGTATACTTGGGTTTTGTCCAAAGGACATCTGTTTCAGCTCAACAGAGGACTTCTGGCAGCCCCTTTTCTGTGTGCGGTCGGACTTAAGCTCACTAACACTGGATCTTGGTTTAGTTAAGTTTTCGTTCCAGTCGGGTTTCCAAATTGCACATGGCGGACTAGTTTCAGTTCAACGGTCAGTGGATCTCGATCGGAGATTCCGAGTACATGGATATGTTTATGAAATTTTTCCTGATCCGAGGGTGTATTTGGGTCAGATTCTGACGGTTAGGTTGCTTAATACTGACCCGCAAGTAACAAGTTTTAGATTACTATTTAAGATATTTATTTTGGAAAGAAAACAAGTATTTTCACGCTCACACGCTCCGGACTCAAGTGAACAGCCATGCGACACTGTCTGAATTTGATTTCCGAGATGGTTGTCAAGCCCAGTGAGGCGGTCTTAATTCCTTAACTTCATGTTATTCGGACTTCCGACGTGTGGTCCAGATCTGATACGGAGTTTCAATGTGCTCCCGAGAGTAGTCGGGTAATGAGTTTGATCCTAGATTTTAGGGTAACCTAGCGTCAATGATTCTACAAGTTTTGGGTCTGCGGATCATATTTTAAGCGATTCAAATGGATTTCATGGCTAATCAAGTTTAGCACTTAGTTAACTTTGTCAAATTTCTAAAGGATTTAATCCTAAGTTATTTTCATCTGAGGTGGTACTTAGTCCTTTGTAGTTTGTATATAGAGTGATCCAAGTTATACTACTTAGCTAGTTTAAGATAATGTTTAGGGTGAAGGTACTTAGAAAAATTGAAAGAACAAGGTGATGAAGGGTGGGATTTGTGAAGGAAATGAGTTTAAAAGCGGTTTTAGACTTTAGGATTTAGTTCTGACAAGTGAATAAGGTGTTAGGATCGACCTATTGCGTAAAGACGTCTAATTCCAGGTTGGCAAAAAACCAGGATGTTACAATCTACCCCCCTTAAAACAAAATTTCGTCCCCGAAATTGCCTAAGGATAATAAGGAAAGATTTAACTATTTCTTTTGCCTAAGTTTTATTGATTTCAAGTTTCTACACGTGGTAGGGTATATACTAGCCTGATTCATTTTAGTCTACCCCCCTTAAAACTTATTTCTTTATCCCTTGCTTATATCCTGTTGGTTTGCTACAATGGATTTCTTTCCCTATTTGGAGTCTTGACTTCGATTCCTAACAAGTTAGAGTAAGGTAGTTATTCTCAATATTTGACCAGTATGGAGAGACGGTTATAGTAGGCTTAATCCCGATACATCGATCATGTACCGGGCCAGGGTAGAAAGCTCATCGTATCCCTTCTGAATCCTGGTGGATCCTTGTCTTCTGCTCGGCCAAGCAGTGAGTCCATTGGTAGTTGCCCAAGATTGAGAATTAGGTCAAGCCGCGAATGCATCATAGTTTATATTTAAGTATCTCCGTAGACCGATCGCTCTACAAACGTAGGAAATGTCCATCATTGAAAGGCTCAAATTGTCTATTTCTAAGGTTGCCCTTTAGGTCTTAGTTTAAGAGAGTCCTCGTTATTATCTATGTCCAAGGAAATGGTGAATCAAATCTTACTAGATCATCCTAAAACGGTTTCTCATAGTAGAACAGGCTTCTATAATGTTCGTATTCAATGAGCACAGTTTTGATCCTGGGCCAGTGGGGTAGGGTCCACCACGCTTTCGCTACGCCACCCAGATCAAAGAGGTGTATTAGCCGACCTAACTAGATTGGGCTCATAATATTCTACCCCCTTAAAAACTTAATTTCCTAAGGCTCAAGGATCTACGTCTCGCTTCGTATGTCAGAACGAGGTGAAATTTTAAACCTATCTTTGGTATGAAATGGGAAGTGGTCTATCAATACTTTGGTCTTCCTCCCATCGATGATGTGTGCTATGACATTGATACCTATGGTTATAAAAAGGAGCTAAGATGCCTAATTCCACCAAAGGAGGACCTTTGCCATGGTCCTGACTTACTTCTTTAATCATATCTAGTTAAATACTGTAAGATAATTTGCGCACTCTTAGTACATAAAGAATCTAGACAAATAGGTTAATGGATAGTCTATCCTTCTAAGTCCATAGGCACAATACGCATGCCAGAATGGTCTGTGGTTCGAGACCTAATCCCTAACTCTCTCTATTGCCCATTTGAGAAATTTCTTAGGCCCTAAAAGACAAAGTATCCCTATTGGCTATATGTTCTTACACTTCTCAAAGATGAAGTTATAAACTTTTGGTTGTAAGTGGTTCGGCCAACACGGAAAGAAAGTTGTGTAGTGGGTCTGAGCCGGATACATAAACCTTTTACCTCGCAAAAATAAAAAAATGTCGTATCAGTTCTTAATCCTAGTTGATCTTGACCTTCTGTTTGATTAGAGCATAGAGTTCATTGGTAACTACCAGGATTGAGAATTCGATTCAAACTGCGAATACCTCGCTTAGATATAGTTTTTTTACTCCGTGTTCCCGTTTGTACTAAGTCCTTGAGAAGGCAATTCTAAGGGGTGTATTAATTTGACCTAACATTAAATCCAAGGGATATATAAGTTTTCTCTGAGCGTGAATAGTTACTAATCAAACAAGCCTCCTAAGAGTTGTTAAATAAGCCTATGAGTACCGAGGGGATTCAACAAAGGAACGGGGTCTCGTTCCAACCTAATCAAGTCAACTAACTAAATCTATCATGCAATTGGCTTAGCAAAATTCATTAGTCTTTTACTTTCCTTAGCCTAACCAGTAGTCTAGTAGCGGTAATCCACAAGTCGAAATCCAAAGTCTATGCTCATACACTAGATGATTTCACATCATTTCTAATACAAGGAAGGGTTTTATCACTTAGGGTTAAAGTTGTCTAATTGGAATTAAGTTGCCTGAACTTGAATTTAACTACGCCCAAGCATTTCACACATGTTCATACTAGCTAAGAAGGTCCTGGGGTTTACATTATTAATTTGTTGAATTTCCTACACGGTCATGTCTGTCGAAAGCTAGGACCACCACTCTAGGTCTAAAACTCCAAGGGCCTATTTAGCCAGTGGTCTTAAGTTGTATTTAATGGGCTTGTATTGCTAATCCCTCCTCGGGATTGGGAGTGGAATGGTTGGTAGGAGGGTGGGTGGGGATTCAAATTAATAGTATAGGCTTTGGAAAATGAGCCTTGTGTTGGAAAAGTGTGAGATGAGATTTCCAAATCCCATGATAATGAATTTCTAAGTGTAATTTGAAAGGAAAATACGGGATATATTTTTCATTGCATACATTCCAAACATGGCATTGGAAAACATGGGATACACCCAATCTAGGGAGCATACCCTACACATACATTTTACATACATTTATTGTTACTTTTACAATTCTAGCCACCTTAATCTTGCCTAATGCAATTAGCCGAACGGGCCCTATACGTCCTAACATTCGGAGGTTATGAAAGTTATGGGACACAAAAAAAAAATGTGGATTTATGTTCATATGGGTGTGAAATGGTGAGGCCAAGAGGAGTAATGGTGGAGGGGTGGAAGGAGTTCACAATAGTCGCGTACAACTCTAACTTGCCAAACATTCGACACATTCCATCAACATGAAAACACAAAGATCCTAACATAGGGGCTGAAACTTTTGGTTCTCCACGAGTTTGAACCTTAACAGGGATTGTAGAGGCCCCAAAAGACAGTGAATGGAGAAGGAAAATGGAGAGGTAGGATGGCTTAGGGAGCTTGCACGTTTAGAGCTTCAAATGGGGCGTGTAGGAGTCCAAATGAGAGAAAATGGAGAGAGTAGGGAGGTAGGAACTGTTGTGGATGATGGGAATGAATGAGTTATGGCCAAAAATGAGAAAGGGGATGATTAGAGTGGTGCTTTTGAAGAGAAAACAACAAATTAAGGGAGAAAAATGGCTTGAAGGGGAGGTTTGTGAAGGAGGTAGGGTTTTGGGACATTGAAATAGGATGGGAGCTATGTCAGGGGAGTTATTAGACCCCCCAATGCGATCGGCCCGAGCCACGGGCTTGGCCCAGCCCAAGAACTGGCGAGGCCTCGCCGACCGGGCGAGGGCCTCGCCGACCAACTTTCTGGAATTTGAGGTCCCACCCCATGGGTGAGATCCTCCTGTCCCCTAAGCCCCAAAAAACCCTGGGTCCCACCCTGGGGCCCTCCGGAATGGTGTGGATGGGCCCCCGACTCCGTTTCGCTCAATTTCAGGTCAAATTGGACGTATCTTGCAATCCGAAATGAGTTATCTACCGTATAATATATGATTTTGGGGTAGAACGAGCTAATAAAGCCAACCAATGAAGCTATGTAGGGTTGCACAGCCCAGAATTATGAAAAACCCCACGATCGATGGTCGTTTCCCTGTTTAAATTTTGTTTTACTAAAAATAGTAGTTTTAGTTTGATTACTCTTCATCCATTGGGCTTTAGGAGTTACGCCCATTGCAAAAAGAGCTTAGAATAATTAGGAGAACGGTTTGGTGAAGCTAAATAGGACACTTACTATTTTTGGCTGAAAACCTTGCGCACTAGAAGACATCACGACCTTATAGTAAGTCGCGAATTCTAGGAGTTTTAGTTGTAGTTTGTTTCTCATTTCTTTCCCATTACTTGGTGTCCCTATGTAAAGGGTTGTGAACTCATTTTTGTTTTTAGTCATTCATTAATCAATTTCAAATTTATTAGAATTTATTTCTTTTTTTTTTTTTGCTTTCTTTTCTCCTCGATTCGAGAAGTCTCTGTGAGGAGTCTAGAGAAGCTCCGAGGATTCGGAGTAGTAATTCTCATCATGTTTATCCCATGTTTTACCGATTTTCAATGGTTGGGATGGGGTGGATTGTGATCTAGACTCATCAATAGACGACCTAAAAATGATTCGGGATCGTTTTGCGTGATCATGGGTGTGTACGAGCCCAATCTCAGCGGTCGATTTTGGTTGGTTTTGCCGTTCGGCGAATTTGAAAAATCCTAAGTCGGTTTCTACGTTCCATCGCTCCCTCCTAAGTCAGAGTGCGTTAGTATGCATCGTGTGACCATAACCCAGGTCCGGTTTAATCCAAATTATGCTCTGATACCAACTGTAACGCCCTGAAAATCGGGGGTCGAGCATAAACTCAACTCCCGAGTTCCAATGTATCACTTATGCAACAAAATGAATGATGATTGAATGTTGTCTGCTTTCGCATAGTGAACATGAGTGAGATTAAGCCAAAACAGCATATTATACTCCAGAGATAGTTAAATTGCAAGCGGAAGACTGTGATAGCTATATGTAATATATAAACTATGGTGAGTCTCCAGAGTGTGATAACAATACCAGGTTAAATAATTACAAGTACATTTCAAAATATACCTAAGGTGTAGTGTCATCTAGTCAACATCCCTATAATCCCATTGATCTAGACATGGCTCAAATGGAGTTTACATAAACAACATATACGAGAAAACACCCTCATCATCACAAAAGTCCGGCTCCGCCTCAGGAATAGTGTTGCCATATGTAATCAGACAAAGTCTGGTGGGTGTTCGGAACACCGTCCTCCTAACATGGGAGTGAGTAGCTAACTCAGTGGAACAATAAAGCATAGGTTAACATGTTATCAATGCAGTCAAGCAGTAATGATAAAACAGTATAATCAAACACTCCTAACTACTCTTATTAATGCAAGTATGAATGCAGTCATGATGTATGCCCTCACCACACCCTCCCTCGTGCGACACTATCTTATGTTCGCAGCATGCTTTCATCCCTCAGTGCTCCACATCTTCCAGGCACATGCAATGCATGATGAGCATGATTACCGAGTTGTTATTAGTTCATTTCAAACAGCAGGATTGGGAAACTAAGGTACCTCCCTTGTATCATTCCCAAACATGATCCATTCTAGGGTCGTCAGTCCTAGTTAATCTCAGACGATGGTGTGTTTTCTAGGTCACTGCAAAGGCTGCCAGGGCTGTTACGTATAAAGGTTACACCACTCCCCCATCACCTATTTAACGATTCATCACTATACAGAAACAGGCTTAATTCATACTCTCTACACTATGGTAAAACTCGTCGCCTCACTGCAAATTTAGAGTATGCTCGAGGTCACTACAAAGGGCTGCCAGGGCCGTTACGCACAAAGGTTATACCGCTCCCCCATCACCTTATCAATGTAGGCCGACAGCACGAATATAGTATCCCATACCACCATAATCGGCTCACGAGTCTGGTTGCTCACTAGTCATTATAGGGAGGCACGTGGCCCCAGCATAGGCCGACAGCTCGACCACGGTGTCCCATACCACCATGCCCGACTCTTGAGTCTTAACGGATCGAGGTACCATGGTTAATGGGATTCCACTGGTAAGTTTGGTACCCTAGGTTCAAGCAGAGGGGTCCAAACATGGTGAACATACATACGATAGATTGGGTTACTTGACGAGCTTGACTAGCTCGAGAGCACAACAAGTTGAATGATATGAAGTGCATAAGCACTTCGTGTGGCCAGCCACTATCGCCAACCGAAGTATGACTCGGGTTCGTCGAACACATCTCATGTGGCGAATGAACCACAACCACGTATTCAATCCCGTTACCGATTGCCTGGACTATACAATAGCCCCAATCACATTTCGTTGCAGATAGGTAAAGTAGTAATGGATCGAGATTCAAATCATACAATCAAAGTCTGATATTATCCGCTTAGGGCTGCCAGGGCTGTTGCACGGAATCATTACACCACTCCCCCATCACCCATCATGGCTTTTATAGAATACAACTTAATCATGTGAAGTAGCCAGAGCAGAATTAAATAAACAAGCAATTCAATCATATTGACTAGCATGTTATAAAACATAATGTAAACAAGAAATTCAAACATATACGTTTCATAAACGGTAAGTGATTAAACTAAACAACTTACATGGAGGAAATCATATACATCTCTAAGGTAGCTGAGAATCCTATCTCAACACAACTATTAAATTTAGTTCGTCACACAATTTCTCACACAGGCATTTTATCAAACACTTAAACTACACCACTCCAACATACAAGACGTATGTTGATTTCAATATAGACTAGGACAAATCCTTATAGCAAGTAGTTGTCGCATACACATCAATCTTGTTCTTACATTCAATACATATGGCAGGCATAAATCATAAATCCATATTTACTTAGTCATTGCAATAAACATTTAGACTACATACATCAACATACATGATGTATGTTGATCACATAGGTATAAGGCCAAATCCTTTCACTAGGGAGTTGCCCCAATTATAACACGCGTGCACCCATGACGGATAATCATGACAAGCATGAATCCAAGTTCCATACTCATTTGAACATTTTCACAACCACGTGGGCTACACAATTCAACATATATAACATATATTGGCCGTGGCATGATTTAGGGCAAATCCTTTTGTTAAAGGGGGTATCGCCAATACAACAATCATATATCCATGACAATTAGTCATGTTGAGCACGAATGAGAATTCTATACTCATTCAGTCATTTTTACAAACACTTAGAATACACCATGTCAACATACATAGTGTATGTTAGCAAATCATGTATTAAGGCGAATCCTTTCCCCAAACAAGTATTTTATCGATATATATTATATTCATACAGCAAATAATCATGGCGAACACATCTCCAAAATTTATACATATATGGTACTTTCTAGAATACACTATTTCAACATACATAATGTATATTAGCAAAACATGTATTAGGGCGAATCCTTTCGCCAAATAAGTATTTTATCCAAATATCATATATTTATATAACAAATAATCATGTCAAACATATTTCCAAAATATATACGTATACGGTATTTTCTACGAATACCTAGAATATGTAAAATTCCATATTCTACGTTTTTAATCGAAACAGAAAACAGAAAGCACTTTGTACATGTGCAATTGCATGCAGATCATGAATCTATCATTATCTGTCATTGAAAGTATTGAAAACCATAACCTATACACCTAAAGTCCTCACCTTTTGTTGTAGAATCGTAACGGAGTCGATAGGTTTGCTAAGCTTCCGTATACGACAGTTTGGCAACCTATAGAATGAAATAGGTTAGCTATTTCATAACTTACAACTATCAACACCCCAAATCAGATTAGGGTTAGGGTTTCTTACCTAGAAATAGAGCTGGAATCGTCGAGAAAGCGATTGGAATGAGGTGGTGCAGCTTGTGTAGTGGCAGGGAAAGAGGGTAGGAAGGATCTCCCATAACTCCCACACTTTCTCTCTCTTTTCTCTCTCTCAAATCTCAAATTCGTATGGCTGTGAGAGAGAGGGTTTTAAGGTCCTTATATAGCCTAAAAATTCACCAAATTAGACTTAAGGTCAAGGTATACTTGGGTTTTGTCCAAAGGGCATCTGTTTCAGCTCAACAGAGGACTTCTGGCGGCCCCTTTTCTGTGTGCCGTCGGACTTAAGCTCACTAACACTGGATCTAGGTTTAGTTAAGTTTTCGTTCCAGTCAAGTTTCCAGATCGCACGTGGCGGACCAGTTTTAGTTCAACGGTTAGTGGATCTCGATCGGAGATTCCGAGTACATGGATATGTTTATGAAAATTTTCCTGATCCGAGGATGTATTTGGGTCAGATTCTGATGGTCAGGTTGCTTAATACTGACCCGCAAGTAACAAGTCTCAGATTACTGTTCAAGATATTTATTTTGGAAAGAAAATAAATGTTTTCACACTCACACGCTCCGGACTCAAGCGAACAGCCATGGGACACTATCTGAATTTGATTTTCGAGATGGTTGTCAAGCCCAGCGAGGGGGTCCTAATTCCTTAACTCCGTGTTATTCGGACTTCCGACGTACGGTCCAGATCTGATACGAAGTTTCAATGTGCTCCCGAGAGCAGTCGGGTAATGAGTTTGATCCTAGATTTTAGGGTAACCTAGCGTCAATGATTCTACAAGTTTTGGGTCTTGCAGATCGTATTTTAAGCGATTCAAATGGATTTCATGGCTAATCTAGTTTAACACTTAGTTAACTTTGTCAAATTTCTAAAGGGTTTAATCCTAAGTGATTTTCGTCTGAGGTGGTACTTAGTCCTTTATAGTTTGTATATAGAGTGATCCTAGTTATACTACTTAGCTAGTTTAAGTTAGTGTCTAGGGTGAAGGTACTTAGAAAAATTGAAAGAACAAGGTGGTGAAGGGTGGGATTTGTGAAGAAAATGGGTTCAAAAGTGGTTTTAGACTTTGGGATTTAGTTCTGACAAGTGAATAAGGTATTAGGTTCGACCCTTTGCCTAAGGACGCCTAATTCCAGGTTGGCAAAAATTCAGGATATTACAGATTGCTCCACCTGGGATACACATTGCGGGTGAAGATGTGGTAGAGTAGGCGGAAGTCAAGAGTCATTCTGGACGCCAGGAGGCAATCACCTGGATTTCAGTGGACCAGTCGGCTACAAAGAACTCGCATACGGCGATCTCTTTCACGCGCACTCCTAAAATACTTCTCATCAGTATGCACCTCTCCACGCGACATTCCCATGATTTCGGGCTATTAAACCAACATCAACTGTGGCTTCCCACCTTCCCACGGGAATTTTGAACTGTAAAGGCTTTAGCGATGGTTCTCGTATATGGGCGTAGAAGGCTCGGATAGTGCTCACATTCGCACGAGAGTTGCCCTCAAATATGGGACCCCATCCAGCGTCCAATAAGTGGTCCATCACCAGATATAGCCCAAATAGCTTCTCATCCACGTGTGCTTCAAAAAAAGACCCTAGGGCCCTCAAATCTTCCATGGGACAGATCTGCCAGTAGAGCTCTCTCTAGGGGAGCCTGGGGACGGAGGTCCCACTTTGTCCTTGTCTCATGATCTATGCTTGTACCTGAGGCGACGCTTTTCGGCCTCTTCGAATGATTAGGGCGGCTAGGCCCGGCTTCATCAGCAGAAGTCCTCTTCTTCCCTATGAGAGAAAGAAGTGTGGAAATGGAAAAAATCGCCGCCACGAGCTCAAAGAGAGCCATGGAAGTGAAATAAAATGGAAGGATAAAGTGGCTTGTTAGATTTGAAGATGTATGAGACACAAATGTGGCTTTGTGTTCTCAAAAAGGAGGAAACGAAGGAGATAGAAAATGGGTTTTGATGGAGATGGTGGAGGGGTGTATGTATTGAAGGAAAAGGAGAAAAATGTGAGAATGGAGGGGAGATTCGAGAGAGAAAATTGGGATTTTTGAGAGGTTGGAAGGCTTGGAGAGGTGGGAATGGAAGAAATAAAGCCAAAGAAGGGATTAAAAAGGGGCCCCACAGGATTTTATGGGCCCCACACGTGTTGGGAGGCCGGCCCGACACCGGCCTGCTGCGGCCCGATAGGCCCCAACAAAGGGGCGGCGAGGTGTCGTCGATCCGGATGGCATCGCCTGTCCTTGGAGCTTCTGGCGAGCCCTCGCCCCATGGGCGATGGGATCCCCCCGGGGTGCCATATGGGTGTGGGGTCCACTCTAGATCCCCCTGTTTTGCACCGATTTGACCCTCGGTTCCGTTTGAGTCGTTTCGGGTCCCATTTTTGCATATATTCATGCTCTTTGGTTTGTTTGAGGGTAGAGTATGCTGAATCATGGTCTAAACTCGTCGATCGATGGTTTGGAGAAGGTTTGGGATCATCTCGCGTGATTACAGGTATCTACGAGTCCGATCTCTACGGTTAGTTTCGTCAGTTCCGTCAACGGGCGAAACTTAGAATCGTAGGACTATCCCTATGTTTCACTGCTCCCTCTTAGATCAAAGTACGTCAGTATGTGTCGTGTGACCATAACCCAGGTCCATTTTAATTCAAATCATGCTTTGATACCAACATGTAACGCCCTGAAAATTGGGGGTCGAGTAGGAGCTCAACTCCCGAGTTCCAACGCATCACTTATGCAACATAGATAATGATGATTAAATGTTGTCCGTGTTAGTACATTAAACATAAATGGGATTATACTAAAACAACATGTCATACTCTAGAGAAAATTAGATTATGCAAGCGAAAGATTGTGATAGATATATAAAACACTTAAGTTGTTGTAAGTCTCTAGAGTGTGAACATAATACCAGGTTAAATAATTTCATGTATTGTTCCAAGATATACAAAATAACGAGAGTGTAATGTCATCTATCCATATCCTTGTAGCCCCGATATGCAACTCCAAGTCTACATAGACCCGCCAGAGAGTTGCATGTAGGAGAACTCCTCCTCGTCATTATAGAAGACCGGCTCCACTACGTAAGCATCACCATCATCTGCAACTACAACAAGGTCTGGTTAGTGTTTTAAAACATCATCCCAAAATATGGGAGTGAGTGATCAACTCAGTGGAGCTGTAAGGCAAAGGTTAACATGTTATTAATTCAATCAAGCAGTAATGATAAAGAAATACAATTAAACATCCCTAAGTACTCTGGTTAATGCAAACATGATATGTATTAATGATGCATGCCCTCGCCTGTACTCTCTTTGCGATCTTCCTCTTATAGTCGCGGGATGCACCCCTTCCTCTGTGCTCAACTCCAAAGCCAAAGGCACATGTAAATGCGGTGCATCTGCATAATTAGCCAAGTTCTTAATTAGACTCATTCATACAGTAGGTTTGGGAAGCTAACGTACCTCCCTTTATATTATTAACCCAAACAATTATCCATCTAGGGTCATCAATCTTAGTTAATCACATACGATAGGCAAGTTCACGAGTTTACACCATAGGTCGCTACGAGAAGCTTGTCATCATCAGTGTAGGCTTAATTCACACTCGAGGTCACCCCACCAACGCCCTACCAACTGACAGTCTATTTTTGAAGGCTCGTCACCAACCTGATTGGGGACTACAGCCAGGCTGCGCTGGGGTAGGCCTATTTCATACTCAGGGTCACTCCACCAATGCCTTACCAACTGGTAGTCTATTTTCTAAGGCTCGTCACCAACCCGACTGGGGACCACAGTTAGGCTATGCTGGGGTAGGTCGACAGCTTGAATACAGTGTCTCATACCACCGTATTCAGCTCACGAGTTTGGGTTGCTCACTGGTCACTACAGGGAGTCTTGTCACCCCAGCGTAGGCCGATAGCTCGACCACGGTGTCCCATACCAACATGCCCGGCTCATGAGTCTTAGCGGATCATGGTACCATGGTTAAATGGGCTTTTCACTTGTAAGTTGGTACCTTAGATTCAAACAGGAGCATCCATATATGGTAAACACACAATAGGTCAATCAGTTTATTAGACAAGTTTGACTGGTATGAACGTATACTGAATTAGCCGACAAGGTACCATTGTCGATGATCATCGTATGCCTTGGATGCATCGAACGTGTTTTGTGTGGCGAAATGACCTCAGCCACTACTCGAGAATCATTACCGATTGCCTGGACTACATCGTAGCCCTAATCACACTTTAAACAATAGTATTCACAAGTGATAATCAATGACAGCATGTGACAACCAAATCTAAATATAAATCTTAGTTGAACATTTCAACAAACACATAATACACATGTTATCTTACATAGGTATTTCATTCGTACAACACATAGTAGTAAGATATGTTACATAAAGGGAACTATAATTATATGGAAGGGGGTTGAGAATCCTATCTCAACACCCTCATTAAATACATTCCAACAAGCATTTCCTCATTCAGGCATTTTATCAAACACTTAGACTACACATTTCAACATATAATATTATACTAGTTATAACATATATCCTGACAAGCCCTTTTTACAAAGGAGTTGCCACATACACAATAAGCATATATTCATAGTTAATAATCATGGCAAGCACAAATCCAAATTCCATATTCATTCAGACATTTTTACAAGCACTTAGACTACACACTTCAACATATGTAACGCATGTTGGTTATAATAGGTGTTAGGGCAAATCCTTTCATCAAGGAGTTGTCACACATATGACAATCATATATTCACAATGAATAATCATGACAAGCACGAATCCAAATTCCACACTCATTCAATCATATCAACAAACACATGGAATATACTATATTCAACATAGTTCATATATATGTGTAAAGCGCGGATAACATCATATCTAAGCATGTGATAGCAATCAAGTCAGTCACAAATCATTAACTAACATTGAAAGCCTTAAAAACCATAACCTAAACATTTATAGTCTGCACCTTTCACCGATAGACCTATAACGAACTTAGTTTAAACACTAAGTCCTCGCTTACGGCACAATGACAACCTATAGCATGAAATAGGTTAGCTATTTCATTATTTACTCTATTTAAATCCCTAAAATAGATTAGGATTAAGATTTCTTACCCGAAAATATAATTAGAATCGCCGGTATGGCGATACACTAGCGATGGTTAAGCACGTGGAGGGGTGGGATCGAATCCCAGGAACAAACTCTCTCTCTCTCTCTCTCTTCTCCTCACTTTCTTCTTCTCTTTTCTCTCTCTTCTCTCTCCTAGGGTTTGAAATTTGTATGGAATGAGAGAGAGAGGGTTGTAGGTCCTTAAGGCCCAAAATTTATGGAAATGGCCCTAAGGCCATGGTATACTAAGGTTATAGCCAAAACTCGTCTATTTCGGCCCAAAGGAGTACATCTGGGGGGCCACTTTTCTGTATACAGTCGGGAGTAAGTCCCCTGACATTGGATCTAGGTCAAGCTAAGTTTTCGGTCCGATCGAATTTACAGATTGATCACAGGGGACCAGTTTCAGTTCAACGGTAACCGGTAATTGATCAGGGCCACAAGTACACTGACGTGTGTTGGAAATTTTTTCTGATCCAAGGGTATAGTTGGGTTAGATTCTGACGGTCTGAATCCTTAGATTTGACTTGCAAACGAATAACTCAATTCACTTATGTCTGAGTTCATTTTCTAGTGATATTCGCGTTTCTCACACACTTTGGTCCGGGCTCAAGTTGCGCATTTCGGGATATAATCTAGACTTGATTTTTGATGTGGTTGTCAAGTCCAGTGAGGTGGTCAAAATGATATAGTTTTGTAGTTATCAGATTTTTGACGAGCGGTCCAGGTCCGATACGGAGTTTCAATGCACTCCCGAGAGCAACTGGGTTTAGAGATTGATCCTAACGTAGCGTCAGCGATCTTACTGATTTTAGGTCTTGCATTTCGTATTGAAAGCTATCCAACCTAATTCGACAGGTGATTTAGTTAAGCACTTAATTAATCTTCGTCTAATTTCTAAAGGATTTGGTCGCTAGTGATTTTTGCCTGAGGTGGTACTTGGGTCTTTGTACGGATATTTTCAGGACGTTATATGATCATTCCTTTGTGTAGGATTGGGTCACAGGTTGTAAGACCCGTATCCTAGACCGTACTATTCCGTCGACTCCCGTGATCCTTCTCGTCGAATTCCAGCAAACTGCGACCGATAATTGACATTTGCGCGTGACCCTAAGTTGTATCCTGTAGATTTAAATCGGCTTAAGCCAAGACTAGTATCAGTGCGACTGCGCCGTCACCGCGGTTCCGATGCCGCGTCTCGCGCGTCGAGGCGATACCCAGGCCAGGAAGAGTGAGCCCGCATTTAGTTCGAGGAAACGCCGCACATTGCAAATTTCAAGAGAATGTCCCATCAATCACATCAAATGTCTCATCAATCACATCAAATGTCACATCAATCCATCAATTAAAGACAAGTACAAGCAACCCATACATAGCCTTACCTCTCTCTTACACAGTACCATAAAGTCAACAAGCACCTTACCTCTCATGTCACACCCCATCACTCCTCTCCCATCATCTCTCTCTCTCTCTCTCTCTCTCTCTCTCTCTTTCATTCTCTCTCATTTCTTCTAAGCAACCCAAGGAGTGATCCAACGTCCATGGCTTCCATGGAGAATCTTAGTGTGGCCCACCTTCCTACACCCAATCCCACCCTCTAAAATCAATCTTAACTGTCGAAATGTATTCTTTGGAGCAACAAAACGTGTTGATGGAAGGAGTCCAAGAAAATCAAAGGTGGGTGCTCTCTCTCTCTCCTCTCTCTCTCTCTCTCTCTCTCTCTCTCTCTCTCTCTCTCTCTCTCTCTCTTTCCCTTCCCTTTTCCCTAGTTTGCTGGCCCACCTGGAACATGTAGAGACGAGCTAGACCGTCAAGCAGGTGGGATGGCCTTGTTGTCCACCCTGCTGGACTGTCAGTCCGGTTGGGGCTGTTTGGATGAGGGTAAAACGCCAGTACCACCTTGATATTTATGCAGTGCATCCACATCGTCCACCTTTGAAAAGATTATTTTTTGGATATGAGCCCAGATGGGCAGATCCAACTTGTCCGCACTCACCATCCGGTGGGTCGCATCAAGAAGCGGCGGATGTTTGCTAGCATCTTGGGTCTCCAGGCCCACTTGCTGTATGGAGGCAAAACAAATACCAGTTTGATCCAGCCAGGTGGGCCACACTGGCGTGGACCCCAACTTGATGTATGTGTTCTATATCCTAGTCGTCCATCTGCATCAACACAGGTCCAATCACTATAAGAAAAACAGGCTTTACTGGCGGCCAAAACCGCCCTTAAAAGTCCCAAAAACTGCCGGTATAAGAATTAGCAGCGGTTGGACAAATGCCGCTAAAGGGGGGGGTCACTGTGTGTTTTACCGGCGGTCGAAATTTTTACCAGCGTTTTGGTGGCTGCCGCTAAAATAGCAATATTTAGCGGTGTTTATTTTTATTCAGCGGCGCTTCTGTAACTGTCGGTAAAAAACACCGAACGCCGGTGGAAAGCCTTTAGAAACGCCGGTAAATATTGCAAAAAGGCAGTAAAATTTGTAACAAACGCCGCAAAAAATTACAACTAACACCACTCAAAGCTGTACAAAGCACCGCTAAAATATGGTAAAGTCCTGCAAAAAGTTACCATGAAACCAATGTTGTAAGGAATCTCTCCAGTGATTTGATTATAAGAAATATCCCTAGAAGTCATAACAATCAATAGACCATAAACAATTGAAGTCATAACAATCAATAGACCATAAACAATTGAAGAAGAACTAGAACAACACCCACACCAAAAGAAATGCTGGAAGTCATAACAGTCAATGTCCATCTTACATAACCAGAATCAAAGTGGCCATCACATTACATAACACAACCCATAGTGTGGTCACAATAATGGGCAACTCCAAAACATACCAAATTACTAGAACTAGAACTAATTTCAGATAGACTTATAAATTGTGATTTACATGGAGTACATAGAGTGGAGGAAGTACTCACAGATACTGCAATACTTCATTCCAGTAAATCAGCCTCGGAATGTCACCAGTGAGCTGATTCTGAGCAAGATCCCTAAAAAAAAAATTAAACAGCAAGGGACCCGATTAAAATCACTTTGTACACACAAATCCACACCATTGGAAACAAATAATTGTAGTTCAGGTATGTTCTATTAGACAAACCCCCAATGCAAATGTGTAACTGAGAAAACCCAAATGAGAAGGAAAAAAAACAATTCATTGTTTTCAAGTAGATATTAGAAAGCATAAACCACAAAATAGAACAAGCACCTCAAATATAAGTGACAACAACCTTACAGAGTTTTGAGATTTGGCATCTGTGAAAGGGTTGAAGGGATAGGCCCTGTTAACTGATTCTTCTTCAATGTCCTACATAGTACCATCACCATAAATGACTAATCTATCCCTTACAAAGAGGCAAGCAAGATTCATGAAAATGACCAATCTACCAAATAAAAGCAGACATGATACTAACAATTCCTCAAGCTGTTTAAGCCCAGATGTCGAGAATGGAATATCTCCATATAGCAAGTTACCAGATAAATCCCTATAGAAAACAAACCAACACAGATTTCAGTTAAATCTGCCATTACATTCTCAATCCCATAACTTCAAAATGCAAGTAAATGAGAGAGATTACAGAGATTTCGGCAAGATGCAATTGCCGATCTCATCAAGGATTGACCCGGTCAGCTAATTCCCCTTCAAATCTCTGCACATCAATGCAACCAACATAAGCATTTGAGCTTAAAATGATTTCATCCAAATGCATATTTATCCTGATGCAATAAAGTAAAACATACAGTGCCTGTAAGCTCTGTAAATCCCCAATGGCTGGCGAAATCTTCCCACCGAGATTCAAATTCGAGAAATTCCTTCACAGAAGATTCATGATTGTAACGAATTAGAAGTTGAAATCAGATAAGAAGAAAGAAGAAAAAAGAAAAAGAACATAAGGTATGAGAGAAATGACGGCGAAGGAGAGATTGTCGCAAGCAACCCTGCGCCAGGAGCAATGATCTTCGTTGCCATCAGCATTCCAGTCGAGGACCACGTTAGCAACGTTGTTAAACAATGCCTTGATGGACACAAGTGTTTTCCCTGCGAAACAAAACTCTCATTTCACTTAAAACTGAGGACTGAAACTCCAAATTATTTTTTGCTGAGGGCATTGCTAAAAATAGCAAGGATTTGATGCATAACATCTCAGCCCTTCGTTTCCTAAGACTTGCAAGCTCTTGGAAAAACAAGCATCGAGAATACAGAAAAGAAGCTTAGCCGCTTAACGCATTTTGAGAAAATGACACAACCAAATCAGCCTGTATCTTAGAAATAACAAGGTTGCGGTTACTTCTTAGGCTTTTACATGTCTTGTTTGTATCTTAGAAGATTCTTCTTGGTTTTTGTTGGAATATCTTGTCACTTGAGCTGCATTCTTCAATATCGCCACAGGACTGATGCCTTTAAGAAACCATAATCAAGGAAGATTGCTATAGCCAAACATACAGAAACTGTTGGCTTGAGAGACTAGTTTACTGAATTACAACTTGATAATGCAGTACGACAATCAAACACAACAAGAAAGGTAGGCCAAAAATGATGACAGCCCAACCAAAAAGCCTACTTATAAAGGTAAAAAGATATACCTCATCTTGTCTCTGAAAAAGCAAAGGGCTCATGTTTGGATCCTCTTTAAATATAACGGGAGCAGTCGACTGATCTACTAAGTTACATCTTTGAGGGGATTCTTTCGGTGAGCCACTTACACCTAATGTGCAGTTGCTCCATTTGACCAGTGAAAATTTCATCTCCTCAACTGTCTTCTTTGGAATATCTGCCTCATCCACTTGCTCTTTCTTTTTAGTTCTTCGACTGAAAGTAATCAATGTGTTACTGAATCTTTTGTGAAGCACATCACTGGATAATAAAGTAGACTTCAATTCAACAGATGAATCATTATTTCCTGAAGGATGCATCTTCAAGATAGTGGTGTCTAGGCATACATAACTGCATTTTCTTTAAACAGAAACTAAATGATTGAAAATTGTGATTTAAAGGAGAAAAGAGCTGCTAGCACCTTCAAATCTGATATGGAGGGCATGAGTTGTTTTAATTGAGATTAGAGCTTAATCCTGATTCTACAGGATCCCTGTCCAAAAGTACTTTCAATTTCACGAGGAAAAAAAAAACTAACAATGGTCACTGTGATAGAAGCATGATTTCACATGAGCCAAAACCATGTCATATAATATTCTTATAATAAGCAGCACCAAAGTCATAAGGGTGGGTATTTGGACTATTAGAACTTACATTACACCCATTTTTTGGGCAAATGTGATGCTTGATGGTTGCCCTGATTTCTTGTTGTGGAATCTTCACAGAAGAAATAAAGGTTGTATATGAGCCAAGTGTTTTTTTAGCATATCATATCCAACCTGGATGCATAGAAAGATTATTAAATTGAACAACGGTTCATGAATCGACTATAGTATAACCACAATGAAATGATAATCATGAAGCAAGTAACAATGTGTAGAACTTTTTTCTTTTCTGAAAACCCATCTCAAATCCAAACTTTTTATCCCTTCCATGCAACAAACCAATCCATCCATAACACACATAAAAAATCTATGCACACAGTTTATACCTTTGTAACTGCTAACAAATGAGAGTAGCAACCTTTGGAAGAAGTCGTTTGATGAGGAGCAGTGACAACTTGTAGCCCATCTAACAGGTGGAGCCCACTTGAGAGTTTGAAAGGCCTGATTTTTGGTGTAGCACAACTACCCTACATACATGAACACCACTTCCATCAAATAAAGACAATTGGGATAAGCAACAAATATCAAGCACCAGCTGCTTAGTGATTGTGCCCATAATAGATCATTTTGCAAATAAATGGACTGATTATATCTTTTCCCTATATCAAGCACCAAAATTTTCATGTGTGGCATGATGAACTTCTTTAACAGTTTAGGATGTGTTGTTGTCTTCTATTCTAGTTGAAAATCTCTGTTAGTCTAGCAATAGACTTCGAAAACCACTGATTAAAGGATAAGACATTATTACTCTAGTTAGTCTAGTAATACAATCAAATTGGGTCATATGGATACAAGAAAGACAACTCAGAATTGCAAAATAAAAATAAAATCAGTAGGCACAGGTTTCTGCAAGATGTGAGAGATAGGAACGTGTAAAATTGTATCTATGTAAACAACAGTAGCAAGAATCCACTATTTTTCAGTTGTAGCAGGAAAACTGTCATTCAAATAGTGATTTCAAATGTAGATGAACATTTTGTGCAGCATCCACCCAAGATTTCTATATCAACCCAAACTAAAGAATCTGATGGACAAAAGGCTAATAATTAAGGGAAGCTTGATGCTTTGAATGGACACTGAATGCTTGAGATTAATCAAGCAGTACCCAGTATTTGGCAAGGATATTTATGCTTCAAAAATGGCATACTTGGGATATGAAGTAGCAACGGGTTTCTTGGTTGCATCAGCATGTGTATCTAAAGTAGATAGCCAAATTATAATCAAGGAAACAACATGAAGGAGAGAAATTAGCACACCATCGTAAAAGCATTACAAAACAGAGCAACATATTGGTGGTTAACTCAACACACCACTTGGTGAAATTACAAGTATGCAGGTAATTGGTGAAACATATGGCTCCATTCTCTTAACTAATTTCTTTGTTGTGTTAGGCACACTGTTGTTTCCATTCCCTTTTCCTTCTCATCTTATTGTGGTTGTACAAATAAGATGTGCTACAAATAGTTCTCATCTCACTCATGATTATGGGTGGAAGAATCCAAAAAAAGAAGAAAATGAAAACAAAAACAAAAATGCCCATTTAATGCAGGTCCATCGCTAAAATTTCTGCAAAAAAAAAAGTGTTATATTTGTTATTTTTTGAATTTGTTGCACCTGATAGTCATCTCATCAAATTTAACAAAAAAACCTGAGTGAACTGTACAAATTCTCAACCTGAGTAATGTATTTGAACACAGCCAACAAAAAATATGGAACCAAAATTATGTGACCTTCTGAAGTCACCGCAAATGAGCTAATTTTTAATGAATTGATGCCTGTTTTCAACAATGTTGAAACGTGCCGAACGTATTCTACACCAACTTGCATATATGCCACACTTCTCTGTGAGTATGTGCTCTGAAGCTTCCGTCGTGGAATGATCCGGACCTTTTTCACTGAATCCATATATTGAACCAAACAGGCATCAATTGGATTGGTTTATGCCAAGTTGGCTTTTAGCTCCTACTTTGTCAAGCAGGAGATATTGAGACAAGGGTCTACAAAGTACATCTAAATGCACAACATCAACTGTTGTTTGGATCAAAAAGGGGTTTAGGCCTCAAAAGCCCCTTCGGAGTTTGCATCCAACAGGCCCTTAGGAAACTGTTCTTGTTGTTTGGACCAATCAAACAAGATCTAACTCTTTAAAACTAAGACCTATCTCTCTTTACACTTTTCTGTAATGAGAATTTCAAACTTTAGATGTTCCAAAACTCAAAAGTTGGGATTCATAAAAACATAAACACAACCTGAGATGTTCTAAGAAGGCTTAGGACTTTTTAACATCTGATTTAAGATAGACTATTACTCACAATTTCTGTACCAATGAAAATAAATGTAGCTTAGGGTGTAGTTGGTTGCACCAAACATCATGAAATTCGGTTTATACCATTGAAAACTAACCTTCCACTTTAATCTTGCCAACTACTTTCATTGCCGCTCCATGTATTCACTCATAGCCAATCGTATCATGGCTACCTCCTACAATAATGTCAGCAAAAAAAATGAAATTAGCTATACAGTTAAAAGAACCATTGTAATGTAGAACTCTCTCTAGCCATTAAAAAAAGACTGGATTTATTTTTTTAAAAAAATCCATACTGTTTCTGCCTAGATTTTTGCATTTTCCACCACCTGCATAAACATAATTAATAAAGATGAGATCCAGAATGAAGCTCTAGCTAAACCATCAAGAACCCAAATTCCTCAGTTTAAAAATGAGGAATAGAGTCATGGTAATTACAAAGTAGGCTGCAACTCAAGCCAATACCTGAAAATCTGTAAACCCCTTGATGGGGTCTACTCCAAAGGTTTCCAAAACCTAGCCAAATGAACATGAAAACCTAGCCATCAACAAGCTCGTCTGTCCTCCTACACCCTACGAAAACAGACACCATAACAACACATTGCAATTCAAAATTCGGTATGTTCATGTTGTATAGGAAGTGGCTAAAAGATAATGACAGATGCACTCGTTGTGTTGTAGTGGATATATCCTCACAAATGACCATGCATACATTAATTTCCAACTATCAAATGAGAAGTTGATTTTTCAAACTATCACCAATGACTATTTTCTCCTATGGTCCCCAAACCATACATGTGTTCTTTGGCAAACACGAAAACACAATTTTATTCTCTTACTACCAAAAAGAAAGAAAGAAAAAAAAAATGTGAATATCCAAAGAAAGGATTATAAGCCTGTCAAAACAATAAACTGGTGAGATATCATAAAACTCAAATCTTTGCTAGTGCATTTTTCTACTCTAACACAAGCATGGTCTTTGACAGCCGACTCGGACCAACTCATTTCGTCGATGAATAAGTCATGACTAGCCCATTTCAAAGGGTGACAAGTTCGAGTCGGGCCTATTTTCACCACTGACTCGTGGTGTCAAGCTCGACCTTATAGGAACATTTCCCACACACACATAGAGTGACATTACCATGAATCAGAATATTGCAGAGGTACTCTCCAAGTGCATGTGACACAGATTTACATGGTTGTCCATTTAGGAAAGGGTGTTTGTCACCCAAGATATATGGAGTTTCGGTACACAATGACAACGGAGAAACATCTCCACTTGTGCGATTCACAAGAAATTTGCCCACTTGCCATCAATGCTCCCTTACCTGGGCTTGGGACTGGCCGACGTATCACTTCCTATCATTTAAATAAAAAATAAAAATAAATTTAAAAAAAAGGTGAAAGAAAAACTAGCACAAACCATAGTTCAATTCAGTTGAAAAAGAAGCAGCAAATGCCTATAGGAGATGGATATCTCTTGACAGAACAACTTCTTTATGGGTTATGGCATGTCCTTCGAGTTGAACTACTTCAAGAAACTAGATGTATTTTCCATCAACAAAGAAAACGAATCAATGCAAAAATAGACAAATAGAATAAAAATAGGGAAGTCACATTATGAATATAAACTCAAGAGAGTTGCCACATTTCTCCTCCTCGGAGATTCCTAGAAATTTTCTATAACTAAAATTTCAATAAAAAGAAAGATGCACTTTTCATTGAAAATTTAAAAAAAATAAAATTCAATAATGTTGTTAACAGGAATGTCTATTGTCAATACCTTGAATTTGTTTTGATGAAGGGGAATCCAAACTCTGAAGTTTCTCTACATCACACCATGTCTTGGTGAAAGATGTACTTTTCATTTTTTTAAAAATCACTAATGCTGTTAATGAGGAATGGTTGACTAATTGATATTGAGATATTTGGCTAGACTAAATGTCTATTGTCAATACCTTGAATTTGTTTTGAATAATGTGCAAAGCAATCAACACCACCAACAGGACAACTACAGGGAAAGACCACTATTAATTTTATATCAGTAACCATGGTAAACCTGACTTTGTTGGCAACGTTGGTTTCACCAAGAAACAATAACTGGATGAAGTCATTATTACCAGTGCCAAAGGATCCAGAAAATCATTATGCTCAGTTTTGTTGTAACAAGGTCATTCCTGCATGTGACTACTACTACGAAAAATGCTTAGATTTGAGGCCAAGGTCCAAGCATGTGGAGCTTGAATTTTGTGTCTTGGCGTCAGCCATCTTCTTCTATCCACATTTATGGATGGTATCATCCACCATCCTGCAATAGATGTGATAGGCCCAAGACCTGCCAAGAAAAAACAGTGTCTACCTGAAAATTTTTCAAGAGATTTTATCATTGCTTTGGAGTTTGTGGAAACAACTTCAGTCATTCCAAGTATTTCAGTTAACACATTAACAAAACTAAGAACAACGACTTTTCAAGCACTATAGTAGCATTGAAAAAGACTTTATATAGAAACTTTCATTTTAGATGGATTCAAACATTCCATAAGAATTACCAAGATCATTGAGTACAAATGCAACAACAACAGTTTTGCTTTGCTCAGACTTGTGATATTCTCTGTAATTTGGTCATCATATTTATTAGTTCCAATAAAAGAAAAATTCAAAATTCAGATGACTACATCATCATTAAATCCACGAGCAAAACAAAATTTTTGGAATCAACACTAAATATATGAAAATTACACAGAACTGTTGAGAAAGCAAAATCTCTCAGATCTAAATATATGGGATAGGTGAACTGCTACTCAACAGTTTTTAACTGTCCATCTTCTCCATACATGAATGCCAACCAGTTTATTGAGGCCAAGAAACATGCTTGGTAGATCTATCTGATGGATGGCTCTCATAAAGCAATACATGTGACATGCTGGCAAGTCTTATCCGCAAGCAACATATAAAAAAAGCCTTGTTACTAAACCCATCATTTTGTATGATATGCACAAATGACTCTAGAGGAAGGCCTAGAACAACAATGGCCATTGTTGGTTGAAGTGGAAGGCACTCACACTGTCCGTCATGGCCACTGACTTTAGAGCCTTCATTGAAATTGTGTTCCAAAACAACGAAAACATAGCATACATATAAAGCAGAGACCATACTTGAGCCAGTTGGACCCGTCAACAATGCATTGCTTTTCTCTAGCTCCTCTAAATCATCATCCCTCGTACAATGCAAAACAGTAATTTTAAAAATAGAATTTGAGAGAGAGAGAGAGAGAGAGAGAGAGAGAGAGAGAGAGAGAGAGAGAGAGAGAGAGAGAGAGAGAGAGAGATGAATCATATCAGCTTCCAAACAACTTTTTATTATTATTAAAGATGCGTGAAGTTTAAAAAAGTGCATGCTTGTATGTATGTATGATGGATGGAGCAGATTCAGTGGGTAAGTTTGGGACTTCCAAAAGGTCAGAATCCTCCTTTCAAGAAGCCCCATGGTTTGATGAAGATGTGGAAAGTCGGGTTGCTGATTGCCATGATCAAATGCAAATCCAGAAATCAAGGTGTCTCCAAGATCAGATGACTTCCAAGGAGAGATTGATTTGGTTGGGTGTATTGAGCAGTGAGGAAGCTTCCAACAAGGATAAATTCTGTGCATGTTGATGTTGAAAATTTTCTAAAGGCTAGACATAAAATTGAGAAACAACTCCATCGAATCAAAATATTTAAGAAACTCCCAAAGCCTGTATGAAATTTTCAGTTGTTCAACTGAAACAAGAATCAGGATAGAATAAAAAACAGATAACAATGACAAAGAAAATGTGTGAGTAGAAATGGAGCTACTTGAAAATTTTTAAGCAGATGTGTGATCCTCGAGTAGAATCTTGATCCATCACTTCATGAAGAGTATCAAGAACAACCAACATCAGACAATTACCATATGATGATAGAAAAATGTCAGTTCTTCAAACCGATTCAATCACTCAAATCAGAAAGCCTATAAAATGGAATCAAAATTCTTCTTTTATAAGAAGCATTAATTGAAGATTTACACTGCAAGGAATTCTCCATCAGCTGAAACATTAAAGCCAGAAATAGGATCATGGACTATTTTCTTTGATCCAACTCTCTCCCATGATATGGTGTTCCAAGAGACATATAGGGTTTGATTATCATCACTATTACGAGAAAAATGGCAGAACCCGAAAACCTCACCCTGAATTTGACAGACGTATCCAGCTTAGATTCACAGATATAAGAAAAAAATACCAAATTATTTTTTATTCTGCAGAAGTAGTGGATTAATATCTCATTCTCACAAATAATTCTTGGATGAAAGTAGTATCGTCCTCCAATGAAGGAACAACCTGACTTAAAATAGCATATTAAAAATTCAAACTAGAAGAAACCACCTTATCTTGGAATGCATAAGAATGGAAGTCGAGGATCTCACTTCCACTGTTCCACATTATTTGCATGAATGATGGAATTGAGAAATGAAGTTGCGGCCTCATTTGGTAGTCTTGGTAAAATAACATCATAAAATTAGAGTGAATATGATAAGAATACCACTACAAGTACAAACAACTTAAGGCTCAGTGGTGAGAATATAGGCTTAGAGAAAAGAAACTCAAGGCTGGAGATTTTCTAGCCTTGAAGAGGTGAGGCTTAAAAAGTTGAGCAAGAATACCAATGGCTACCAGAAAACATTCACCAGCAAATGTAATGATAGCATTCGCAATGATGAAGAGCTCCTTTGCCACAAAATAAAACAGCCATCTAAAGATTAGATGCTGATGTTAACGATGCATATTTTTTCAATGTCATTATACAGGTTCCACTCATCACTCAATGCTCAGACCTTAAGAAGAGGAAGTAGAAGAAGGGAACTTCAATACCTTACTCTTTGATAATTTTGAAATTTCTGAAACCAACCCAGATGAGGGCTGTTTGTTATGGAGGGTGTACAGATCTTCATAATATAAATCTAAAATTTTAGCCAATCCAACTTGCAAAAATCATGAGTTAGCATTAAATCCAACAAACAACACATTAAGCTTTCATGAGACTTCAATCTTTTGAAATAGCATTTTATTTGTAAAAGAACCATGCAAAAGTTTATAAACTAAGCTGAAGTCTCTCATCAACAGTTGTTCAAAATTCACAACATGATGCATAGCAGACAACAAATTTCCACCTTTGACCACTAAAAAGATAATCCTAGAATTCTTTTTTATAGGTTTAAAAAAATGCCAACATTCTCTTGAATAGTTGCACAGTGCATGAAGCAAAGCAACAACAGACTTAGGTGTGGGAGTCGGGAAGTGTCTACTTCAAAATGTTATCAAGTATCAGCATCTAGGAAGTGGGAGCAGGAGCAGGAATTTGAAGCGTGACTCAAAGTGGGAAGAGCACCTGGTTAGAACTCAGAAGAATAGTCCAACTAAGCCCCCTTCAAATAGTTAAAATTTAAACAATCCAATGCCCTATAAGACGACAGATCTTAAACACCGCTGGAATGCAAGTAACAAAAATTTTGATATGGAGCTAGCATCATTTGATTCATTAATACAACCTTGAGTTTAATTCTAAAACTCAAAAGAACGTATAAAACATGCAAAGAAGCAAACTATTGTGAGATAGCACATCATCGTATGTAATGGGCGAGACTCCATTTAAAATGGTGGTGACTACTCCTCACATGTGGCACTAATGCAAAACTATCCAGACCACGAGCCCCACTGTGTGGAGCATGTCTGTGTAATCATGCGAGATCAATCACCCAACATATGCTCCACATATGTAGTTGAGAGGATTTGTGGTGTGCGACGCATGATGCTGCCATCTTTAAATCATGATAGACGGCATTGGGAAGATCTGTTCTATTTGCCATCTAGAGAAAAATATCTACAACTCAAATAGTTTCTATACATAGTAGCATTCAAGGAATAAAGCCATATACACACAAGTGGGTCCCAATGTAGCACTCATGGAATAAAGCTTATTCTACAAAAACTTGTAATAACTTTTATGGTGTGGCAACCTTGATGGATAGTAACCTCGATAGATAGCAACAACTTTGATGGATAGTAACAACCTCTATGGTGAAGCTGCCTTGATAGTTGGATGTCATACACACACAAGTGGGCCCCAATGCAGTACTCATGGAATAAAGCTTATTCTACCAAGACTTGTACAGGAACAATTATCAAGACCATTCATGTGTACGAGATTAAGTTTCACTCATTTACATCAAATTCATAGATCTCAATCTCAAAACACACACTGCTAGTAAAGAATGGGAATGTATTTATGATTGTTCCCTTCTTAGAGAGAAAGAAAAGGGCATAAGATGCTACTCAAGAAGCTTTTGCACAAATTTCTTTTCCCTCTACTTTCATCCTGCAGCTTATCAATTTAAATCCCACCCAAGTGTCATAAAGACTATACAATAAAACCATTTTAAGGGTTTGAAATAAAATAAAGTTAGCAATTTGGAGAACTGACACCTACATGCAGGGTACCACAATTTGTGGTAACTTATGATCATTCCCCCATGAGACTTGTGTAGGACAACAGTACCATGAAAAAGGTAGGTCCCACCACAAAGATCGCCTGGCAAAAAAAAAAAATAAAAAATCAGGCCAGACCAATCATCAGGTGAGATGCACAGTTGACATCAACGGATAACTGGACTGACTCAACATACAGAGGATGACCCACCTAATGAGATCAGCCTAATTTCCAAGGCAGGCGATCTTCATGTTGGGGCCTATCTTTTTTGTAGTACTGATTTCCTACACAAGTGGCTTTTGGCAGGTAATGTGGTACAACACCCTGTTTGTAACATGTTTCTGTTTATCCAATGCATTTTCATGTAATTTACCTAATTGAGAGGAAATTTATAAGAAAAAAAAAACATTAGCACAATGCTACCAAATCAAAACCTTCAATCAAGTGAACCCATTCTGATATATATATATATATATATATATATATATATATATATCAGTTTAATTATCTTACCATTCATTGAATTGAAAATTAAACGTTTGGATGCTTCACAATCTGGAAGCTGCCCATATATAACTTTTCTCTTGCATACACGGGCCCTTGAATTCCTGCCATTCCTCGAAGTACACACTGTATAAAGATAAATAAATAAATAAATAAAAGCCTACAATCCACTTAAATTTGAATATATATATATATATATATATATATATATATGGGTATCATCTTGAAATATCATCATGATTCTGATGTAGTTCTTGCTTTTATGATTCTAATCATGCGATCCATGTCTCATGGAAAATGGACGGTTGTGACAAAATAACCCCATTCAACTGAGTCAGGATCCTCTGTTACCATGTCAACAGAGAATTCCTAATACCCTAAAAATCATTGGTCCACGTCAACACACTGAAAAAATAAAAAAAATAAAAAAAAAGCTTCGGACGCCAAACCAGTAGGGTAACAGGAAAATCCTGTTGACCCGATAACAGAGGATCTCGACTCCATTCAACTAGATGTTGCAGCAGATCTTCAAGGCAACAAGAGATTGAGAGGGAGATCGAGAGAGATTCAGATCCAGCGGATGTTGCAGCGGATCTTCAAGACAAAATAACCCCATCATGGACGGTTGTGACAAAATAACCTCCAAAGCTTCAAGGCAATAAGTTAACTAATATTCACACACCCCATACAGAGCTTCTGCTGTTGCTTGTAGAATATCAGATGGATGTTGCAGCGGCTGGTGGAAGTTGCAGGTAGAGGGAGGGAGAGTGAGAGGGAGATCGAGAGAGAGAGTCGAGATCGGCAGATGGAGAGGGAGATTGAGATCGAGAGAGTTGAGATCGAAAAAGGGAGAGGGAGATCAAGAGAGTTGAGATCGAAAAAGGGAGAGGGAGATCAAGAGAGCGGGAGGGAGAGTGGACAGGGAGATCGAGAGAGAGAGAGAGAGAGAGAGAGAGAGAGAGAGAGAGAGACTTTTGGTAGGTAGGTTATTGCAGGGAGGAGAGAAGAGGGGAGAAGGGATTTGGTAAAAACGAGGTGGGAGAAGAAGAGGCGTGGATTTGGGGAGAGGTGCGATGGATTTGGGGAGAGGCGCGCGTTTTGGGTATTTGGGGGATAGGGCGCCCGTTTTGGATTCGGGGATAATAGCTTTTGGGGTTTTTTATTATTATTTCAAATGAGCGGCGGTGGCCTATTCCGTACACGGGCGGCCACCTAAAAACACCCCTTATTTCATCTATAGTGGCGGTTTTTTGCGGCCGCCTGTGATAAAAATGCCCCTGATGAATATATTTTTTGTAGTGAATGAGTTGTGGACTACACTAGCAATAGCAACACCCTCTAGACTGCTGATGGTCTGGATGACAGGAAAACACATATATTAGCTTTGTTCCAAAACTGATGGCCCACCTTGATGTGGACTCCACCTTGCTGCACGTGTGCAGCACCTACACCATCCAGTTTTTCGGACCATTGTAGGGCTTGACCTGGTGGGCCAGGGCCACTAGGCCGGCTCTGTCCGTCCGCAGGCACAGACGCTCGACAACACAAAAACCAGCTTGATTCAACACGCTGGGTGGGCCACACTGACGTGGACCCCACTTGGACGCACGTGTTGATCTAGACGGTCCATCTTTGTTGTGGGTCTACATCATAAGGTAAGTGTTATATCTATACCGCTCATCCACCCCAGCAGCAACTGCTGCGGCTGTTGTGACGTCACCTAGTTTGAGGGTCCCACCATGGTACGTGTTTCATACCACCGTCCATCTAGACGGTGGGGAGGACCGTTCATTTGGTGTGGGGCCATCTGTGAGGCGTGTGGGTCCTCCACACATGGGATGTGGGACCCACCTTCCGTGGCCTTTATCCCAGCCGTCTATCCATCTGACGAGCTTGTTCGAGACAAAACAATACACATATATATGGAATATAATATTTAATATAATATGATATATATTTTTTTTTGGGAGAGGGAGGTGGGATGGCATATACACGTGGGACCTACCTTTATTGCTGGTTGACCAGCGTATCTACAGCAGCTATACGGCCGCTGAAGTACCGTCAGCTACGACCTCATATGATGGGACCCATTGCTGATGGGTGTACCCCATCCAAACCGTCCATCCATTTGTCATGCTGGCCACTGGCCACGCTCGTGGACCCCACTTGTGTATGTGTCCCATCTACACCGTTAGTTTGGACGGTGCCCGGTACGGCCCCATCGTGATGTATGTACTGTGTCTATATAGCCCACCCAATTGATGCAGGTGCTGCATCTATACCATTCATCAATGGGCCCCATGACACCAGCAATTTTGTGGGGGCCCACTGGTGTATTTGTTATATCTAAACCGTCCATCCATTTAGCAGACTCGTCTCAAGGCTTGAGACTGAAAAGTAAGACAGATGCAGTTATCAGGTGGACCACACCACAGAAAATAGTGGATTGAGCTCCCACCATTAAAACCCTTTGCGAAAGTTTTGAACTAATATGATATTTATTTTTCCCCATTGTTCAAGTCTTTGTGACCTTATGAACAGTATGGATGGGAAATAAACGCTATGGTGGGCCCTCTAAATTTTTAACAGTGAAAATTATTATCACCACTGCTATTTGTGGTATGGTCCAGATGATCCTTTGGACATGATTCATTTTTTTAAATATAATACTCTAAAATGATCTCTAAAGATGAATGAATGGTGTAGTGGATGTGGCTTGTCAATCGGCCCATTTGATTCGACCCATTTGATTGGCCCAAATGATTCGGCCTATTGGTTCAGCTCATTTGACTAGGCCCGATGTGATATATGAGACCTATTGAGGCCCACCTGGATGTATATGAGGCCCACTGGTGAAGCCCATTTTTGATATATATGGGGCCCAATTGACTCGGCCCATTTGATTCGGCCCATTTTGACATATGTGGCCCACCATGATGCGGCCCATTGTGACGTGTGTTAGGCCCATGTACAGGGCCCACCCGTGATGTATATTAGGCCCATGTATAAGGCCCACCTATTGCGTATTTGAAGCCCATGAGTTATGGTCCATTATGATGTATTCAAGGCCAATGGGCAATACCCGATGTGGTGTGTTTATGGCCCACATGATGAGGCCCATTGAGATGTATTTCCAGTCCATGTGATGTGATCGATAGTGATGTGTGTTAGGCCCATGTGATGTGAACCCACTTGATGTATGAGATCCTTGTGTGAGGCCATGCGCCCACTATATGTTTGGCTCTACGTGGGCCACTCCTTGGGAATAATGTTGGTTAAATGTCCACATTGATGGGTAATGATGGCTAAATGTCCATATGGTGACCTTCCCTTGAGCGTGTTTAGGCCCATTCTCATCATTCTCTAGTGGGCTAACCCAAACGAATGGGCCTCATTACTATTGCTTGGACCATCATCGGCCATCCATCTATGGACCCTGCCTTACGTCGAGATTAATTGTTGATCCTGATTACCGATCGATTCCGATTATCGACCGATCCTGATTGTCATGACCGATTGTCGATCTCGATTGACGTGATCAATTTACCGATTCTGATTATGGATCGATCGATTTTGATTATCGTGACCGATTGCCGATCTCGATTGACGTGATCGATTTGCCGATTCTGATTATTGATCTATCCCGATGGTTGTGACCGATTTACCGATTCTGATTATCGATCGATTCCGATTATCGTGACCGATTACTGACTTCCATCGACGTGACCGATTTGCCGATTCTGATTATTCTATCCAGATGGTTGTGACCGATTTGCCGATTTTGATTATCGATCGATTCCGATTGTCGTGATCGATTATAGACTTCGATCGATGTGACCGATTTGCCGATTCTGATTATTGATCGATTCCGATTGTCGTGACCGATTGCCGACTTCCATCGATGTGACCGATTTGCCGATTCTGATTATTCTATCCCAATGGTTATGACCGATTTGCCGATTCTGATTATTGATCTATCCCAATGGTTGTGACTGATTTGTCGATTCTGATTATCGATCAATTCCGATTGCCGTGATCGAATGCTGATTCGATTGTCGAGGCCGATTTTGATTGCCAAGGCCGATTGTCGTGACTTAATGATGTACATGCGACTCGTAGTTGAGGCCCATTATGACACGTAGTAGGCCCATGATGCATGACCCATTTGATGTATTCGAGACCCATGTGTAGGGCCCACATGTCATGTATTGAGGCCCATGGTCAAGGCCCATTGTGATGTATTCATGGCCCATGGGTAAGGCTCATTATGATGTATTCATGGCCCATGGACAAGGCCCATTGTGATATGTATTAGACCCATGAACAGGGTCCACTTGTTGTGTATATCTGACCCTTAAGTAAGGCCCATCATGTTGTATATTAGGCCTTTGTGTGAGGTCGTGGGCCCATTATATGTTTGGCTCTATGTGACTATTCCTTGGGGGCAGTGTTGGTTAAATGTCCACATTTCGAGGCCGATGGTTGACGCCTATTATTGATACCGATTATGAGTATGTGACAACATAACATCATAATACATGCCTATATGCATCATCTGCGTGTTTGTTATGAGATATGATTGATCATTGCATATGCCATAGGGTAGGTTGTTCATAGAGCTCCCTAATAGGCAGAGTTGCCCCATATGAGTGCATGACATGCATAGGATTGATGCATGACTAGATTGTTTGACTCATGCATCTTGCATTGTATGTTATAATTACTATATGCCCTAGCGACATCAGGGTCGTAGCCTCCACAGGCATTTCGTGGATGGCTAGATGGGACACCTGAAATCTGTTCTACATGGGGTACTATAGATATCCCTGGGTGAAAGTCCCTAAACCCTCTTGGTTCCAGAGGTTGCTCCAACATCTAGACCGAGTGGATGCATGAGCGTATGAGGGCCGCATACCGTTAAGCCCCATCTCCCACTACGTTGTGGTCGATTGGAAGGGGGTACGACTTTACCTGCCCGAGAGGAGGGGGCAATGCTAGGCTGAGTCTGACTAGCTCGAGGAATGGGTCCGCTATCGACGAGCCGGGCCCAATATTGGTAGGCGGATAGTGAGGTCTTTTCCACTCACCTTGTTGCACGCAATGGGGCGGCAATCTGGTTTGGAGTGTAATAGACCCCGATGATGATCCCAGAGAGGAACCGTACTGATATGTGGACTTATTGAGCAGGATTTGCATACTCATACATTCATTTCATTCACTATCCACTCGGGCTAGTGGTGCGCAACTAATTATTGTTTACCTTCGCATGGCAAGGATTTCGGTTGGGCACGCGACTAACCTGAGATCAGGAGTTTACCACATTGAGTCTGACTATCCCAATATAAGTATGAGACTTGTTTAGATAGAAGTTCTTTGTGATAGACCCCATAACTTATGATACTACGTACTATCATCTCGACTTCACTCCAGCTTGGTCATTTCACTCGCACCACATATTACATTACATCCACGACATATGGCATTTTGGGTTATTATGTTTCAGCACTTATATAGCCTAGACGGACTTAGCATGATTTGCATATTGCCTTACATCCTCAACACATAGTATTTGGCTTACTGTCTTCGCATTGCATAGCTGATCTATATTGCTTCCTCAGTATATTGGTTATTATATTTTTGTATCGCATAGCCTTGGTACGGCTGATAGCATTCATGGATTTATAGATTGCCAGTATTTTCGCTTACTCTGATATCGTATGATTCATGATCTTGCCTGTATTACCGATGTTATATGATTTATGGCATTGTATTGCATTCTTGGCACTTACCTTGTGCACACACTTTCTCCACCCACTAAGCTTTCTATAAGCTTATGCACGATAGATGCATGCAGGTGGCGTTAGGTTGCAGCAGTGTTGAGCTTGGAGCGTGCAGCGGTCTTCTGGAGCTTGATTTTTTTATTTATGTATTTCCCTTTCAATATTGTACTAAAATGATTGTATTAGCGGATATGTGATGAGGATGTTGCCTTTGTGAATTGGGTAATCTTGTGGTTATGCTTATTTGAGTTAAATGTACATTGAAAAAAAATAATAATAAATCCTCCTTGTAGGATCCTAGGATCAGAATCTGGTGCATAGTCGTTGGGAACCGAGAATGGGGTACTACGGAGGCTGTCGGCACCGGATTCGGCGATCGGGGTTCTTGTGATTCTGATCTCCGGGTTTGGGGCGTGACACAGGTGATTCTCACCCCTTTCAAGTCCTCATAGGAGGCCTCTGACGGGAGAATATATGTGGTGCTGTGTGTTGACCCTTGCTCTTGTTGAGCATAACTCTAGGTCCTTAGTGTAGGTCCTAGGCCTGTATGGCCTAAAACCCGGGTGCTGTGTGTTGACCCTTGCTCTTGGTGAGCATAAACTTAGGTCCTTAGTGTAGGTCTTTGGCCTGTATAGCATAAAACCCTAGGCGCTGTGTGTTAACCTTTGCTCTTGTGTAGGGCACAAACTCTAGGTTCCTTATGTGGATCCTTGGCCTGTGTGGCATAAAACCTGGGTGTCGTATGTTGACCCTTGCTCTTGTGTGGGGCATAAACTTATGTCTCATGCAGACATGTTAGGTACCTTATGTAGGTCCTAAAGTCAGCCTTGTGTAGGTTGTACTAGTTTGAGGTAAACCTGATTTGAAACCTCTGTTAGTGAGATCCGGTACACTCAAGGGTTGAGTGCGTCCACTAGAAGTGGAGTAGACATATAGTCGAACCACTATAAAAATGACTATGTTTGGGATTGCTATTTACTTTTAATACTTGTGTCATTTCTCTGAATGTTCTCATAATGCATGCTTACATGATTACCTAGAACTAATTAGAATCACATTTTACACACATAGTCACATCCATCATGAATTATGTTTCTCATCTTGTTTATGTTTTGAATAGTCTTATGATTGGATCCTCTATTTGGCTTAGAAGTCATTAAAGTTACATTGAAGAAATCCTGATATTTGTATATTAATTCAGGATAGGGTTGATAGGTTTTAAATCAACATTAAATTTTAAAAAGTCTTATTTATCCCCCTCTAGGACACCTTGGCATATTCTCACTTCTACTAAAGCGGTTATTACTGCAATTTCAATTGGTATCAGTGAGGGTCTCTCTTAAGGGCTTTACCACCCAGAGAGTGATCTTGACTGAAGTTGGTAATATAGCCAAAGGAGAGGGCTCATCTGTAACTAGACCTCCTGTATTTGATGGAAATTATGCTTATTGGAAGGCTAGGATGCATTACTTTCTGAGATCTTTAGATCATGATGTTTAGGACATTGTTGAAAAAGGACATGTGCCACCAACCGAACAAACAGTATTTGAAAATGGTACAACTACCACCAAACCAAAATCCAAAGAAATGTAGACATCATTTGATAAAGAAAAACAAACTTTTAAAGCTAAAGTAATGAATGCTATCTACTGTGCTGTATCCCAAGAAGTCTTTAATCAAATCAGTATGTATGGAATAGCTAAAGAAGTATGGGACTTGTTGGAAACAAATCATGAGGGAACTAGCACAGTGAAAAGATCCAAACTGCAACTTCAAACTTCACAGTTTGAAAGTCTTCGAATGGAAGAGCATGAGACCTTCAAGAGTTCTTCACAAAACTGAACATCATCTGCAACTCCATGGGAGGATTAGGAGAAAATTTTTCGGTCCCAAAAATCTATAGGAAAAATCTAAGATCCTTACCGGAACGGTTCAACTCAAAAGTTACAACCATTGAAGAATGTAGAAACATAGATGAAATGAAAGTAGAAGAACTAGTAGGTTCCCTACAAACATTTGAACTACACTTCAACCAAACTCCTAAAACTAAGAATATTATTCTCAAAACCTCAAAACACCACTAATGAGGAAGAGGAAAGTGAACAGGATAATGAGGATGAGGAAGTGGCTCTCTTAGCTCAAAGGTTCAAAAGATTTTTCAACAAAAAATCGTGGTCAGCCATTCAGAGGCAAATAGATGGACAACAAGCACAATATAGGCAAATCTTTCAAAAAGTCCAGAGAACCTTAATGTTACAACTGTAGGAAATTTGGACATTTGTCCACTGAATGCCCTAACAGAAAAGCCAAAGGAAAGGCCATGGCTGTAACCTGGGATGACACTGAAGATTCAAACTCTGATATCTGTGATTAAGAAAGTGATGGAGACCAAAAGTCCTTGAAAATACTCATGGCCTCCACATCTACAGACATTCCAGTGATACTTGAGGAAATTAATGAACCTTAGATTGAAGAGACATTTCCATCAGATGATGAGAAAGAAGAAGAAGAAGAGGAAGAGAATGATAAATTACAAGATGCCTATAATCAACTTTATATACATAGCATCCAGATCCTTAAAAGACTTGGGATGAATGAAACTAAAAATAAATTATTGCAAATGGATCTGGATAAAACTTTAGAAATCAATACTCACCTTATCAATGATCTTCAACAATACCACTTTGAAAATGATAAGCTGGAAAGAATCAATTTATACCTCAAATCCGAATCTTTAAAACTGACTAAACAGATTGAACTATTGGAAGATAAAAATATGCATCTTAAGAATAAGAACTGCACACTTAGGTTAGATGTAGAACAATCTAGGAAGTTTGTTGAACTAAATTACAAATTATCCCAGAGTAGTGAAAAATTAGAAAAACTCTTAGGGATGAGAAGACCTGGAAAAGACAATAGTGGATTAGGATATGAAAAATTCAAACCAAGTTCCAAAAATACAGCACCAATGATTGAGAAATTAGCTACATCAAGAAGTAAAACAAAAACTACTTCTGTTTATCATTCATGTGGAGACTCAGGCCATTTTAAATTTGAATGTATTGCTCAATCTAATTCCAGTATAAATCATATTGGTAAATACAGACAAACTGAAAAGACAATACAGAATGCCAAGAGTCCACTAAACAACATGGCAAAAGGTACAACACATCCATCTCCACCCAGAATGACCAAGAGAAAGGAGGAGCTATTGAATGAAGTGGCCAACCTGAATCAGAAAACCAATGATCTAATAAAACAAGGAAAAATGATTCAGTTTCTTAATGTACTTAGACATGTTCCTGACAAATCCTCAAGAAAACCTGTCATCACATAGGTAGTGAAAGAAAAGAAAAATTGTCTTGTTACTCACTCAAATCATTCAACAAGCAATAGTACTAAATGGTACCTAGACAGCGGGTGCTCAAGACATGTCACAGGTGATAAATCCCTTCTCTCAAATTACTCAAATCTTAATGATGGGATAGTCACTTATGGTGATGAAAGCACCACTGAGGTAGTAGGGTGTGGAACCATAGAAGGAATGGAGATGCTAAAAAATGAGAATGTTTTTTTTTTTCCCTTTTTCATAAAAGGACTAACTCACAATCTTTTAAGAATCTCTCAAATATGTGACAACAAACATGAGGTTACCTTTGACAAACTAAAGTGCAAGATCCTGGACTTATCAGGAAAATCTGTTATGGAGGGTCTTCACACCAGTGACCACTATTATGTCATCAAAGGAATGGAAAGGTTGATCCATATGCTTAGTAACAATTGAGCATGGAAAACATGTCTAGGCTATAGCATCTAAGCCTGGATGAATACATGCAAATGATGCATTTTTTATGATTATCATGATATATCAGAGGTTTCTATACCTCAGGAACTTCTTTTTATGCATAAACATTATTGATGTTACAACTTTTTGTAAAGATTTTGATTGTATACTGAAGCTGACATGAAAATATTTGAAGATATACATATATGGAAGATTATCGAAAACTGGAGGTAACATGTCCCATCCTTCTTCTCAATAAGTGAATCGTTGAATCGAACGAGTCGTCGATATCATCGAAACTGCATCGATCCCATCGACGACCTCTTAAGAATCTGAAACGTTGGGTCAATTGGTCTGCCCTCGAACTCATCACGATAACATCGATTAGGATATATCGATATCGTCGAAACCAAGTTCGATGATATCGAAGTTTGCTGCCCGATAAAAGCGAACAAGTGGGAAAATTCATTTCCTTACTCAATGCTCATCCTTCTCTCTGCAGCTCATCTTCATCGGTAGTTTTAGATACTTTTTCATCTGTGAGCCTTCCAAGATCACTTAAATCTGGTAATTCCTTGTCTATTCTCTTGATTTCTTAAGATTTCATCTCGTGTCTTTGGGTATTTCTAGATTAAGGTGAGAAGTATTGTCTAGAAGACCATCAATTCATTTTCAAAATCCTTCAATCTTCTATCAGATCCCACTCTCCGTCACCCCATTCTAAGTTGTAAACGTTCAATGGGAAGGATAAAGGAAAAACTCCTGTTACTGGGGAATCCTCAAGATCCTCCAGACATAAAGTCCTTGCACTTAAAGACAGGGCAAAGGCTTCTGATCAAGGGGCCCTAACACGCTAGCAAAGTTCCAAACAAACATCACGTGGTGGGTCTCAAAGTGCCACACCTGTTCCTCCTCTTGTTGTGGTAGATCCTATTCTGACAAAATATCTTGGAAGATGGTTAGTACATGAACGTAAAGTTGATAAGGATTGCCTAAAACCCTACAACTTGGGACCTTTGTTGGCTGCAATATATTGGCTGCCTATGCTTGATTTTGGTGGCCCATGTCATAATGGAAGGACCTATAGATTCTTTGCTTCCAACCATTCTCTTGTTGTAGAACCTCCTTCCATAACTGTCTCTGTTGGGGATACCGATGTCGAAATTACCTCAAAATCTATTGCAAGTATTTTTGGTCTCACTCTGTCTCCCATCAGTCTCTCTGATCTGGATCTTGAAAATCCAGTGACTCGATCTAAGATCACGTCATTTCTATGCCAGGGTAGGGATATTCCTTAGTCCTGGGGTAATACATTAAAGGAAAAATATATGGCTCCCAAGTACCGAATTCTGCATGGGATATTCGCCACAAACGTCTACCCTAGAGGTACAAACTAATCTGACCTTATAGGATTTATGGTCATGATCATGTATTGTGTGGCTACTAGGATCAAGCTATGTCTTCCCTTTATGATTTATGATAATTCACCAGTTGGTGTGCGCCATTCACACTTCTAGAGACATCCATCTACCCTTCCTTCAGATTGTTCATGTGCTAAGTGATAAGATCGGTCTTCCATTGACAAATGATCGGGAGCTACCTCTCCAACATTTCAACAAAATCAATATTAGGAAGATGGATTTGAAGTTTCATCGATATCTAGAAGATCAACCCGAGGAGGAGATTCATGAAGAACGTGAAATGGGTGAAAGAGCAGCACAGGCCGAAGGAGACCCACTCAAATCATAGCAAGCTCCACCTCCAACCGACCCTGTGCAGACCAAAAGATTCAAATTACATCAAGATCAGATCAGGATGATGTTGTGAGAAGTAACCCAGATGAAGGAAATGATGAATAAACGATTCACTGTCCTGAAAAGATTGATGGCTGGGGTGCAGCAAATGGTTGATCTGATGACCTGTCGACGAGACGACACCGCACCGTCTTCATCAGCCCCTCCACCATAGTATCGATAACCTTCGTACCGTCACATACACCAGATACTCATCTCTTCGTGCGGGCATGGATATCTTTTTGAATGCCCTGCAATCTTGTGATTGTATGTGATGTCTCGCTAACTGTGGACAGTCTAACAAGGTTCTTTTTGCTGTGATAATTATTTTGGATGGTTGGACACTGCCAAGCTTTGGGTAGACTATTTTGGATGGTTGGATACTGCTAAACTGAGGCAGTGTGTTCTATTTTGGATATTTTATTTGGCTTGCATGATGATATATATATATATATATATATATATATATATATATATATGTATATATATTTATCTTTGATGCCTTTTTTCTCTCTATCGTCTTTATTTGCTTAGGATATTCATGAATCATCTTATCTAAATTTATATTACATCTTTGTCGAATGATGAATGCAGCTGGTATCCAGTGTGATTACTAAATATCCCTTAAAGACAGAGAATTGGATTATGATTTCTATCATTTGAAACTATACTACTATTTGTTTGTTTTGTGAAATCACAACTCTCTTTTAACCTGGTATGCATGGATGGTTTCCATGAGAATAGAGATGTCGTTATCTGTTATACATTTGTCTCTTACTGATTATGCATTTTAGAGATGTCATTATCTATTATGAATTGAAATATCTGGATCTTTATTGATTCTCCCATGTCTTTATGCTACAACTTCAGTCAACGAATATTGCGATATTGCCCTTTGCCAATGACTGATAAAATGGGAGAGAACAAATCCCACCACGGAGAAAATTGTGTGTATCTATGTATGGTGGTATAGGTGTTAGGGAGAGCAGCTACATTCTTGGGTGTGAACTCAAATAACATATTTATAAAATTGTGTAAAGTTCATGTACACACAATTTAGGGTGTTGGTATAGATGTTATTCTAGGATTTCAGGTGTTTTGTCACGTAATTGACAAAGGGGGAGATTGAAAGTGCCCTGGTTTGTCAATTAGTGTGAGTGTTGAGTCAGCAAGACAAGTGAGCCCCATAGGAAGATCATTCAAGTGTCTGCCTCAACTGGATGTGGCTTGAGATCTCTACAAAGGTAAACTTATCCTCACATCCCATGTCCCAAAACACCAGGTATATAAAACCCTTAAAAATAGTTAAAACAACATAGGGTTTAAGGTGTGAAAACTGTTTTACAAAATCAGGAAAATCTCTAAGTTTTCAGCCTTTGTTGATTTATCGATTGTGCTTCGATGAAATTAGACTCTGTTATCGATGTCCTCAAAACTCATTCGATGTTATCGAAATGACGACTTCAGATGTCCAGTAACCAAAATGAATCTTAGACTGAATTCTCGATGAATCGATGACAGGCTTGATATCATCGACTTTCGAATCCTGAGTTCATCGAAACGACTCAATAAAATCGACAACTGGTCAGTTTATGTCTAGTAAGCAGTTAAGGAAAACCATGTGATTTTTGATATCTCGAAGAGAGCCTCGATATCTTTAAAGTTCAAATCTCGATGATATCGATGGACTTTCGATAATATCGGATTGAGACATAAAACTGTCCAGCAAGCTTTTCAGGTAAATTCTTTTAAATGTTCGAGGTATCGAGATCACTCGATGATATCGATATTTAAAGATCGTTCATATCGAGACCAGGTCGAGGTCATTGAATTAGGACACCAAACTGTTTAGTAAGTTTATAGGAAAATTCCTTGAAAAGATCGATGAATCAAAACTGGTATCGATATCATCACTATTCAAAACCAGATGATATCGAGGGATGCTCGATCATATCGATGCCTGTTCAGTTCTAAAGGTAAATCTGCTCTCAAGTTTTCAAATGTCGAGAAATCGAACCATGGGTCTATGCAATCGGAGTTCGAAATCCGATGACATCGAAGCATATTCGATATCCTCGATCAGTTGGCAAAAAGGTTCAAAAGCGTTTAATAGATTGAGTTTGTGTTATCGAGCGGCCATTCGATGTTATCGAGAGTATACACTCGATGATATCGAAGCCTGTACGATGATATCAAACTCTGTCAAAATTATGACTGTTTTATTTCCGTTGGAACCTTTTGCCTATTTAATGAGAGCTTGCCTGAGGTTGTTGGTAGAGAAAATAGATAGAGCTTTTGATTATTTAATTTAGATCACCTATCCTAAGCCCTTTTCTCTCATGGGATTTCATTCCTCAATCCACCCTCATCATTAATATTCAATAGAGTGGATTGGTGAATGAGCTTCTGCATTCAAGGATCCTCCAGCTACCACCTTAATGGCAAATCATTGAGCTGGGATACCTTGAATGCTTAGATGCTTGGAATCACTCCGTCTTTAAAATAGGAAAACATTTAATAGAGTAGGATTCTAACATAACCTTGACCCAACCCGTCACCTTACATTGGAGCATCATAAGTATTGCGGATCAAGGGAGCTGAAGATTCTTCATCATCAAAGGAGGAGATCTTCGTCAACATTCTTAATGGGGCTCATCTACTTATTTGTAAGTCATTAGAGTCCAGAAACCCTGCTGATCATTCCTTTCTGTAGGATTGGGTCACAGGTAATTCTCACCCCTTTCAAGTCCTCATAGGAGGCCTTTGACGGGAGAATATGTGTGGGTATTGTGTGTTAACCCTTGCTCTTAGTGAGTATAAACTCTAGGTCCTTAGTGTAGGTCCTAGGCCTGTGTGGCCTAAAAACCGGGTGCTGTGTGTTGACCCTTGCTCTTGGTGAGCATAAACTTAGGTCCTTAGTGTAGGTCTTTGGCTTGTGTGGCCTAAAACTCTAGGTGCTATGTGTTGACCTTTGCTCTTGTATAGGGCATAAACTCTAGGTTCCTTGTGTGGATCCTTGGCCTGTGTGGCATAAAACTTGGGTGTTGTGTGTTGACCCTTGCTCCTATGTGGGGCATAAACTTGTGTCTGGTAGAGACATGTTAGGTACCTTGTGTAGGTCCTAGAGTCAGCCTTGTGTTGGTTGTACTGGTTTGAGATAAACGTGATTTGAAACCTATGTTAGTGAGATCCAGTATACTCAAGGGTTGAGTGCGTCCACCAGAAGTGGAGTAGACACATAGTCGAACCACTATAAAAATGACTGTGTTTGGGATTGCTATTTACTTTTAATACTTGTGTGATTTCTTTGAATGTTCTCATAATGCATGCTTACATGATTATCTAGAACTAATTTGAATTACAACTCACACACAGTCACATCCATCATGAACTATGTTTCTCATCTTGTTTATGTTTTGAATGGTCTTATGATTGTATCCTCTATTTGGCTTGGAAGCTATTAGAGTTACATTGAAGAAATCCTAATATTTGCATATTAATTCAGGATAGGGTTGATAGGTTTTAAATTATTATAAAATTTTAAAAAGTCCTATTCACCCCCTCTAGGACACCTTGGCATATTCCCACTTCTACTAAAGCGGTCATTACCGCAATTTCAGTTTGACCCTTCTTTAGACTCCTTCCTGGGTAGGAGGAGGTTTAACCATCCAATTCATCTTAGCATTGGGGCTAGTTGAGGGTGGTCAGTAGAAGACCAAAATGCTTTTTGCTAATAGAAATCTTTTTCTTTTATTTTTTCCATGTTTTATTTCAGTCATTTACTTGAATATTCGGCCAAGGAAACTGCTTGGTCGGCCGAATTGGCCTTGTGCAGTGGTCACATAAATATGGCTCATGGTCAGTTGACAATGCTTCTTCTGACCGTATTTCTACTCTCAGAGCCACTCACCATGTCATCTTGGATTCTCTTTTGGGCTGTCATTCCATGTCCTGACCATGATTAGATCCAAGGTTAACTTTCTGTCATAGTCAATTCATTTTTTGAGGATCAATAGTAGCCATGTTAACTTCATATTTGTTGGAAATGGATTAGTATCAGTTAGCATCATCTCTTCTCCCTTTTAGGAAATTTAGTAATGAAACATCTTGAATTTTCACGGCCAGAGTTTATACTCATGCCCGAGAAAACCAGGTGTTAATAATGTCTAAATTAGATGCTTTAAAAATTGCACCTTATTTTTATTTATTTATTTATTTGGATAACATCTAGATATATTCATGAAGGTAACATTTACGAAAATAAAATCAATTGTATTAATTATTTTACTAGAGTAAAAGAATTCAGTAAGTAATCAAATGCCCTCTCAATGAGGGCTTATTACGTTTATCGAGTTTACAGTGAGAGTATAAAACTAATTCATAAAACTATCTTCTTATTTTTTTAGTATAATCTTCCATAGGGAGATGGTCCTCTAGGTCTTCGTCTGTACATTACCTGCATCATCTATACGGTTGGAGAGGGTCAACGCCCTACTCATAGTGATGGTTATCCTTTAAGATTAACAAGAATTCAAGATATTCATAAAAGTAGTATAAGGGTTTTGATACGTCACGTACTCCACCACTATGAGAGATATCAGTATGGCAAACAATCTACATGAATGTATGCCTAGTGTTGAGGGTCAAATATTGCATATCAAACCCCATTTATATCTTGGTTTTATAAATATGATATTGCTTAATGTTCTATTTTACTCATGTTTGTATTGCAAGGTGAATTTAAGAGCTTGGATTGGAAAAGGTGCTAAAAGCATGAATTTGTTGCTCAAAGATGACCAAGGTAAAGAACAGATCTTATGTAATACCTCGAGTTTTTAAAACTTGAGTATATGACTCATTTTCCAAAAACCCGAGTATTAACCTATAAAGATATAAATCCACGTATATATTTATTTTTCTCTTCTTTTCAGAGTGAGCATTTAGGCGGACTAGGAACAAATCGAGCATAAATAAAATCTTCATACACATTCAAATATACGAGCGGTTGGCCATAAGGACTTATACAAACCGATATCTATATGCTCAACAAATACAAGAATTACACAATGTAACACATAAGAAATAATAAAATGCATATAAACTTGAGCCGCAAGATCGTGCAGTTTCTCTTGGCAGATACAGCCATGCATCCCTGATAGTCATACCTTGCACCTCATCAATCTGATCATGAATATCATTTAAGCCACATGTGCTACCTATACAGTTATATATTCGATGAATGAGTGGCCAGCTTAGTGCAAATTTTCCTTAAGATTATACACCGCCATATTAGGTAAGCACAGTTGTAATAAAAAAACATTCAAAACAATACACGATGCAGTCTTATTAAATGTATGGATACGTGAATTCACATCAACTGGGGATGCTCATCCAATTGGCTTTTGGGCAAAACCCATACATGTGGCCGGTCACCAGCGAAAGTACATCGTACATGCGTAGTGTCAAACTCACCGAATGTGGGTCGATAGTCGATGGTCTGTAAGCTAGTGAAACAATACCATGACCCATGGCACGTACTACAACATTCAGAATTAGCCACCCGACATCGTCCGTATGCTATGAATACCTGATTAGCCAAACCATTATTATTCCGATTATAACCAGCTAATTTAAGAAAGCTCAAAGGTCACTACGGGGGGTTCATCACCTAGCGTAGGCTGACAGCTCGGGTATAGTATCCCATTCCACTATCCCCGGCTCATGAGACCTCCATCTCAGGATGTCTAATAGAAGTCCATCGACTACTGGCCAATCATAATTCAGTATATGAGGCTTACCATCGGATGACTATTTAGAAATAAATCATTGAAGCCACATAGGGCAAATACTAAGTCGAAGCCACATAGGGAAAATAACAAATCAAAATCATATAGAGAAAATATCAAATCGATGTGATAAAAAGATTATCCTCAAAAACCACTTAAACACAACAACCCATGGATGGTAAGCCCACTTCAACATTCACATCATCCAGAGTAACCACTAGATCGAGGGCCCATGATAAACACAATCAATCAAGTTACATCCCAAGTATGGGTGTACATTTATAAGTGGGGTTTCCCACTGATTGATGTACCCATTTAAGTTCCATAAATAATCCACAAGTAATCCACAAGCACGAGAATATATGCAGGATAAATATTGAGCATGTAATCTAGCATTCAATTCCAACAACTAGCATATGTAATTATAAGTTAAAGATATTAATTATCAAGTAAAATTAAGATAAAAACTATCACTTAAGCTAATGGGAAAATGGAAAGCTCAAGGGGAAGAAATCATCACCTTATAAGTTAAATCGCCTACCAATATTGCTTGGTAATGTGTGTGCCCTTAAAGTCGAACCCTACCACAAATCATGAACTTGTACAATTAGATACCTAGGTTTAAGATCATAGCCTATAGTTTGAATTATTTATTTTTAGGGTTTTAATGTAGATTTAGGGTTTTCATCCTATGGTTTAGTTCTAGGCTTAGATTTTAGAATTTGAATGTTAATTGAAGTACAATTACGAAATAACCATTATCATTAACGATATAATTATGATTAGCTATGTGACATTAATAATCATTGTGATATAGTAAATAGTGTGATTTACTATTAATGGTTGTACATAAGAATGATAAACAAAATACTAATATTTAATAATAGAAATTTTATTTGTAATAACTATTATTCGCATGGATAATCTACTAACGGTTAATCATGCTTAATAATCACAATTATTATCGTAATACTAATGATAATAATCACTTAAAACAATATATTTTGGAGAGAAAAGTTGACTTACATTAGTCACTTTGGTAGCTCCACATTATGCAATTTAATGTGACTTGGAGGAGAGCATCGCCCCCTTGGCTCGAACCAAACTCAACAACAACTTACCTCCACACTCCTGTTTCCCTTCTTTTCTCTCTTCTTCTCTAATCGTCTAGCTAGTGACCCAAACCCAACTCAGACTCAATGTGTTGAGTTTACATGACCTAACAACAACCCCTCAAGCTAACACAATGTGACAACCAAACACCCTCTCTTTCCTTTCTTTTCTTCATTTTCTTTTCTTCTACTTCCATTGCTGGAAATGCCTAGCAAGAACCTGGACTGGACCGACCTGATGACTCAGCCGAGTCGAGTCCAGTTAACTCGTAGTGAGTGTAGTGTGGCCCACACTCGCACTCACTCTCTCTTTCTTCTCTCTGCCCTCTTTTACTCTCTCCTCTCTCTTTTATTCTCTCGTCTTTTCCTTCTCTCTGGAGCTCCAGAGATACTCTAAACCAGACTGGGGACAGACTAGTGACTCAGTGACTGGACTGAGTCACGTCAGTGGATCCAGGTTCAGCAGCAACTCAGTCGGGTTGAGTTGGTGCAAAAAATTGCACCTTCTCATTTATGCTCTCTTCTTTAGTCTCTATATGATCGAGCGGGCCTGGACTTAACTTAGACACGGCCCAAACCCAGTAGGTTCTGTCTAACTCGGCCTGGACTTGGACGAGTGTGCAACATTGCACCATGAGAAGCAACTCTCTCTGCATCTCTCTTCCTTGTTTCTCTCCCTCTTTCCTCTCTCCCTGGACATTCGGGAAGCCTAGCTACTCGTTCAGACTCCACGTGGCCCGACGTCGTGAAGGTATTCGAGTTAGCTCGACAGAGGTGGTGTAGCTATACATTGCACCCACTCTTTCTTTCTTTTGTTCTCTTTCTCTTCCTCATCTTTCTCTTTATTTCTCCTTCTCTCCACTAGATGGTGTCTGGTCTTGACCTGTCTCGTCCTACTTGAGCCAAGACTCGATCAGACTCGGGCGGTAGAATAACGAGGAAGAAGAAGTGGCTCTAATGGTGGATTTGGATGTGGTTTACTTTCCTTCGAAATGATGCTGTTGGAGGGTCTAGGCCTTCCGTGCGGTGCTTGTAGGAGCAAGAAAATGAAGCTCCATGTCCGTTTGGGTGGTGGGTTCAAAAGGAGAAGCTTGCGGATGAGTTTTCTCCCGCAGCTGCAAGAAACAACAATGACAACATTTTTAACATGCCTTTTAGGGTTTTCTACACTCAAGGGTGTTGGAGTGGATGGTTTGGAACTGTTTGGAGGAGTCTTTAAAATCTAATGGATGTTGGGATCGAGCTAGCGCACTAAGAGATATACCTGCAGTTGCTCTTTCTATGTCTCTTTCTTTGTATGAAACCCTCGCTTTGTAGGACTAGGATTGAGTCAAGTGGATGGCTAAGATTGAGGGAGGAGGGCTCACACAGATTGCCAGTGTCACGGTAGCAGTTCGGACTTTCCATTTTTGAAAAAATATTCACACGCTGCTCTATTTGGGTTTGAGTTTGAGTACATGCACATGTGCATGAGTGTGTTCGGACGGCATGGATTTGGTTAGCCTCACAACCTGGATCATATGAAAGGTTTGGACTAGATCAAGGTGGCCCACATTAATCACAATAGGTTGGTTTTGAGAGGGCTGGAAACACAACTTGCCTACACGCCAGCCTTCTTGCGATCAACGCCGTGTGTACACGCGAGCTTTCCAGAATTTGAAACACTTGGGTTTTGATCAACTTTCCATGGACTTTGTGATAGACGGTTCAAATTATGCTAAAGAGGCCATATGGTGGGCCATTGATCGAGCAAAAACGTCCATCCGTTTGAAATGGATGTTGGTGGAAAAATAAGGAATATTTCCTTCTTTGGAAATCATCGGGTCAAACTTGGTTTGACCCAATTTTACGTACAGTGCATAGCCGGTGCACACTCCTTGGTGCACTCATAACACTAAAAGTGGGGTCCACATTGATGTGTCACAAAATCGTATCCGTTCATTAGATTGCATGGGTCTAAGTAGGACGCTCGACCATAGATCAGGTAGGTTGAAAACCCAAGTGGGCTGTACATTTAGATTTTTATCCTTTATGTGTAGTCTTACCTCGATGCTACAACTATATTACGTTCAATCTAATCATCAATGGCTACAAGGACCCTAGGGTTTGCCTATATGAAATCAGGAGGTTGGATTAATGGACTGATCACCTAAATGTGGCACTCAGGTGATAAACCATTAAATTGGATTTATGGATCTGATGAATGATGGATTTACTGAGTCGGGTCTCAAAAGTAACAATGTATGGTTCAATTGTTCCGATAGAGTATTAAGTGAAAATTTATCGCGATCAAATTCCCATAACTAGGCCTTTTGAAGTTTGACATCAATTTCACTAAGGTGTGGTGGTCCATCTTTAAAATTAACGGATGAATCATTTGATTTAAGGATGGAGATCTCTTTTAGTGGTCTTAAAGGTCATAAAATTTGTCCAGATGGAGATCCATGGTTGAATTGGTGGTCCGATGGTTTGATTGTGATGACCAGGTGGCGGACCTTTAAGTTGGACTTTGTGGATCCAACGAATGGTGGGTCTGATGATCTAAGGCCTACGATTGATAACGTATGGCTCAATCTGTCTAATAAGGTAGGGTTAAACTTTCGTCACCATTTAGATCCTAGCAACATAGTGGTTCCCTAAAGATCAATGCCACTTTTAGGATGAGATTATTGTTTTTCCTCAAGAATCATTGGTCAAATGACTCGATATATGAATGAAGATTGTACTAGATGGTCTAGATGGATAGATTGAGGACCACTAGATGATGATGGTAAGGTGCACACAGTCACGTGTGGTCCCACACATCTGTAATTAATTTAGATATTCAAGGTAACACTCAAGTATTGAAAAGTATGGGGCGTTACATCTTAGGAGATAGAGATTGAAGATTTCAAGGCCCCAAGATTCAAGAAAACCAATTGGAGAAGGAACAAAGTCGAAAGAACAAGTGTAAAAATTACATTAACTGTGTCATCGATCACGATTCGATGACATCGAAGCTACCATTCAGTGACATCGAACACGGGTCGATTACATCGAATTTGTGAAAGAAAATTGAGTTGGTCACTAGACAAACTAAAGACACTTTTCGATAACTCGAGGACTTGTTCGATGACTCAAAACCCTGCTCGATGACATCAAAGCCAGTTCGATGACATCAAATTTTTTATGGATTTTTCATAAAACTCATTGGACATATTAGGCACAATGTTCAATTACTCAAAGCACTCCTCAATGACATTGAAGACCTGCTTGATGACACTGAAGGCCTCTTTGATGACATCGAATTTATTGAAGAAATTGAATAAACTCACTGTATTGTTTTGGACGCATTATCGATTCCTCGAACAACGCTCAATGACATCGAAGGCCTATTCGATGACATCGAAGGTAGGTGTGATGGCATAAAAGGTTACAAAGTCCAGATAAAGCTATAAAAGTGTGAAAAAAGCACGTATAAAAAACACCTTCGATGACATCGAAGCCAGTTCGATGTCATTGAACGAATCGCGCGAAGTTACACAGAGTTACGCGGAGTGCGTAAATTTGAGGCAGTTTTTGAATTTTTCCAACGAGGTGCGAAAGGAGGTATTACACAACTATAAATAGGAGTCCTGTAAAACCTCATACTTTCCAGTGCTTGGGTGTTACTATTATAAACTATATTAGTACATTTGTCGGAAGATACAAATAACCTACTTTATTCACCATCATTTGATGAATCTCAACCCATCACTAAATTTTAATACTTAGAATAACAAAAATTTCATATATAACTGTTAATTTAAATAAATCAATAACTGAACATTAAGACCCATGTATTGTGGCTCACTTATAAATTTAAAATGATCAAATCCTTCAAATTATATCCCAATGAATAGATGGCGTTGATCGGAATGTGACCCATGTAAAATCGTTATGACCCTTAGGAATGAAACGAACTTAGGCATCGTAGGAAATTCCTTAAATATCCCTATTGTACATTACATCGGACATAAGCATTCCCCAAACTTAAGGAATCGTACTAGGAATTGTAAATATGAAATTCCCTAATGCATCTCTCTAGCTAGAGGACATATTTCTCATGATTTCCAGTATTTAGAAGTGTAAGAAGTGAATTTATAAATTTTGGATAAATTTTGAACCCTAAACTAAACATGGATTTGAGAATCTACATGAATTTGGCAAATTTCAAACTCGAATTTTCATGTAGAACTCTAGGTCCCGAAATTTTCAGGTAGAGCATTAGGAAATCAAGGTGCATAATGAAAGAATGATGGACACTTGGGCATGTTCACATAGACTTGAGTGTTCTCATTACAAAATTAGAAGATTTCATTATAATTCATAGGAATCTAGATTGTAAATACACATCTAAATAGATTGAGGGAAGGTACACCATCGGATGAATTTCCCACTTGTAATAGCAATAATTGGGATATACGTTATCAAATCTCGAGGGCGAGATTCTTCTTTAAGGGGAGTAGACTGTAACAACCCCAATTTTGATAATTAGTTGTATACATTTGTACACACAAATATATATGTTTCAAATAGAAAGTAGTGAATGAGTAGAAATACTGTAAAATGGATATTCTCATTTCTATTAATAATACGAGTCTGGAATCTTGAGGACGAGATTTTCTTTAAGGGGAGTAGATTGTAACACCCCATACTTTCTAGTACTCAGGTGTTACTATTATAAACTATATTAGTACATTTGTGGGAAGATACAAATAACCTACTTTATTCATCATCATTTGATAAATCTCAACCCACCATTAAATTTTATAGTTAGAATAACAAAATTTTCTTATATAACTATTAATTTAAATAAACTAATAACTGAACGTTAAGACCCATGTATTGTGTCCCACTTACAAATTTAAAATGATCAAATCCTTTAAATTAAATCCCAATCAATAGATGGCGTTGATCGAAGTGTGACCCATGTAAATAATATAGAGACTAAAAATAATAATGATAATAATTATATATATCTAAATATAAATAAGTAATTTATTTTTGATAAACCTATAAAACATGGGAAAAAGAGAGAACCATCAGTTTAAATATAAATAACTGATGATTAAAAGTTTAATAACAAATTTAATGATAATAATGATATTAAAAGCAACATAAAAATGATATTTAATATTACACATATGTATTAGGCCATCTGATCTATAATTTAACCATTGAACTTTAGTTAAGTGGTCCCTTGGACCTTTTTACCATTGATGTCCAATTTCGAAATGATCAAACCATCAAACTAAAAGAAATATACAATTATGGTAAAAATTAGAAATATGGCCACTTGGGTTTTGGATCTGCCTGACCATTGGTCAGATAACTTAATTTAGAGTCTCCAAGGAGAATGGATGGAGTAGATCTCTCAAATACATCATGGTGGACACGGTGTGTGTACACTCGCCGTGCATCGAATGAGTCAGCCACGCAAAGCGAGTGCTGACCTGATAAGTCTCAAAAAGGAGAGATTTTCTCTCCTTTAGTCCTGCCAAACCTAGTTCAAACGGATGTCGTCTGTTCACGTCAGCTGTGACCCACCATGAGCGATCATCAAGATGATGGGAACCATCCATCGTGTCTAGGATGCACGAATGACCAAACCCTAACCTGTCCCACATGCTGGAACACGTGTGTATATATAGGATATCGAGTGCAATCGGCTGTGTGGCGATTTTTGAAAATGAAAATCCAACTTTTTGTTGCCAGCTTGGCAATCCTAAGTGTAATTCTCCTAAGTCCCAACCATCTCAACCGTCCGTTTCAGCTAATCCTAGCCTCTATGCATCCCGCATTTTAGGGCCTCACAACTACAAAACGACAGAAGGAATCTTGTTGTTTGTGCGTTGGCATGATCCCGATCATTTATCTTTCTAGAAATAATCCCAGAACATCTTAGACGTTTGATTTTAGGCTTCCTAGAACCCTTCTTAAAGATGGTTTGGTTATCTCGCAGCCGCATGAGATACCGGCCGCGGCTCAAAATCTCATGCACCATTGAGTTTTCTATAATGATCTTCCAAATATGGGCCCCATGACGATCTTTGAACCTATCCAAGCCATCCATGCATTGTTGATCATTAGATCAGCCATTGGGTGATGATCCGCCATTAGCGGTGGGATCATCTTCCCCATTAAGCTGAGATACCCATCTCTCGCAATTGGACCCCATCTCTCGATCAGAGCCATCCATCTGATGGACCACGATGCCAGAAGTCCACTTGTGACAACAGATCACAACCATGCAACCCAAACCTGGATATACCATCTGAAATTCTCAAAATCTGGAACCAAAAACTCTTAACTAATCCCATAGATTAGTTGTATCAGAACCATCTAGAACAAGATTAAGAATAGCCTATTAAAGGCTGCCTTTCAGGGCAACTCTTTTTAAAAATGGAAAGCCTAATAGAGAAAGAGAAACGTGTCATTCCTATTGCTACAACAAGTCAACTTGGATCGAGCCGCTGCAAGTTCGGGCCGAGTCCCAGGTTTTCATTTGATCTTTCTAACAGAGAAAGAAGAAGAAAAGGAGCAGAAAAGAAGAAGGAATAATGGAAGAGAAGATTGGGGTGGTGCTACTCACTGCCGCACCATCAGTTGTTGAAACGGGCTATTCGAGTGATGGTTCGAGTCGAGTCTGGGTTACAGGGCTGGTTTGAATCCAGGCATAGTCAGTTGAGCTGAGAGAGAAGATGCAGGAGGATGAGGACAGAAAGGATGTGAAAAGAAGAAGGAAGAGAGGGTGAGGGCGAGCAGAGGGTGCTGCCGAGTTGGAGTCGACTCAACTGAGTCGGACCGGCATGAGTTGATTTCGTGGGTCCAATATCCATTCCTAGACATGGCTGATTAAGAAGAGAAAGAAAGAATAAGATAGGAGAAGAGGAAGAAGAAGAAAGAAGAAGAAGAGAAGGTAAGAAAGAGAGAGAGGCCGATGGGTCGCTACCGAGTCGAGACTTACTGGTGCGACTTGGTCTGGTTCAAGTTGAAGGCATCGCTGAGCTTCCAAAGAAAACAAGGACGGAAGAAAAAGGAAAGCATGTCGGAGAAGGGAAAGAAGACGGATAGGGAGATAAAGAGGCCAAGAGAGAGCGAGAGGAAAGCCTGCTCCATGCCGCATCATGGGACTCAGTCCGAGTCGAGTGAGTCGCCTCACCCTCTGACTTCTTAACTTCGGGAGTCAGTCAGGTCCAGCAAGCAGCTGATTGTAACTATGTTGAGGGAAGAAAGAAGAAAGAGAAGAGGAGAAGCACAACTGGGTTGATTCAGTGAGTCAAACCATTTATTCTATGAGCGAGTTCAGACGATTGCAAGTCAAGACCAGTCGTGTTGGTGGCACTACATCAGGTAAATGACCCTCACATACTTCATTTATTCAATGCAAGCCTTATAACATTTTTAAGTTAAGGTAATGGCATTTCGTGTTGACTCATTGATGCATGGTGGGATTTGAATCAAGTTTGGGTTCAACCAACTAGGAACCTCGCCAACATCAAACTTATAGTTCAACACGATGAATGCCTATAGACTCGTTGCCTATACATCCTTGCGATGCCAACATCAAAAAAATGTACATGAAATTTGAGCCACCATTAAAGGTTAACACTCAAATTTTTGGAAAACGAGTAGTGTACTTGGGTTTCGGGAACCGAAGGGCTACAAGTCCTCATGGCATCCCTGGGCATGAATTGAGGGTTTGGAGGAGCGAAGCACAAGGGTGGAGAGCCATCGCCAAACGTTTTTCTTCTTTCTTCCTTAGATTTTCATGCTTTCTTTTAGGGTTTTAGATCCAATCATGTCTATGGTTGGCTAAACATCTTAGCAAGGGCTGAGAGGTGAAGCTTGTAGCATGATGGGATGTTTTCTATTGCTTTGATTCATATTTAATTGAATTCTCTTTGATTCTAGTTTGATATTTAAGGAATACTTTCAGTTCTTAATGGTTTATTGTGACTCAAATTACAATGGATCTGCGATAGCTTTGAGTATCTTCTTTTCATGTTTTGAGATTGTGAAATTAGGAACTTCTGTTGTTCGTCATCATCCCCTGGGCATGGTTAGATGATGGAATCCCTTCTAATCTTCATAATTCTCCTATATTTGTGAAATTGGTATATCCTATTGATTGCCATTGTCTCTAGGGCATGGCTAAGTGATGGAATCACTTCCAGTTCTCACAACTCTCATCCATTGAAAATTAGGTCAAAAGAAGTTCAGATTTGATTTTATTGAGATATCTTCTAACTGGTTAGAATAGGACTCCGATTCCAGTTGTGTCCTTGAATAAAGTAATAGATCTCCCTGATTGCTATAAGTAAATCCTTGAAAATCCTAGTTCCCATATTTAAATTCTTAAGTTTCTAATTAAATCCCTCACAATTACTCCATTTAATTCCATATTTAGATTTACATATTCTTCTAGTTCTACTTCTAGTTGTTTTTAGAATATACACAAGATTAGTCCTTGTGGATTCGACCTCGGTCTCACCAAGATTATTACTACATTATGACCCTATACTTGGGGTTATGAACATATATTAAAGTGTGTATGGCTCATCATACATAGTGATTGCTGTCACAATGTGCAAAATAGTTCATAATATCCGTCTCGACTTGTACTCTCACTATACGGATGTTTATCGGCGCGTCCAACGTTAACATGGCTTTACGCGAACATCTCAAGGTAACACAACGACATGATTGAGGGATTTACGTAAGACGATGTATTCATGGAGTGACTATTTGCAACATCTAATCCTGAGAAGTGATGTAACATGCATGATGATTTACTTACATCAATTGTGTACACGCTAACCAACCCACGAAATTACGTGTCGACCAAGAGGGTCGCTACTCGTAATGCATTACATCCATGATAAATATACGATTCACTAGTTGTGATACCTTAAACACATCGCTTGCAGTGATAGATAATAAATGTGTTGATGGTAAATTAACAATTGCAGAGATGAAAACATAATATGTAAAAGGTAAGATAGAACATATCAACCTAAATCAAAGTAAGCTTAAAGGAAAAAAGCCTCACCTTTAGTTGTTTGATCATCCACGACCCAGGCTAAATGTCCAAAAACACATCTTAGGATCAATTTTTTTCCTAAACCACATGTTTTGAACAGTTAATATTAAGTTAGGGCTCGGTTTCTTAATAACATCAGGCTTGACTTAATAATCAATACAAGAAAACCCTAATTAAGACATGGTGTAGAGATATCACATACCTTATTCCAATCTAGTAAACCTTAGGTTCAACCTATTCTTTCACTGAGTCAATTCAGTTCAATTTGGTAGAACTCTATACATGATTTCTAAAACTTGAATCATAAGGATTGTAATGGAGATTTCTTTGAATAATCCGCTTACCTTTAACAAGTTAATTCGAACCTGGACTCGAACCAGCGACTCAACGAGTTACCGCACCACACTCGGCGCTCGACCTCTCTCCTCTCTCTCTCTCTCTTTATCTTTCTTTTATTTTCTTTTCTTCCTCTCTCTTTTTCTTTATTTCTTTTTTACCCCTTTTTTCTCCTTCTCTCTCTCAACCTTGCTGCTGCCAATCAGCTGGAACTCTCTCTCTCTCTCATGTTTCTTCTCCTACTGCGCCCCTCTAGCATTGGAAGGAGGTTGAATTTATAGAGCGTGAGGTCTCTAGATCCTTCTTGCGTAACTCTTGCGCACGACCTGTTGCGCAAGAGTGACTCTCATGCGATCGTTGTCCACAACATTCTAATTTTAGACAACTTGCTGATCTCTCCTCTTTCTTCTGGAGATTCAATAGGATATAGAGGTATAATTGTTTGGTCATCTTAGATCTTTTCATCTAATTCCTTGGTCCACTAGATCATCGATCTAATCACCAGTTTGGAGAACATGTTTCCGCATTATGGGTTAGAATGTGTGAGAAGATTGCGAAATGTTGTGTTTCTAGCTTCTCCTTCTACTTTTTGGATGTCTTAAAGAGGATTGGAAGTTAGTCTTCATTGTTTTGGATGGCTCGAATCAGAGCCAGGTCTGTCTTCGAATTCATTACACGAAAGAATTTGAAACCACATCGGTTTCTTTGGTGTTGTTTGTGGAAGGAGTGCGAAAGGGAACTGATTTTAGATTTGGCGTGGGATGTGTTATGCTTGGGTGGGTTTTATCTTATAAATACGGTGGATGGTTTAGATCTTCCAAAGAGTTTGTGATAGTGGGCCACCATCACGTCAACAATGGAAAGTTTTCATTTTTGGAAACCATCGCATGCAGTTAGTTGCACCCTTGATTTTGTGCACGTACTTGGTCCGTAATTTGAGATTTTTGCTTGGTTTTGGTCGAATCACATGCGCCTGTGCGACAGACGGTTCAGATTGGTCGATGTGATCATGATGGTGGGCCTAGATTTGACCAAAATGGACCAGTCTGTTTAAATAGGAGGTATTCTCTCCGTTTTCGGAAATCTTCGTGTCAACCTACTTTGACTTAGTTTCCCAGTCTGGTGTCGGCGGTTGCATGCACACCACATGTTCACTCACACTTGTGTGGGCCCATGATGCTGCTCATGAGAAATATATTCAATTCATATGAGGGGAAATGTCCAACTACTACTATTTATGCGGTTTCTTCACTCGATGGACACTAAGATTAACGGTTATGGATGATTTGTTAATTTGGGCCACTTCTACAATGATCTAAGGGTTAAATTTCACCGTCTACGGTTAATTAATAATAGATAGACATGGTATAAAATTTCACATCAAACAGATTGTGGGAACCATGTGATCTAGAATTCAGGAGTATAGGTTAATTGCATTTTCGTAATTATTGCTGATCTATGAGTTTTGTGAAATCCAATGGTTTTACATGGTTGTAGACACATTTCCAAGTAATTCTTATAAAAGAACTTATGTCCAAATTATTATGGATGAAGGGTCATTCGTTGATTTTAGTTAGGGGAATTCATATGTAACAAACTACATGATCAATGGTCCAATGACTTGATTTATGGATGGATACTGTTCTCAAGAGTTAGATTCGAGTCAGGGAGTGTATGTAAGGCTAGGATTGTTGGATTGGTACCGTACACATGTACGTACTTAGTTAGATTTCATAGTAACACTTGAGAACTTTCAATACTCAGGTATTGAAATATTCTGGGTGCTATAAGTAATCCTTGATTAATGTTTTCTTGGATGATGTCCTAGAAAATAACATATTTGTTAGTAGAATGAGACCGAGTTCCATGCCATTTACAATATCTTTTTCAACTCTTCGACCTTAGGTATTTTATGATTAATAGGGATTTTAATAAAATTCTCATCCAACATTAAGTCAAAGATTTCATCAGTTTGGGTAATATTAAAGCAATACATCCTTGATATTTCGGTGTGGCCAATGTGGTCACTTTTATTTTAACTAGCGTTGAATAAGTAAATGGTTGTTTGACCACTACTTCGACCACTGCCACATCATAATTAGGATCATAATGGTGCGTCCCAACAAATAAGTTCTTTTGCCTTATTCCTTCCTGAAAAGCTTCCCACCGAGATACTTCTCTAGTTGAATAATAAAGATGAATAAACTTTGTTCCAATAAACTTTTTTACAGAGTTTGTATTCTAGACCATCTTGGGCTAGTTGTATGAATTCGTCCTTATTCATAACTACTTTGCATTGATTGTTCACTCTTTTAAACCAAGCGATATAATTTTCGATTGATAGGTCAACCATAGAAATCTCTATCCCTGTAGAAGAACTGGGCATGAAATTTCTCCTCCATTTCTTGCTATGTTTGGATAGAGTTTGACAAGAAATTAGAGTACCAAGTGAAAGCTACTATAGTTAAGGAATGACCAAATAACTACAATTTGTAATAGTCTTTGTTAGCCAATTCACCACACTGCATAATAAATTGACATATATGTTCTATTAGGTCGGTAATTCCTTGGCAATATATATTACCAATTGATCCATTCAGGACATGGTTTGTTATATACCAGAGTGGTAGTTCAGACAAGAACTTGGCCTACCACTTCTTGGACCGTTTGGATAATTTTTTAAATTACGTGGAATAGGATACAATAACTATGCACGGAAAGCTTGGTAAAGCTAAAGAATAAATGGGTATGTCCCTGGGGGGGGGGGGAGGTAGGACCAATAAAAAATGTCATTAAAACTCGATTACTTAAATCAATATATTGATTTAAACTAAGGAAATAAGCCAATAGATGGTCCAATTACATAGACTACAATAGCTATGCTAATGAAGCAACATGTCTATAAATGATATAGTACATGTGTATGTGGGGTGTGCTAACACTCAACTCCTAGCATTCATCTAATCATGCATACATATAATTCACAAACCAATCACATAAGCATAATTAGAAAAGTGCACAAATGAGAATCTCAAACACAAGCATGTATAGTGGTTCGGTTTCCTTATATCACTCCTAGAGGATAAACTCTCCCTGAGTGTACCGGATTTCACTATAAGAGATTTTTAATTAAGTTTACATCTAACCTTTACAACCCTACATAAGGACTTACCATGTGCTCAATCGTGTTGATAGCCTACAAAAGGACTTACCTAGTGTACACTCCCGCCGGAGTCTCCCGTAAGAGACTTAGTTTTTTTATCTACTAACGAACAATTTCAATCATAGTCCAAGGACATATGTTTGTTCTCGTCGGAGCCTCTCACGAAGACTAACACCTACACATGCTATATCCACTAAATTCGACCCTATATAAGAGCCTATGTCGTATATAACAACCCATCGAGTTTGGGTTACAAACTCTTATCCTTAATACTACACAAGGAAAGAGAGTATAGACTCACTAAATGACACTTATTGAATTGAGCCCTTTGAGCGTCGTCTCATGTTTCTTAATCAATGTTGTTCGATGATTCAAGCAACTCCTCTTTTACTCTATTGATTATTGATGTTGATGCTTCGCCAATGCTTCAGCTCCAAGATCAAACATCTTGTATGCGATGCTCCATTAAGGTGACTAAGGTGATGGGAGGTTGGATGAATCTCTTACAACTCATGAGAATGTTGTAATGCTTAGGGGATTCATCTAGATGGGTATCCTAGAGGATTTAGATAATGATTTTATTATGGGTTCAAGTCAGATCTCTATAACAATGTGGAGATCAAGTTCATCTTCTTCATTGAAGTTGGAATCCTCTTTTAAGTGATGAAGATGACTTAAATCTCATGTAATTAGATGCTAGGAATGTGGGATATGAGTGGAGAATCTCCTAAGCTTATATTTCACTAAAAACTCATCATTTTTGCCTAAGAACTTGAAAAGGGGCGAGCTTAACAGTCCTTCGGGGGGGGGGGGGGGGGGGGGTTGAATAGGACTATGCCAAATAAAAATTAAAGTGCTAAAATAATAAATAAATCAGTAAACTCAATCTCACTAGTATTGAAAAATTGATTCAAGCTAGTAAAAGCATTGAGTTAATGACTGGTCGAAGAAACAACAGAAAAATCCGTTGTTCTGAATTCAAACTTGGACTGGTCGAAGATTCATAACACAAGAGATATAGGAATTGAAACAAAAGGCTATTAAAGAAATATTAAAAATACTATGCAATAGCTTGACAATAATGGGGACCTCTCTCTCTCTATCTATCTTAATGAAGGCTTTTAAAAAAGCCCCTCTTCAACTGGTCGAGCAGTCTACTTGACTGGTCGAAGAAACAACAGAAAAATCCATTTTTCTAAATTCAAACTTAGACTGGTTGAAGATTTCTGTAGACTGGTCGAGCCACAACTTAGACTAGTCGAACCTAAGCCTAGACTAGGCGAACTTTAGCTTTAAAAAAGTATAAAAATCCATATAAGTTTGTATCTTGAAAGAACATAAGCCTAAGGTCTTTCCAGGGTCTGTTTATACTTGAAATGACTGAACATTGAAGTAGTTTGAATTTTTTGAAACTTGTTCTTACTTGAATCTTCAATAGAGCTAGAAGTTGAAGATGAAACTTGATATTCTACTAGAAGTGTAGTAGAATTTGAATTTAGTAAAGGTTGAACTTTCCATCTTGATCTACTTCATGACATGAACTTCAGTAGAGTCTTGAACTTAGTAGAATGTGAACTATCTTAACTTGAAGTAACGTCCTGAACTTTCCATCTTGATCCACATTAGACGGACTACTTCAAAAGCTATTTTGTCTAAGCGAAATTTGACAAACAAAGGTGTGCTTTACAGTATAGCACTTATAATCTCTCCCTTTGTCAAATTCGTGACAAAACATTTAACATTACAACAATTAAAATGATATCTTGAATCCCATGTTGTAGAAGGTACAACTTTAATGAATGTGCAATTTTACTCCCCCTCAATGTGAGATTGTCCCTGTATTATGACATATACATATACATTTCCAATGCAAAACTCCAACAACCATAAATCATCATATATCATTAACATAAATCATCATATATCATCAGCATTTTCCATTCCAACCATATATCAACATTCATATAATGCACATCTTTATTCATTCTACTTATAAAATTAGCAATTCTCTCCCCCTTTTTGTCATAAGATGACAAAGGGAAGAACACTTATGTGATTAAAATCAATAAATCATAGTAGATTCATTAAAAAAAAGAAGAAAATACATAGAAACATGTTAATTAAAAAGGAGTTATCACAATGTCATCAAGGAGCATAAAGAGAGTAAAGTTTGAAAGTTATCATCCAGCACACACAAAGTTAAAGCTTATACAATCCAAATTGAAAGAAAATTAAGCTAATCAGATTCATAGGTGTTCACAACCCTAAGTGTAGGGTCGCGATGTAGTAATAATCTCAGTGAGACCGAGGTCGAATCCATAAGGACTAATCTTGTGTGTTTTCTGAAAACAACTAGAAGAAGAACTAGAAAAAGATGAAAACCTAAATCTGAAATATTTAAGGGTAATTGTGATAGATTTAATGAAAAACTTAAGAAATTCAAAGGTGGGAAACTAGGGTTTCCAAGGATCCACTTGTAGAGATCAGGGAGATCTATGCTTGATTCAATTCACACGATTGGAATCGGAGTCCCATCCTATCCAATTGGAAGATATCTCAGTAAAATCAAATCTGAACTTCTTTGACCTAGTTCTCAATGGATGAGAGGTATGAGAATTGGAAGTGATTCCATCATAAAACCATGCCCATGAGACAATGGCTCACAACAAGATTTACCAATCCTACAACCAATTTGAGAGAGTTATGAAAGTTAGGAAGAATTCCATCATCCAACCATGCCTAAGGGACGATGGTGAACAACAGGATTTTCTAATTTCATAATCTCAATACATGAAAAGAACATACTCAAAGCTATCGCAGATCCATTGTAATTTAGTCATAACAAACCATTAAAACTGAAAGTATTCCTTATAATCAAATGACAATCAGAGAGAGTTCAATATAAACTTGAATCAAAGCAATAGAAACATCTCATCACACTATAAGCTTTTTACCTCTTAGCCCTAACTAAGAGGTTTAGCCAACCATAGACATGATTGAACTAGAATCTCTTAATAAAAGCATAAAAAAAACTAAGGAAAAGGGAAGAAAAGCTCTTGGTGACGGCTCCTCCATGCCTTTGCTCCACTCCCTAAAGGTTAGATGATACTTAGGGATACCCTGAGGACCCCTATTTATAGTTTTAGGCCTTAACCTTTTGTACTGAGTGAAAATTTTCAGAAACTATCTCAAATTTATGCAGTCCATGCAAGTTTTGCGTAACCCTCGATTGGTCGTAGGCCGTCCTCGACTGGTCGTGGGATGTCCTCAATTGGTTGAGGGTCTCCGTCAATTGGTCGAGCAAGACAGGAATTTTAAAGTTTTACTCGCTAGAGTTTGGGTCGAGCCTCGACCGGTCGAGCAGAGCCCAGGACTAGTCGAAGATGGACGAATTTTACTTCAAAACTCTAATTTTCTTCATTCTTAACTTAATTTTCTTGGATATTCAGTATGCACATTCTTGATTCTTAGTTTCATCACATCCAATCTTGGCTTTAGTAATTCTTGAGTATTAAATCCATGCTTTTAGCATCCTTTTCAATATAAGCTCTTGAATTCACCTTGCAACACAAACATGATTAAAATAGAACGTTAAGATTTATCATGTTCATAAAACCAAGGAATAACTAAGGTCCAATATGCAATATTTGACCCTCAACACAATCCCCAACCAGCATTTTGCTAATCCCGAGCAAAGTATGTGAAAAATAAGTTTAATGCACAATGTTTAACCTTTTTCAGAAAACGATCTTTTGTGTATTCAAGTATGAATGAGTAGATTCATGATAAGAAATTGAGATTTTGAAAACCTAGAGTTGAACCACATAAGTAATCGATCAATCAAGTAAATCCTTTATTTATTAGGTCAAAGCATAGTTCGTATATCAAAATTTTCAAAGTGCTTAGTGAAAATACCATCTTTTCATAATGTTAGCCATGATCATCACTTCAAGATTGGTTGAAAACACAAGTACTGATTCCGAACTTATCCCCCTTTCCTTCTTTTTCCAGTTTTTAATTTTATATCGACGGTCATATTTATTTGGTCTTTTGATCTTTCCCTGTTTTTTTTTTTTTTGAAACATTACATCCTTTTCAAAGATATTTTTCGTTCCCCTCAAAGATGTTGTCATTTTTTCATTCTTTATGACCTCTTTGTCGATCTCCTATTTTTTAACTGGTTTTTTTTTCTTTTAAGTGGATAAAATTCTCCAAACTCAATTCTCAATATCTTTCAATGATCATCATACTAACAATCAGAAAATCTAATACTATTCACTGAAAACAATATAAATAACATAATATTCAAACTTACTCTTAAACAATTAAATGTAAGGACCATAAGTGATAAGTTAGTTACTTCAACTCCAACAATTCAAAATTCGATTTCTATCCTATTGTCATACTCAAAACAGTCTTAAATACACAACTTATCACTATCCACACAGATAAACAATGAGAACTTTTAAAAATTATGCATTTGTAAATTATGCTCAAGATTGTGAAAATACTGATTAGGTTACCTAATCTCCCACCCCCAACCTAAAATCTACGTTGTCCTTAATGTAAAAGAAATAAGCATGATCTGAAAAAGAGACAACGTAGTTGAAAGAAAAGTGATGGAAAGATTGTACCTGATGAAGAGATTTTGTGGCTTTTTCCAAAGGATCTCAGCTTGAAGGTGGGTTAGCACAAGAGTTTATCAACCAAAAACAAACTATCCTAAAATAGTGGAAACAAACTATCCTAAGCAGCATAAAGCTGACTATCCTAAGCATAACATGAAAACAATAAACCTAACTATACCTCCATCAGACTAGGAGATCAATCCTGGTATACAGGATCAATCAGAGGTATGAACATGTCCTCTGAATCAAATTTATCAACAAATGGCTTTAATCGATGTCAATTTCCTTTAAACTCATTGCCATTGTTTGGATTCTGAATCTCGACAGCCCCATGAGGATAGACATTAATAACAGTGAAAGGACCGGTCCAACGAGATCGAAGTTTGCCAGGAAAGATATGTAACCGAGAATTATACAAGAGGACTTTCTGACCTGGTGTGAATGATTTCTGAAGAATGTGTTTGTCACGATACACCTTCATCCTGTCCTTGTAAATTCTCGAGTTCTCGTATGCATCATTCTAAATTTCTTCGAGTTCATTCAATTGAAGTTTGCGTAGCAAGCCAGCATTGTCCAGATTGAAATTCAAAATTTTGATTGCCAGTAGGCTCTGTGTTCCAACTCTACATGAAAGTGGCAAGCCTTCCCATAGACAAGTTTAAAGGGAGACATTCCAATAAGGATCTTAAATGTGGTATGGTAAGCCCTTAAGGCATTAGTCAATCGGATTAACCAATCCTTATGGTTAGGGTTAACCGTCTTTTCCAAAATGTGTTTAATTTTCCTATTGAAAATCTTAGCTTGCCCACTTATTTGTGAGTGATATGGAGTGCTCACCTTTTGAGAGATGCCATATTTCTTCATTAACTTCACGAATGGCCTTTTACAAAAATGTGAGCCTCCATCACTAATGATGGCTCGAGGCATTTCGAATCGGGAAAGGATGTTCTCTTTTAAGAATTTAATGACCATTTGATGGTCATTGTTCTGGTATGGAATCATATCGACCCATTTAGTGACATAGTCTACTGCGAGCAAAATATATAAATTTTCAAAAGCTTAGGGGAATGGTCCCATGAAATCAATGCCCAAATAATCAAATGCTTCAATGATCGGAATGAGGTTTAGAGGCATCATATTTTGACAGGACAATGCTCTCAACTTCTGACAATGCTCACAAGATTTGCAAAACTCATGAGTGTCCCTGAACATAGTGGGTAAGTAAAAGTCACACTGCAGAATCTTGGCCGTGGTCTTTTTAGCGGAAAAGTGACCACCACAGGCCTGAGAGCGACAGAAGGAGATGACACTTTGATATTCATTGTCTGTCACACATCTCCTTAAGATTTGGTCTATGTAATATTTAAACAAATATGAATCATCACAGAAAAACTTACGATCCTTGGCGAAATTTTTTTTCTTATCTTACGCAGTCCAATGTGTCGGCGTGAAACCTGTGACAAGATAATTAGCAATATCAGCAAACCAGGGTAAATGGGAGACCTTGAATAATTGTTCATCAGGAAACATGTCATTTATATGTGCCATCTCAAGGGAATCAGAGAAATTAAGGCAGAAAAGATGGTCAGCCACTACCTTCTCTACTCCTTTTTTATCTTTTATTTCCAAATCAAATTCTCGGAGTAGGAGGATCCATCTTATCAGGTGGGGCTTAACATTAGTCTTAGAAAGAAGATACTTGAGTGTCGTATGATCTGTGTAAATGACGATCTCGGATCCAATCAAGTAGGACCTAAATTTGTCAAAAGCGATCACTAAGACTAAGAGTTCTTTTTTCGTAATAGAGTAGTTCACTTGGGCATGATTTAGAGTTCTACTTATGTAATGAATAACATAGGGCATCTTGTCTTTTCTCTGGCCTAAAACAGCCCCAAGAGCATAGTCAAACACGTCGGACATAAGTTCAAAAGGAAGGCTCTAGTTGGGTGGCTGCATGATAGGTGTAGTGGTTAATATGCCCTTGAGCTTAGTAAAAGCTTCCAGGCATTGCTCAGTCCAATCGAATGGTACATCCTTTTAAAGTAGATTACATAAAGGATGAGAGAGGTGACTAAAGTCCTTTATAAATCTCCTATAAAAACCGGCGTGTCTAAAGAAGGATCGCACGTTTCATATGTTCTTAGGTGGAGGTAGGTTAGAGATAAGATCAATATTTGCCTTATCTACCTCGATTCCTTTGGATAAAATGATATGTCCAAGGATAATTCCCTTACGAACCATGAAATGACAGTTCTCCGATTGAGTACTAAATTCTTTTCTTCACATCTTTTCATCACACATTTAAGATTCTTTAAGCAATCGCTAAAAGATGGACCAAAGACAGAGAAGTCGTCCATGAAGACCTCTAAATATTGCCCCACCATGTCAGAAAAAATACTCATCATATATCGTTGAAAAGTAGCAGGGGCATTATACAGTCCAAATGACATCCTTTGGTAAGCAAAGGTGCCAAAGGGACATGTGAACATGGTCTTTTCCTGATCTTCAGGGGATATCTCTATCTGATTGTAGCCCGAATATCCATCAAGGAAACAATAATAGGAATGACTAGGTAACCTTTCCAAAATTTGATCAACGAAGAGCAAAGGAAAGTGGTCCTTCCTCGTGACGGTATTAAACTTCCTATAGTCAATAAACATTCTCAAACCAGTAGTAACTCTAGTTGGCACGAGTTCATTGTCGGCATTGGCTACGATGGTGATTCCAGATTTCTTAGGAACCACCTGAGTTGGATTCACCCATTAGCTAACGGATATTGGGTATATGATACCTACATCCAATAATTTAAGAACCTCAACCTTAACTACTTCCTCCATGTTTGGATTTAGTCTATGTTGTGATTACCGAGAGGTCTTCGAATTATCCTCAAGATAAATGCAGTGAGTACAAATCGAAGGGTTAATTCCCTTAAGGTCCGCAATCGACCATCTAAGGGCTCCCTTATGCTCAATGAGAGTAGATATAAGCATACTCTCTTGTTCTTTCTCAAGGTAGGATGAAATCACTACCGAGTATATCTCATTTTGACCTAAATAGACATATTTCAATTTAGATGGTAATGGTTTTAGGTCAAGCTTCGGTGCCTTGAGGTTAGATGGTAGAGGCACCACATCAGTTTCGGGCAATTCTTCAAATTGTGGCCTCCATCGGTTAACTTCAAGTACCGGCACAGTATTAAGCATGACACCCGTCTCCCCAATCATGTCATCATCAAAATCATGGGAGTAGGCCAGGCACATCTCTAGAGGGTTAAAGGATAAGGTCAAAAGTGTTTTATCTTGTACAAAAGAATCAATCATGTTAATGTCGTGGAAATCATTATCATCCTCTAAATATCTGTCTGTATTGGAAAAAATGTTTAACTCCAATGTCATATTCCTGAAAGACATACACATGACTTCATTCCTGCAATTAATGATAGCGTTTGAAGTGGCAATGAATGAACGACTAAGAATTACGGGAATTTGAGTGCTCATGTTACTGATGGGTTCTGTATCCGAGATGATAAAATCTATTGGGTAGTAGAATCTTCAACCTAGACTAACACATCCTCAATTATCCCTCTTGGTATACGAACTGAGCGATCAACAAGTTGTAATGTGGTTAGGGTGAGTTTCAATTCACCCAAACCTAACTATTTATAAATCGAGTAAGGAATCAGATTTATGCTTGCTCCTAAGTCAAGAAGTGCATTCTCAATTCAGTAGTTCCCAATTACACAAAGTATGTTTAGGCTACTTGGATCTTTGAATTTCAGTGGCACATCTTTCTTTAGGATGGTACTCACTTTTTCAGTTAAAAAGATTTTCTTGTGAATATTTTGCCATCTTTTAGTTTTACACAAGTCTTTCAGAAATTTGGCATATGAAGGTATTTGTTTTACAACATCAAGTAGAAGAATATTGACCTTCACTTATTTCAACACCTCTAGAATGTCTTGAGAGTTAGAGAGAGGTTTTGGTGTAACCAACTATTAGGGGAATGGGGCAATCGGCTTGCCTTGAAGTTCTAGTTCTAATTCTTGTGGTGCAGTGCTAGGTCTATCATCGTTGTCCTCTTCCGGGTCCTTAGACTTTTCAACCCTTACCGGAATAGATTTGTCAATTATTTTTCCATGCCTAAGAGTGGTGATAGACTTAACTTACTCTATCTGATTTAAAGGCTTGGATCACTTATCTCATATTGCGCTTTGGGATTGGGGAAAGGTTGGGCTAGAAGAATTCCTTTTTTCTCAATTAAATTTTTTGTCTCATGCCCTTGTATGGTCTTTGAAATGTCTTGAAGGGTTTGTAATATACCCTTAGTGGTAAGCTCTTAGTTTTGAATATGTTTTAGAACTAGATCCTCTTGAGGTTTCACTTGTTTTGGAATTTGATTAAAAAAACCTTGAGGAGTAGCAGTTTGTCCATTCCTCTAATTGAAGTTTGGATGACTTCTCCAACTGGGATTGTATGTATTGGAGGTAGGTCTATTGAAAGGTCTTTGGTAATTATTCATGGCATTGGATTGCTCATTCAACACTTATTGGATAATTTTCAGTTGTATGAACATTGCAAGCACAAATACCGCAAACAGTTTCCTTAACCTTATTCTTCTTTAATTCCATGACCTTGAATTTCCTTATGAGATTAGACACTTTAGCATTGATATCATCATCCTTTGTCAGAAGGTATAATCCACCTCTCTCCTTTGATTGAGTGGGCCTAGAAGTGGTGCTTGATTTTGGGTAAATGTCCCATGATTGTGTGTTTTCAGCAAGTCTGTCCACGTAGTCCTACACATCATTGATATTTTTATTCATGAATTCTCCATTGCACATTGTCTCAACCAATTGGCGCATGGAAGATGACAGTCCATCATAACAAAAGTGTGTAAAGCACCACGTTTCAAAACCGCGTTGTGGGCATGAACTGATAAGATCTTTGAACTGCTCCCAACATTGGAAGAATGTTTCATCCGCCTTTTGGGCAAAGTTCATGATTGATTTTCTAAGGGTGTTCGCTTTATGATGTGGAAAAAATCTTTTTATGAACTCCCTTATCATGTCATTCCATGTACCAATAGATCTGGGACATAGTAAATGCAACCACGTCTTAGCTTTCTCTTTCAAAAATAAGGTAAAGAGTTTCAGTCTGATTATGTCCTCAGACACGTTTGGAAAATATAAAGTGGCTATGATCTCATCAAACTCTTTCAAGTGCAAATATGGACTTTCAGATTCAAGTCCATGGAATTTTGGAAGGAGTTGGATCACCCCTGGCTTAATATCCAGGTGTCCCATATTGTCTGGAAAAATCATGCATGAAGGTGTGCTCACCCCCACCGGTTGTAAATAATCTCGTAAAGTACGCGGTGGGGGTGCTTGATGCACCTCATTCTCATTCAGGACTTCCTCAACCTTAGGTTGAGGTTATCTTCCCAGTTGATTAACCGGTTGATTTGCAGCTATAACCTCAATTAACTTTGAGGATCTCAAGTGGTGTCTAATCCTATGATGGATAGATAACCCCTCAACCAATCCTCCTTCAATTAAAAGATGTCGAGTGTTATTACAAACCCATTTGGGCATGGAACACTATCAGCCCTCAATTTCAAATTCTAACCTAAACCTAAAAGAGAGAAAGGAAATAAAAATCTAGAAATAGAAAGAGAGAGTGAATTGGGAAGAAGTTACCAAATTGAAAGTTCCTAATTAAAATCCTACAAAACAAAAGAAAACAAGTTAGTTTCTAAAAACAGAAATTCTGAAATTAAAAAGTTTCTAAAAATAAAAATAGAAAGTAAACTAGTTTCTAAAAACGAAAAAGGAAAGTTTCTAAAAGAAACAAAAAAAAGAAAGTTTCTAAAAACTGATTAGGAAAGTTATAAACCTAGAATTAGAAAGTACGTTAGATTCTAAAAAATCCTATAATTAGAAAGTTTCTAAAAACATAAAACAAACTTTAATCTAAAAAATGGAAAATATAAAAAACTCTACTCTTATCCTAATTCTAAAACTAGCTAATCTCAGAAAAACGCAACAGTTAATCCCCGACAATGGTGCCAAAAACTTGTTCACAACCCCAAGTGTAGGGTTGCAATGTAGTAATAATCTCGATGAGACCGAGGTCGAATCCACAGGGACTAATCTTGTGTGTTTTTTGAAAGCAACTAGAAGAAGAAATAGAAAAAGATGAAAACCTAAATATGAAATATTTGAGAGTAATTGTGAGAGATTTAATGAAAAACTTGAGAAATTCAAAGGTGGGGGAAACTAGGGTTTCCAAGGATCTACTTGTAGAGATCAAGGAGATCTGTACTTGATTCAAGTCATACGATTGAAATTGGAGTCTCATCCTATCCAATTGGAAGATATCTTAGTAAAATCAATTCTGAACTTCCTTTGACCTAGTTCTCAATGGATGAGAGGTGTGAGAATTAGAAGTGATTCCATCACAAAACGATGCCCATGAGATAATGGCTCACAACAGGATTAACCAATCCTACAAACAAGTTGAGAGAGTTGTGAAAGTTAGAGAGGATTCCATCATCCAACCATGCCCAATGGGACGATGGTGAACAACAAGATTTTCTAATTTCACAATCTCAATACATAAAAAAAACATACCCAAAGCTATCGCAGATCCATTGTAATTTGAGCCACAACAAACCATTAAAAACTGAAAGTATTCTTTATAATCAAACTAGAATTAAAGAGAGTTCAATATAAACATGAATCAAAGCAATAGAAACATCCCATCACGCTATAAGCTTTACCTCTTAGCCCTAGCTAAGAGGTTTAGCCAACCATAGACATGATTGAACTAGAATCTCTTAATAAAAGCATAAAAACAACTAAGGAAAAGGGAAGAAAAGCTCTTGGTGACGGGTCCTCCACACCTTTACTCCACTCCCCAAAGCTTAGATGACGCTTAAGGATACCCTAAGGACCCCTATTTATAGTTTTAGGCATTCCTCAACCTTTTATACCAAGTGGAAATTTTTAGAAACTGTCTCAAATTTACGCAGTCCGCGTAAGTTTTACGTAACCCTTGACTGGTCGTGGGCCGTCCTCGACCGGATGAGGGTCTCCTTCGACCGGTCGAGCAGGACGAGAATTTTAATGTTTTACTTGCCGGAGTTCGGGTTGAGACACCTTTGACCAGTCAAGCAGAGCCGAGGACTGGTCGTGCATAGCTAGGACTTATCAAGTGTATGCAGTACTGGTCGAGCCGGAGCCAGGACTATTCGAAGATGACAGAATTTCACTTCAAAGCCCCGATTTTCTTCATTCTTGACTTGATTTTCTTGGATATTTAATATGTTCATTCTTCATTCTTGGTTTCATCAGATCCAATCTTGGCTTTGGTGATTCTTAAGTGTTAAATCCATGCTTTTAGCATCCTTTTCAATCCAAGCTCTTGAATTCACCTTACAACACAAACATGATTAAAATAGAATATTAAGTATTATCATGTTCATAAAACTAAGGAATAACTGGGGTCCAATATGCAATATTTGACCCTCAACAATAGGAAGATGGAGGAGGTATTGAAGGATCAATCTGGTGAAGTCTGTGATGAAAATATTTTTACATATATTTCATAGATGCTTTATTACTTTTAGGTAGAGTATCCTGAGATACCTTCAACTCAACAACTTTATCTTCTAATGACTTGAGCCGATTAACAACCTGGGAAGGCTGATAGTCAGGATCACCTGCATTATCCGATTTAAGTTCAGCAAAGATGTCATCCATGGACATGTCTTTAAGTAACGATGAGTCTTCTTCCTCTTCTTCATCCTCATCTCTCTAGCCAGAAAGGAATTCCATGTTCATCTTATGAATATTCGTATTATCAAATGGGAGGGCTGACTCTGAAGCCTCGGTCGATGAAATAATAACATTGTAATAAATAGCAAGGCTTATCATGAGATAAGTAAAAGGTACTGAACCATGGCTAGGATGAATACGAAATTTGATAGTTAAATAGCATATCAATGAGGGAAGACAGATAGGAATGCCAGACACAACAACGTGAAGGACACAAGTCATGAAGGGAGTAAGTTTAGATTTATTCCCAAACCGTGGATAAAAATTAAATGTGAAAATATGATGAAGGACTCTGTATTTAGAATCATCTTGTTGGTACGAAGGGCATTTCCAGAACTTCAATCAGCATCAAATCAACATAATTTACGAGTAATGACCCGTCGCTCAGATTTAGTCAGTAAGGGTTGCAATGGGTATGCCTTCATCATTGACATTAACATCCATCAAACCTGAAATTAGGTGTCGATTAATTGGGACTGTCCCTTCTCTAAAATTAATAGAGAATGTCAGATTATCAAGGGACAATTCACCTATTGAAGCATACATGCCTTGCGCTATTGAGCGATATGCCGTTCTGTCCCAACCAAGAATGTTTTCCCAACCAATGGCAGTAAGAATAGGTGTAAGTGCTATGTTTTCTAGTTCATATGATTGCCAAATTTTGTAGTGCCAAAACCTCTTAGAATTTGTATCTTGCTTAGTTCATCTTCTTATTCAATATCATGCAATTTAAGTACAAGTTCAAGATGTTACAATTCAAGAATCAAGCATCACAAGTATAAGAGATATACAAGTTCGAGTACAACATCAAGTGATAGTTCAAGGTTTCAAAGCTTCAACTACGTCAATACAATGTGCTTTACTTTCAAACTCAATGCTTAAGTAATCTTCTTAAGGTGAAATACAAGTCACAAGTACTTTAAGTTCAAGATTCAAAGTAAGTCAAGATATCAAGCTTCGTGTACTTCAAGATCATCTATCAACCAAAGAAAATGATGATACAATGTTCAAATTTCACTTATAAGGTATGAATGACCCTAGATTGACCATAGGTTAGGTCATATTGATTTCATACTTAAATTGGGTCACTATATACTTCTATAGGTTGTTTCTCGACTAGTCTTAGCCTATGTTCGACTAGTCCTAGTACTGGCTCGACCAATCCAAGAAATTCCTCAACCAATCTAAGGTTTGTTACTAATTTTTGAATTTTTTGTTGGATCTTCGACCAGTCCTAGAGACTGCTCGACCAGTCGAGCGAACAGTGCTCGACCAGTCGAGCAGGCCCGACTCAAAGTCCGACAACTAAATTGGGTCCACACGACTAGTCAAGAGCAGGGTTCGACCGGTCGTGCAGGCCACTCGACCAGTTGTGCAACAATCTTATCTTATTGGGCCAGGAATTTCAAAAGTTTGTTGATCCTTCGACCAGTCGAACTGTCTCCTGGACCAGTCGAGTGAACAGTTTCTGTACTTATAAATAAAGCATGATTTTCAGAGTTTTTCATTCAATTCAAGCAAAATCAAGACACCACTTTGAGAGATAAGTTAGTGATATTCTTAAGCTATTTAGTGCTCATTTAATATTCTCTTTAATTAGCTTTTTGTATTTAATTTTGAGTTCTATATTCCAATCTTATTTGAAGAAAGGATTGAAGTTTTTCCCTTTCTTGAAAGCAAAATCAAATCAAGCAAGCGCAAGGTGATTTAATCTAAAATTCAATTAGAACTTAGAACCTTTTCATAAGTGAGTGTGGACATTGAACATTTACTCCAAATTGGTTCTTCCGAGCTTCATCAAAGGAGAATATCCAGATAAGTATTTTACATTTCTATTTTTAGTTTTTGTAAGATTGTGCCAGGAAAAATCTTTCTTTTTTGGTTTGTCTGAGGTGATCCAGAAAACTCAGAGTGTGGGATTTTTGAATTGTGTAATCCCACTTGAAAGACACAATTTTGAAGGTTTTAAGTGAACCTTGAAAAACCTATTGCATAGTGAACACTAATATCCACTGTGTGAGGATATTGGGAGTGGAGTAGTTGTGTGGCTATTTTTCTAAACAGTTGGTGTACGCACAAGCGAACCACTATAATTTATGGTCTTGTGGTAGTTGATTGATTATGGCTTTCTGTGAATGTTGTAATTTCCTTTTAAGCATTTGTGGAGAATGTTGTAATCTTTTATCCAAGTGTGGGAATGCAGTAATAGCTTACTTTATATTCTTTGCTATTTTTATTATTTATTCCTCTATATCGGTTTGAGATTTTGATACACAGACCACTCTAGGAATCAGGTTGTCCTACCATAAACCATTAGTTTTTTGTGTAAGGTTGTCCTTAGAACAACATCTGTATTAACCTCTCAATACTTGTACATTTAAGGTTGTTATTCATTTCTGCTTTGTGGGATTGTTTAATGCTATCTTTATTTATATTTGTTTAATTTCACATTTAATTTTTTAATTTGGCATAGTCCTATTCACCCCCCTCTAGGACTCTTAGCTCGACCTTTTCAAGTGGTATCAGAGCCTAATAACTCGCTTTATTTTTTTGGATTAGTTTTCTGAGCTAATCGATCTGAGCTTTTTAAGATGTCAAATTTTGATAGCCTTTCAGTCACTAGGCCTCCACCATTTGATGGCTCCAATTATGCCTATTGGAAAGCTAGAATGAGGATTTTCTTAAATCTATAGATGAGAATGTGTGGCAAGCCACAGTGACCAATTGGACCCCTCCTACCACTGAAGTCACTAGTACTAATGGATCTAAAATGATAAAAGTCACACCTTACTTCTCTTGGACCACTCTTCAGAAAAGTGAGAGTAGTGTCAATGCAAAGGCTTTAAATGCAATTACTTGCGCACTATCACCAGATGAATTCAAGAGAATTATATCCCATGATACTGTAAAGTATGCCTGGGATATTTTGGAAATGACACACAAGGAAACAATAATTATCAAGAAATCTGAAGTCCAAATCCTCACAACCGAATTTGAGGAAATATGTATGAAAGAAAGTGAAACTTTCATGGACTTCTATACAAGATTGAATGACATTTTCAACTCTATGTGAGGTCTTGGTGATAGAATCCCAGAAAGTAGAGTCTGTGCAAACATACTGCGCTCATTGCCTGAACGGTTCAATTCAAAGGTGATCGCAATCTAGGAACTTTGTGATACAGATAATATTAGGGTAGAAGAACTGGTTGGTTCCTTACAGACCTATGAGTTAAACTTTAAAGCTCCTAACGGTAAATCCATCGCCCTTAAATCTTCTAAAAATATTTTTCAAAAAAATAACAATTCTAATTTAGAAAATTCTGAAGATGATATGACTCTTTTAGCTAAAAAGTTTTATAAGATTTTCAAAAGTAAAAAGAGGGTTGATTTGCAAAAATCTAATGAAAAGAAAAGATCAAGATCTAAAACTTAGAAATCTTAAAAAGATAGCCAATGTTATAACTACCATGAATATGAGCATCTAGCGAACAAATGTCCTAAAAAAGACAAACCTAAAAAGAAAAGTATGTTGGCTACATTAGATGAATCTTCCTGCTCTGAAGCTTCTTCTGAGTCAGAAGATTCTAATACTGAGTCGACTAATGATGTTAAAGCCCGAATGACTCTAGCCAAGTTCACTTTTTCAGATAATGATAATTCAACCAGTGAAGAAAATCTAAATAGTGACCATGAAAATGAAGATCTTTAAGATACTTATAATGCCCTATACAAGGAAAGTTGCAAAATTGCTGTAAAGCTAAAACTTCAGAAAGAAAAGTTTTCAAAACTAAAAGAAAATTTTGATAATCTAGTCTTAGAAAAATCACACATTTCAGATTGCTTTAAAAAAGCTAAGTACGACTTAGATTTCAAAACCTCCTTAGTTGAAAACCTAAAATCTGAAAATGAAAAGCTAAAATTGAAGTCTCTTTACTTTCGAGTTTGAAAGACACATGGAGGTATGCTCAAGGTGATCCCAAGTTAGAAAAACTCTTATCTGAATCCAGAAAATGTGGCGATCGATCTGGATTGGGTACGATAAAAGTATTCCTCCCAAACATAAGAATACTCCACCCAAATTTGTGAGAGGGGAGTCTTCTAACTCAAAAGGGAAAAGTCTAAATCAAAATTATTCTAAAAATTCTAAAACTTTACAGACCTTAAAACCTAAAAGTAACCATATCAACTATAAAAATCAGAATCGTAATCTTTTAGTCGAGAAAATTATTGATTTACTCAAGGAGCTCTTAAAATCTAACTCAGTGGGTCGATCTTATAACAACTATAATCATAAGAAAACCAACTATACTCCTAAACCCAAAACTGTAATGAAATAGATTCCTACGGTTACTTGTTTGGTTGCCTACACTGCTTTCAAAGCTTTGAGCCATTCAAAGTGGTACCTAGACAGTGGATGCTCCAGACACATGACAGGTGACAAAGGTCTGTTCATCAATCTTAAAGACATGACTGATGGTGCAGTCACATTCAGTAATGGTAGCAACTGTAGAAGTGTTGGCTAAGGTATGGTTCAACTTTTTAACCTCCCTCTATTTGAGAATGTCTTATATATAGAAGGATTAAAACATAATTTATTAAGCATCTCTTAAATATGCGATAATAATCATAGTGTAAAATTTACTAACCAAGGGTGTGAAATTTTAAATAAAAATGGATCTGTAATATTAACTAGTCGTAGAACTTTTGAAAACTGCTACATTGTTTGTGATTCAAGCTCATCTAATCTATCGTGTTACACGGTCCAAACTGATGAGACCGAATTATGGTATAAGTGCCTCGAATATGTGCACTACCGCAACTTGTATAAATTGAGCAAAAGAGAGTTGGTAAGATGTTTACCTAAAATACAGAAAGTAGACAAAATATGTGGTGAATGCCAGATTGGCCAACAAACCAGGAGTACTCACAAAAAGGTGAACTCCAATGCCACATCTAAACCACTCGAACTTCTCCACATGGATCTCATTGGACTAACTAGAACAGAAAGTTGAGGTGGCAAGAAGTACATTCTAGTAATTGTTGATGACTTTACTAGGTACACTTGGTTAGTCTTTCTGAGAGAAATCAGAAACTCTCGATGAAGTAAAAAGGGTACTTAAACATATCCAAATGAAAAAGAATCACAAGTCTTTAAGATCTGTAGTGATCATGGTTCGGAATTTGAAAATAGCGATTTTGAGAAATATTGTAGTGATTAGGGAATATCACATAAATATTCTGTGCCTAAAACACCACAACAAAATGGAATAGTGGAAAGGAAAAATAGAGTGCTTCAAGAAATGGCAAATGTAATGCTAAATAGTATCAAGCTTCTTAAAAATCTTTGGGTTGAAGTCATAAATACAACTTGCTATATAATTAACCGCGTTTATACTAGAAATCAAATAGCAAAATGGCTTATGAAATGTGGTTGGATAAGAAGCCTACTATCAAATACTTTTGAGTTTTTGGCAGCAAGTGCTACATTTTACGTGACCGAGAAAATCTTGGTAAATTTGACACCAAAAGTAATGAAGGGATATTTTTAGGATATGCTCTGAATAGTCAAGCGTATCTGGTTCTTAACAAGAGGACTGGTGTAATTCAAGAGTCCATTAATGTGGTTATAGACGATCACTTGAATACACCTATCTCAAGTTCAGAAAATGATGAAATTCTTCTAATTGATAAATCAGACTCTTCATCAAGTCAAAATAACACTGAACTGAGGACAGTTAAAGATCATCCTTCTAATCAAATTCTTAGAAACCCTCTCACTGGTGTGCGCACTCGTAGACAACTTGAAGATATGTGTAACTACGGTGTTTTATATCTCAGATAGAACCGGCTAATGTAAAAGAAGCTCTTACTGACGAAAACTGGATTGTAGCGATGTAAGAAGAACTCAATCAGTTTGTAAGAAATGATGTGTGGTATTTAGTTCCAAGACCAAAAGATAAACACATTATCGGAACAAAATGGATTTTTGAAAATACTAATGAACTTGGAAATATTATTAGAAACAAGGCTAGGCTGGTTGTACAAGGGTACACTCAAATTGAAGGCATTGATGATGATGAGACCTTTGCCCCAGTAGCTCGTCTTGAATCAATCAGACTATTTATATTCATTGCTTTCTTTATAAAGTTCAAAATATACCAAATGGATGTAAAGAGTTCATTCTTAAACGGTGATTTGTATGAAGAAGTGTATGTTGAACAACCAACGGGTTTTGAAGACCCTAAGCATGCTAATCATGTCTACCACCTGAAAAAGGCACTCTATGGTTTGAAACAAGCTCCAAGGGCATGGTATAAAAAGTTGACTAAGTTTCTACTAAGTCATAACTTTATAATGGGAAGTGTTAATAAGACTTTGTTTGTAAAGAAATATAATGATCACATACTAATAGTGCAAATCTATGTTGATGACATTATTTATGGATCTACCTGTGCTAACATGACTGTTGAGTTTACAGATCTTATGAAGTCTAAATTTGAAATTAGCATGGTTGGAGAACTAAACTATTTTCTAGGGTTGCAAGTTAAACAACTACCTGATGGTTTCTTTATCTCTCAAACCAAATATGATCTTAACTTAGTTAAAAAGTTCGGATTTGAGAGTGGGAAAAATTTTAATACTCCAATGAGTACTACTTTAAAACTCTCTAAGGATTCAACAGGTAAATGTGTGGATCCTAAGTTGTATCGCAGTATGACAGGTAGTTTACTTTATTTAACTGCGGCCAACCTGATATTGCATTTAGTGTAGAAATTTGTGCTAGATATAAATCTGACCCTAAAAAGTCATATCTAATTGTTGTTAAGCGCATTTTGCGATATGTCGTTAGTTTAACAAATCTTGGTCCTCTGGTATCTATATGATACTAGTGTGCAATTAGCTGATTACACGGATGCTGATTGGGCTGGTAACATTGATGATCGTAAATTAACTAGCGGTGGTTGTTTCTATGTAAGGAACTGATTAGTTTCTTGGCTAAGTAAGAAACAAAGTTCCGTATCGCTCTCAACAGCTGAGGCTAAATATATTGCTGCTGGTAACGCATGCACTCAGCTTGTATGGATGAAAAGAATGCTAAGCGATTTTAGAATTGTGCAAGAATCTATGATTTTATATTGTGATAATTCAAGCACAATTAATATTTCTAAAACTCCAATTCAGCATTCACGAACCAAGCATATCGACATTAGATATCATTATATTCGTGAATTAATGGAAGATAAGACAATTTCTTTGGATTATATTCCAACTGAGACTTAACTAGCAGACATATTCACAAAACTGTGCGACAAAAGCAAGTTTGTAAAATTGAAATTTGATCTTGGCCTGTGCAATATGAACTAATGATTTATGTCTATTTGTATCATAATGTATATATTTTTATTTTAAAATTTTTTAGAATTCAAAATTTATGAAAAATTACAAATTTTGTGAGGTGCACGATCAGTCGAGGACATACTCGACCAATCGTGGCACGACCGGTTGAGTATGTACTCGACCTATCGTGAAACACGGGTTTGACCTTGTATTTGGAAAAAAATTACTTTTTCTTCATTTGGGTCTTTTTCTCCAACGAGCCCTACCTCGACCGGTCGAACCCATCTTCGATTCCTCCATGGTTAGTGCGTTATTTTCAATTTTCTTGTAGATTTAAGTCCTTTACACTTCATTTTCTTCATTCGTGTGGTTTATTTCATGTTTTATGATTGTTTTGGAGGTTTTCTATCAAAAAATCTGATCTACTAGAAACCCTTCTTGCCTCTTTTATAATCTCTTTATTCCTTACTTTCTTTATTACAAATGGAGGGTAGAACTAAGAAGAAAGGATCTCATGGTCCCTCTTCATCTCGTTTGGCTCCTGTGAGACCCATATCCTAGCCCGTACAGTTCTGTAGGCTTCCATGATCTTCCTGATTAAATTTTAGTGACCCGCGATCTGTTATCAGCAGTTGCGTGCGACCCTGAGTTGCATCCTGTCGATCTGAGTTGGCTCAACCTGAGACTTGTATCATTACGACCGCATCGTCGCCACGGTTCTGACATCATGTCTCGTATGCCGAGGCGATAACCAGGCCAGGAGATGTGGGCCAATGTTCAGTTCAAGGAAAATGCCCCGCAATTGCAATCCCAAGAGAATGTCCCATCAATCACATCAATCAAGTATACATCTATCACTTCACATGTCAAGTACAAGCAACCATCCTCTCTCTTACACAAGTACTCTAAAGTCAACTCTCTCCCTTATACAAGTACATCCATCCATCACTCACCATGCCTCTCTCCCATCACTTCTCTCCCATCATCTCTCTCTCTCTCTCTCTCATTCTCTCTCTATATTTTCAAGTAACCCCATGAGAGCAATCATCCAAGCTCTATGGATAGAGTTTGTGTGGCCTACTTCCTACCTCCCATCTCCACCATCCAAGCTTCATCTCAACCCTTGAATCATGATCCTTAAGAGCTCTAGGGTGTGTTGATGAAAGAAGAAGTCCAAGAAGAAGCATAGGTGGGTATTTTTTTTAGTTGATTTGTGGATTGATGGTCAACATATGGTGGGACCCATCTTGATGTATCTATTGTATTAAGGGGCCCATAGTGGTGGGGCCCCTCCTCCTTCCGTCTCTCCCTCTTTCTCTCTCTCTCTCTCTCCCTCTCTTGATGCATGTGGCCCACCAATGATGTATGCATTTCATCCATGTTGTGGGGCCAACCGTGATGTTTATACCTTGCATCTGTGTCATCCAGCGATCTGAACGGTGGAACCCATCTAGATGTATGTGTTGTATCTGCGCACCGTCCAGATCGTGTGCACCCACCTTCGATGTATGCATTTTACACCCACACCGTCCATCCAGACGGTGGGTCCTAGCAGCCATAGCCACTGATTGATGTCAGCAAGTTCTGTGGCCCCTACCTCCGATGTATGCGTTGTATATCTAAACTGTCCAGATCACGTGGAGCCCTCATGAGTTATGTATTGTATCCACCCTGTCCATCTATGTGGCCACCATGTTGGATGCGTTCTAGCCAGACCGTCCAGATCTGCTGAACGTGGGTTGGACGCTGGTGGGCCACCCACATGGAACCACATCATGAGATATGTGCTTTATCTTGACCGTCCACCTCCAAATGACGGGTGGGACTCCACCTTAATATATATATTATATCAGCCGTCCATCCCTTTTTTTTGTTGCATGTGGGACCTACCCCACACGTGTTGCACGTGTGAGGGTGGGGTCCACCTTGATTTTTGGATGTCTCACATCCAGTCCGTCCATCCAGGTTTCTGGACACTAGACAGTGGTATATATATTATATATATTATTTAATAATCTAATATTATATCATGTGGGCCCCACATGGGACCCACCATGATGTATGCTTTCATCCTCACCGTCCACTATCTGGGACGGTGGGACCCGCCTCACCATGATGTATGCTTTGGATTCACACCGTACATGTGTGGGTATCCACCATGAGATATGTGTTTTACCCCAGCCGTCCACTGTCTGGATGGTGGGTGTCCAGTATGATGTATATGTTGTTCCACACTGTCCATTTGTATGTGTTTCCCACCATGATGTGTGGATTTGATCCACATCATCCATCAGTGTGGACTCCACTGTGATGCATTTATTATCTACACCATCCAGATGGCTGGACGGTGGGACCCACCATTGATGTATTTATTCTATATCCACACTGTCTATCAGGTGGACCACTACAGAAAACAGAGGAGGTTTGAACGTCTACCATTGAAACCCTTTTTAGGTGCAGATAAGTTTGGATCAATATGATATTTGTTTTCCCTCTTAATCTAGGCCTTTGTGACCTTATGATCAGATTGGATGGTGAATATATGTTATGGTAGGCCCTACCTTGATGTATTTATGGCCCATCTTTCAAGGTCCACCTGTTGTATATTGAGGCCCAATGATGCGGCCCATTATTATGTATTTGAGGCCCACATGATGTGGCTCAATTTGATATATTTGAGGCCCATAAATGCAGCTCATTGTAATGTATTTATGGCCCATTGTAATGTATTTGAGGCCCACATGATGTGGCCCGATTTGATGTATTTGAGGCACATGGATGCGGCCCATTATAATGTAATTGTGGCCCATTGTAATGTATTTTAGGCCCATAAATGTGGCCCGATTTGATGTATTTAAGGCCCATGGATGTGGCACATTTTAATGTATTTGCAGCCCATTGTGATGTATGTGAGGTTCGTATGACGAGGCACGATGTGATGAATCATGGCCCATGTGTGAGGCCCATTGTGAAGTATATCAAGCCCTAGTGTGAGGTCATAGGCCCACTATATGCTAGCTCAATGTGGGGCCACACCTTGGAAGTAATATTGGTTAAATGGCCACATCGTTGGGTAATGATGGTCAATATCCACATTGTGACCTTCCCTTAGGCCTTGTTCGGCCGATTGTCGAGGCCGATTGTTGAGGTTGATTTCGATTGTTAAGGTCGATTCCGATTGTCGAGGCCAATTTTGATTGTCGAGACCGATTCTAATTATTGAGGCCGATTTCAATTCTTGAGGCTGATTCCGATTGTCAAGGCTGATTTGATTGTCGAGGCCGATTCTGATTGTCGAGGTCGATTTTGATTATCGAGGCCGATTCCGATTGTCAAGGCCGATTTTGATTATTGAGGGTCGATTCTGATTGTCGAGGCCAATTCCAATTATCGAGGCCAATTTTAATTGTCGAGGCCGATTCCGATTATTGAGGCCGATTTTGATTGTTAAGGCCGATTTTGATTATTGAGGTCGATTTTGATTGTCGAGACTGATTTTGATTATTGAGGTCGATTACGATTCTGATTGTTGAGGCCGATTTCAATTCTTGAGGCTGATTCTGATTATCGAGGCCAATTCTGATTATGAAGGCCGATTTCAATTTTTGAGGTTGATTCTGATTGTCAAGGCCAATTCTGATTATTGAGGCCGATTCCGATTGTCGAGGCTGATTCTGATTATTGAGGTCGATTTCGATTATTGAGGTCGATTTTAATTATCGAGGCTGATTCCGATTATTGAGGTCAATTCCGATTGTTGAGGCCGATTCCGATTGTTGAGGCCGATTCTGATTATTAAGGCTGATTCCGATTATTAAGGCCAATTCCGATTATCGAGGCTGATTTTGATTATCGAGGCTAATTTTAATTGTCGAGGCCGATTCCGATTATTGAGGCCGATTCTGATTGTTGAGGCCGATTCCGATTGTCGAGGCCGATTCTGATTATTGAGGTCGGTTCTGATTATTGAAGCCGATCCCGATTGTCGAGGCCGATTCCGATTATTGAGGCTGATTTCTATTGTCGAGGTCGATTCTGATTGTCGAGGCAAATTATGGAGGCCGACTCTGATTGTCGAAGCCAATTCTGATTGTCAAGGCCGACTCTAATTGTCGAGGTAGATTTCGATTGTTGAGGCTGATTGTCAAGGTCAATTATCAAGGCTGATTCCAATTATCGAGGCTGGATATCGAGGTTGATTGTTAAGGGCCAATATGATGTATATGCGGCCCGTATTTGAGGCCCATTGTGATGTGCATTCGGCCCGTGTTTGATGCTCAATGTGATGTATATGCAGCCCGTATTTGAGACTCGTTGTGATGTGTATTCAGCCTGTGTTTAAGGCTCAATGTGATGTATATGAGGCCTATGTGATGAGGCTCATTGTGATGCATTTGAGGGCCAAGTGATGGAACCCATTGTGATGTATTCTGGGCTCGTATGAAAGACCCATCGTGATGCGTATTAAGCCCTTGAGTGAGGCCCATGGCGTTGTATATTTGGCCCTTATGTGAGGTCATGAGTCCACTATATGTTAGGCTTTATGTGGGCCCTTTCTTGGGGGCAATGTTGGTTAAATGTCCACATTGTCGAGGTCGATTGTCGATGACAGTTATTGATACCGATTCATGAGTATGTGACTGCATAGCATCATGATACATGCCCATACACATCATCTGCATTTTGTTATGCGATGTGGTTGACCATTGCATATGTTATTAGGTAGGTTGTTATGAGACTCCCTAATAGGCGGAGGTTATCTCACATGAGCGCACAGTACACGTAGGATTGTATGACTCATGCGTCTTGCTTTGTGTGTTGTGATTATTATACGCCCTAGTGACATCAGGGTTGTAGCCTCCATAGGCATATCGTGGGTGGCCAGACGGGACACCGAAAATCTGTTCTAGCATCGAGCCGCCATAGATGACCCTGGGTGAAAATCCCTAAACCGTCTTGGTACTCGAGGAAGCCCCAACATCGAGATTGAGTATATATATATGAGCGCATGAGGGCCGTATACTAGTAGGCCGCGTCTCCCACTGTGTCATGGTCGGTTGGAAGGGGGTGTGGCCTTACCCGCCTGAGGGATTAGGCATATCTAGGCTGAGTTTGACCAACTCATGAATGGGTCTGCTATTGACGAGCCAAGCCAGTATTGGTAGGTGGATAGTGAGGTCTCCTCCACTTATCCAGTTGTGCGCTTGATGGGACGGCAAGCTGGTGTAGAGTATACTAGACCCCAGTGATGATCCCAGTGATGTACAGTACTGACATGTAGACTTATTGAACAGAAGTTGCATACTCATTCATTCATCCATTCACTATCCACTCGGACTAGTGGCGCAACTATTTGTTACGTGCACCTTCGCAATGGCTAGGATTTGGGTTGGGGTGCAGGACTAACCTGAGATCAGGAATTTACCAAATTGAGTCTGACTATCCAAATTTAGGTATGAGACTGATTTGGATAGAAGTCCCTTATGGTGGACCCCGTAACCTGCGATGCTATGGACTATTATCCCAACTTCACTCCAACTTAGTCATTTTATTT